>KK500173.1:0-150873 GCA_000688715.1 Glossina pallidipes | reverse complement strand
CTCTTATATAGAGATATGGATGCAATCGTGTACAGTAAGGCAAATATGTTAAGGACGGTTTGTGTGTGTTCGAGTGTGTGTCATATTAAAGAAAAATTAATACAATCGATTGCACCCACCTCAAGGGTTAAAGGCATGGTTAAAGCTTTTGTTTTAAAGATAATTTTCAAAATTTGGTGAATTGTACCGTTCATCGGTTGTGTTTTTATCATCAGTTTTCTTCTTTTTTTTTTTTTCCTTTTCTTATAACACTGGATGGTAAATTTTAAAGACCAGCAGTTTTGAAACTGTCTGCAATTTATGATTAACTGAGTGAAATTAATTAATATCGACATTTGGTTGTACTGGCGCCTAATCAAGTGATTAAAATTAATGAGCCATATTATGAGACATCATAGAAAGTAAAAGACAAAGTTTGGAGAAAAAAGCAAAAACAAGAAATAAATACCGTTTTATTGTTGATAAACACTAGATTTCTTAGAAAAAAAGATTTCAAGAAATTTCTATAAAAAAAAAAAACAGTTATTAAAATATTTACAAAAAATATATGTATGTGTTCACTACACGTGCAAATAATAAGCAGAGCGAAACTTACTCTTTCAAAGATGAGTATTCGTATTATTCTATATATGCAGGTCATGTTGTCGTATCATTTTTTGAGTCCGAACAGCATCGTCTCTGTATATATGTCAAGGGGTTCTAATTTTTAATATATTAATCGCTGTCTTCATTGTGTTCGTGGAATTCGTTGGGTCCCTTTCATTCATTAGGTGTCTGATGAAAATAGAATGCAAGATTTCGTTATCCAAATTTTAATTTCCAAGGTTATGCTTCCTTTTTTACGCCATTCAAGTCAAGCCGTCTTTTGATGGGTCATGATTTCTACTTAAATCAGTTACCTATTTTGCGACAACTTGGAGTTTAGCTGCGGGTAGTCTACTAACAAAAAATTCACTTTCACAATTATCGATCCGTCTGAAAATTGGAAAAAGAAAAAATAAAAATACCCTACCCCACCCTAGAGTTATTCATATTGTATTTCACAATAAGGCCTTATATGGGAAGTTATGGAACGAGTGATTCTGCAAGACAGATGGGCAGACGGGCAGATAAGCTTAGCGATTCAGAAAACGATTCTGAATCGATTGACATAATAAAAGATGGATCTATATAAAATCCTTCCGGTCATTGCATACATCCGTACAAACTTGATAAAGCCATGCACAAAAATAGTGTATAAATAGTGGCAAGACTGCACACATAAAACTAAGTCCTCAATTGTGATCACAAAATTAAAAAACTATATTATTGCTACTAATTGTCATACGCAATTGCAGTGCAAACACTATGCCACTACAGTTTTTTGATATGTATTCAAGGGCGCTGAAAACTATCTGACAAATCCAACACTTAAGCATAATAACTAAAGTACATTTTTCTGAAATGGAGTTACGTTAATTCTTAGAAATTTGTTATAACATACTTTCCATATTGTAATTTTTCGCCGATTGCTTACATATACTCTATGGTAAATAGCAGCACTAAAATTATTTATGAATTCGTTATAACCTCAAGAATAATTCCTTTCTTTTATTTGCTTTTGTATTTTCTATTTTTGTTTCGTTTTTCTTATCATTTTGTTATTTTTTCTCATTATCATCCAATTATCAATTACCTTAGCAATGGCTCGAGTGAAGTGTGAAGATAGGCCACCTTTTAGCAAAAACATAATTGAGGGTCCCGCACAAAGGGTTTACTTCACCCAAAAAAAAAAAAAAAATGTAGAATTTTATAAAGCCCTGCAGTGTAGGATGTTGCATAGCCAGTTTTGCCGGTTGAAACGTTTTAACTTGTTCTATACCACGTTTTGGGTAGCGCTCAAAGATAATAACAAAAAATTAAAAGCATATTTATATATCATTTCTTGATAAACAATAGATAAGCTTTTAATTTAAAATTTAAATGATTTTTTAACGCGACATAGGAGCACAAGAAGACTTAATTTTTGAAATTCCAAACCTAAAGGTTACATTTGTTTCCCAAAAAAATGTACATTCACGTGCTGCTTCCACAAAAGGTTTTTTTTTTTCATATTCATATACAAATGAATATATTTCATAAGAAGCGTGTTTATCTTTCACCTAAGAATCATATTTGCTTTCCATCCCGTACTCGTATATTTACTTTAGCTTATAATCCACATGATAATATTTCTGAAGTTCAATTACATGGAATATGTATTAAACTTCTATAGATTTTAAGGTAATTTTTTAGTTAAGATATTCATACATATAAACGTGCTGTAAATATAAAATACGTTAGAATTTTTTTTTTGATTTCAAATTCTCTTAATTGCATTCTAATATTTTCCTCCTGTTCTTCACTTTTTAACACTATGAGACAATAATAAGGCCCACCATTAAATACACCACCCTACAGTTATTCATATAGCGACATTTCAAATTAGGTCATATAACAACGTAGGGGTCAAAAAAGTGGTCCAATCCGAACTGTTGTCAACAGCGTTTGAGCTTTGGCCAAACTACGTCAGTGTAGTAAATTTCATCAAAATATCTTAAAAACTACGAGCTCTAGACTGAACACAAGATGGACCGACGGACTGACAAACTTAGAAATTCATCGGTACAATAAAAGGCGGGACTATCGCAAACACTTCTGGGTGTTGTATCGCAAACTTGTATCACAAATAGTGTAGGGTATAAAAAGCATATAATTTGGGACAGAGTTTAATATATTTATAGGTATATTTATATTTAATACGTAAAAAGCAAAGAACAAGAGGAAAATACAGTATTATGATATTGTAAAATATTTAATTTAAGGGTAAAGATGTTGTGGTTGAATCTGATCTGAAAAAAATTCGCTATATTAGTTATTAATTTTTTTTTGCTTAAATTCATTACATGCATGAGGAAGAAAAGTTTTTCGTACATATTTTCCCGGTTAATGTGAACATTCAAAAAAACCAAAAAAAAAAAAGAAAAAAAAAATGATTATAGTAATCCCGCCCTAAAAATATATTTACATTAACAACAACCTACAAACAGTTGTTTACCTTACGATAGGTAGTCGGTGAAATGCTCTACACGATCAGTGTAGAAAGTCGCGTAAAAAACAAACTACCAAAAAAATAAACGAAAGAAACTCTCATGCAGTTCATTTAATCTTTTTCTCTCTTTCTCTCTCTCTCTCTCTCTCTCTTTCTCTCTTTCTCTCTCCCTCTCTCAATCTTTCTCTGTCACTCTTTATCTCTTGTTCTGTACTTCTTGCTCTCGAACAAGTATACGTAAGAAACTGAAGTACTCACTCAATAGAGTGGAAGCCAAATGTTAAGTTAAGGGTTTGCGTTTGTATGTATATGGATGGATGAGATTGTTTATTAAATCAAACAACAACAAATGGCACGGCACACAGTTAGTAGGGAGGATTGGATTGAGGTGAACGACAAGAACAATAATAACAACAACAACAGCAATAATAACTAGTGCCGTATTAGCAATTGTGGCAGATGTCGGCCCACCATGTAGAGAATACACCAAAAGAAATACATAAATATGTATATAGAGCGTTGCGTGTGTGCATTAAAAAAAAAAAAAAAAAAACATCTTATATGCTAAAGCTTTTCAACTATAACGTATACGCGAAAATTATGCGAATCAGTTGAAAGCATACTTTAATACGTTAGCATACCCTTAATGCGTCGTAGCTTAACGGATATTGTCATTTATTGTTGTTATTACAAAAAGGATAAATTATAAAGCAAATTGAGTTTTTTCTGTTTTTTTATTAATTAATTTGAATTGAGAAAACAAAACAAAAAAAATGTATGCTAATTAATTAATTTAAAGTCTACGTGACGGATAAAGACAAAAATTTATTAATCGGTCACAAATAAATAGCAATATAAACAAGCGCCGACGGCTTAATGTTAACTCTGTTCTACACAACCTAAACGATCATATTATTTTTTTTTTTAAATTTTTTGTTGTTGTTGTTTTATAATCGGCAATATGTCATCTGACATTTGTTGTGGTCTGACCCATAAAACGGAACTAAACTCATTCACTTAGTAATTGAAATGCATTTGGATATCATTTAATTAAAATGATGGCAATTAAATGATTTTAATTGAATAGACCCGAAGCGTTTATCCTATCTATGTGAAGATGTGGATGCAATATTATGCAAAAAAAAAAAAAAAATTATATGCAAATTATTTTTATATTTATTGCCATAAATTAATGTATAAATTAAAAATATGAAGAGCAGCGATATCAATAGCAACAGTAACAGTAACAGTAACAGTGACTGCAACAGCAATAGCAGCACTTCGTTACATGTCGCGCGTAATATGTTCTTTATGGCAGTTACAAACTATCAAAGCAGCTGTCAGCACAAGTGTCAAATTTAAGTTTCTCACATGCTGCAAATACTATACAAAGTGTTAATTTATTCATATTTATATACATACATACATACATACATACATACATATATGTATATATCTATATATATACAAATATTATTTTCTAAAATCTATCGATATATAGGCGCAATGATGCAAAAATATTTTCAACTTAAAATTTATTAAAAAATTTTTTGGCAAGTGTCGTTAAAGTGTCAGATAAAAATTTATTTATTTATAATAAAAAAGTAAATAAAAATGATGTTAACAAAATGTGGTCAATTATATAATTTATTCATTTATTTTTTTATATTTTTCATTCTTAAATATGCATCGTTTTAATGTGTTTTCAAAATCGTGTGATTTTAATTTCTAAAATAAATTTTTATTATTATAACATCGTCATCGTTACACGTCGAATACGGTTACATATTATACAACAAATTATACTATGTTGTATAATGTACCGTGCTTTCAAAATTATTCAACACTGGATTACTACAAGGTAAGTTAATTTAATTAAATGAAATAAAACGATAAACAAGAAGAAAAACTATCTGCGATTTTAAAGTAATCGCAAAGGAGTCGCTTGACTGTTCAAGTCTTTTATTAATTGCATGAGCGGCTGCGAATGCTTGGAAAATATTTACAATTACTTTTAAACTTAACTTGGTTCTCTTAGAAGTGAAGTAAAATTGAAAACTGGAATCACCCTCATCATTGTAGGGTGCAAGTGATATATTTTGTTGTGACATAGTTTGTGGTCGCTTTCTACATTTTCATCTTTTATCTGAGTTTGCCGTAAAATACTGAGGGAAAATATTCGCCAGGCAAAAGCATCGAAGTAAGTCAAGGCCTTGCGCTGATGAAGAAGGAAAAAAACCCCACTAAAAAACTAGTTCATTTCATTTACTGCTTGCTACAAACTAAATAATAAACAAAGCACTTCCTGATCCTAACTGGTGAGCTTGCTAAGTAAAAAGGCGAATCAATTGTGAGCGTCGCTTTAATTGTTATCATACAAGAGCAGTTCCAGTTTGATAAATAACGATGGTAGTTGCGTAAAAAAATGGCGGTGATGATGGAAGGTCTTATCCTCATCAAGCTTCAATTGCAGATTTGATGGCACTGCCTTGTCTACACTCAGTTAGTGAAGAGGAGTTAGTCGTTAGTGAAACTAACGTCTCAGTGAATTTGTAAGCAAGAAAACAACTGATTTCGTCCTGTGCGGAATGACAAAATGACTATATAAACGGATCAAAATTTTTTTTTTTGAAAGTTTGCTTATTTTTTTAGAAATTCACTTGAGGTTAGAGCAAAAAGGCGAGTAACCTTTTTTTTCAAGCTTCATTTTCCGAATTTCTCTCAACTTTCAGCGTTCGTTTGACTTCTTGCTTGTTTTGGATGAAAAGGGCTTTATAAGGTAAGGTAAAGTGATAAAAATCGCAGTAAGGATATGCGGCTTCAAAAAAGGACTACAGATTTTAAAAAAGGACTCTTTAAATAAACCTAAACATACTATGGAAATGATATATGTGCTTATCAGCCGTTGAAGTGTGGCTGATTTTTTTTTTTGAGAATTTTTTCTTTTGGATAAGCGAGACAATGGATATCAGAAATAATGCGAAGCCCTCTCACTTTTCCCTGGTTTTTACATGCTGAGGAGTTATAATTTACAGGGGAGACGTCCAACAATTCTATTTCATCGAATTTTTTCGGTTCAATAAAAATCTTAACTAAGCCATGTCTCTTGCCGGCGGTTGACCAGGAAGCCGACAGTCGTAAACTGAATTTCGGGCCTTGTGGGTATTCCTACTACACTTAAGGCTTAAGAAAATTGGGAGATTGCTCAATAAATCATCACGTTAGGTGCCATACTCGTTGAAAATCTTCGATTGAGCATCTCAAGCAGCTGAGTGACTTGAAAATCATATCTTTGTTACATTTAAAGCAGTGGAAAATCCCGAATCTTGTGTATTGAATAAATTTTGCATTTCAATAGGAAAATATATCATTTAAACTCAACATTGGCTTGAAAATTATTGTGGCAACTGCCGCTCGTCGAAAGCAGCTATTCGTCGATGGTTTGCGGACTTTTAAAAAAGGTTGTAAAGTAGCCTATGCCTATGCCTGGAAAACGTCACAGAAAATTCTGAAGATTATCTAAGAGAATGTTGACACTCCAGACATATCGAAAAGCTGTGTATTAACTGCTTCTCAAATGCTTACCGCATTTGCTCATAATGGTAGAAAAATATCAATTTTTTAATCAATCGAATTGCTGTTTCGACTCACTTGGACTGGATTTCCACGATAATGGCCAAAAAACTTCTGAATAGAATCGAAAATGCATTGCGTGGAAAGGATCTTAGGAAAAAAACAGTGCAAAGGGCGCTCGGCGAGCTTGTTCGCACCGTGTTCTACGATACGTATGGTATTCGGTTCGTTCACTGCAACAGTAAACAGTGGATATTATGTGTGGCACCTTTGATTCAAAAACCGGAGGCAATCATAAAAACAGCGACACCAACAAGAGCAAAGTCTACTTTCACCAACGCAACGCATTGTATGATAAGTCGTAGTTCTAAAGACAAAATTGGATGAAAGGGTTTTCGAAGTGGTGTCCCACCCAACTTATTGTTTAGATCTGAGCACAAGCTTGCACATCTAAAAAAGGATATCCCGGGAAAAGACCTCATTGTGGAAACTGAAATATATTTTACGGGTATAGGCCCGGTAGGCCAGTCTTAAAGCCTTGGTTGCGCAAGTACGTCGACTGCATACAACTCGTAAACCAATGGGTTTCGTTTGACTAGGTCGTCAAGGCAGTATGCAAAATTTAAATTTTAACGGTTGTTTGTATTTTGCTAGTTTTCACAAATCGTTCTTTAAGAACGACATCGAAATTTTGGAGACGCGTTACAATGATTCTGTCATTTTTGACGAAGATCCTGTTGATGAATAAAATCGAATTTTGCGAAAAATATCCTTTTGTTTTACTTGCCATTGGCAAATTGTTTTTAGAGAGGAAAGAGAGAGTTTTTTTTTATACGATGTATTAATTATATGTCATATCTCAAACAACATCATGAACAAAGGAGAATGGAATTTAATAGAAGGACAAAAGTTTCATTTGAAAGTCATGGCAACCATATTGGTTAACCCTTTACTGAGTTCAACTACAAATGTGCAAATTTCCTTTGAAAATTCTTTACTTTATAATACTAAGTCCTTTCATTTATGTTATTAAGCTTTATACTAAGAAGAGATTTGAAAATATCGTTGCCTTAGGAGAAGTGCGTTTAAACAAATATTTTTATATTCTTAAGAATTTTATTGCTTAACTATTGACAATAATACAATGATAATAATAAATGACGTCGCTTGTTCATCTTTATCAGCAGCAGCTTTTTAGTGGAATTCTTTCGCGTTTTTGTTTTTGTTTTCATCTTTCGTTTCTCCTTTACTCAAAGCGAAAGGAAAATTGTTTTCTACACATCGATGTAAAATGGCAAAAGAACAAAATAATTTTTGCGTTCTTGAAAGGAGCTCAGATTACCAACAATAACGGCAACAACAATGATAGCAAGAATAGCGCGACAATAAGCAGAAATAATAATAAACAGAGCATAACACGTCGGCATTTGAAGGAAAATACAGAGAACCTTAGAAAATGTCAAGAAAGAATGATTGGTTGACTTGATGGATAGGTAGATATACGGATGCGATGAATATACCTATCTCTATGTGAGGGGTTGCCCAGAGAGATGGCATTCGTTGTAGTGCGGAATAGTATGTGAATAAGAAAAACTAAATAAAATTTCATTTTGTTCTTCAACGAAAAGTGTTAAAAGGAAAACAATTAAATAAATGATGAGTTAAGGCAAGAATGCGGAGGAGGGTATTCTACTTTAGTAGCTTTAGACGAGAAAATGAAAAGCAATTACATGGAATTTTTCTTTGTATAAGAGAATAAGACAACACCTGTATCAAAATGCATTGAATTCGTTTCGTAAAGAATTCATTTCCTTATGCATAGCTTTAAATACTTGCTCTATTCAGACCTTTGATTAGAGAAAATACCCTTAATTTATGTAAAAGATCTTCAAGAAATATATTTTTTTTTTTTGCTTTTTTTCTTATTTATATTTTCTTATTGACATAAAACTGTCAACGCATAGCATTTTATTATTAAATTTTTGTTTTCTTTTAAAAAGAGTGTATGTGTACCCCTCCCGCTCGCCTCTTTTTACCAAAAAACATATTTGGTAAATGTATTGTTAATGTTTAGGAAATCATTATAAATACATCTCTTGTCTGTGTGTTTTTGCATTTTTTCTTTTTTTTTTTTTTTTCTTCCACAGAAAACCAGATTTTTTGACCCACTAAAAGACAGATTTAAAAAATAAAAACGCAAAAAAAAAAAGAACGAAAAAACAAAAGGATTCAATAGAAATAATATCAGATCTTTTTTATTTTTCTTTCCTTTCCATCACATTTCATTTCAAACAGATAAATAAGCAAAAATTCGGGATTTAAATGCCGATTGTTTTTTAAAATGTGATTGCTTTCAATCTTTTTCCTTTTTCAATATCATGCCTTGTGCTGGCTTCTGATTTTTGAGGATTAAATGACCATCATCATCGTTATTATCAGCTTTGCTGCATAAAAAAAAAAAAAGAAAGAGAGGAGAAAAGAATATAATGCCAGGAACGACTTTTCGAGCGTTGCTCTTTTTCTTTATCCTTTAGAATGTTGAAGGGAAAGAAGAAAAAAAAAACAAAAACCGATCAAAGGTCAATTTTTAAAATTCATACTTCAACAGTAGCCGCATCGTTAATTTTCTATATAGTAAAGCTATTAGTTTTTTTTCTCTTTGCTTGCCATGCTTTTCTGAATGATTTCGCTTCAATTCCATAATTTTTAATTACAAGAAATTTTGCTTTTGTTGTTGTTGTTGTTTTAAAAGTAAAAGATAAAATTTTAATCCTAATCAGCTCAAGCATTTTAAATTCGATATCGACTTAAAGATAATCTTAGGCAGTGTTATGCCCACGCCAAGGGACATTCAAGTTATGACAGCTCATGTTAGATAACAAGTGATTAAATATATTTTTTTTTCTAAAATCTTATGAATTATTTTTTTTTTTATCCATTATTTACAAAGTATCTTTAAAATATTTTGTAGTTTAAGTAAATTTCTTACCCAATATTTGTGATTATTCTTTACGTTTTATTTAAGAAGATCAAGAATATTTTTGAAAAACACAACGCTTGCAAGGGTTCTTGAGTGATTTAGTGAACATGATTTTATTCACATTCTTAGTGGAATTAGTTATTGACTTTATATGGGGAAAAAAATTAGTTAGCTTTGACAAATGTATGTAAAGTATAGAAACACTCATCGGAGTCTCTTTAAAATATGACTCTTGATCAATGCAAATAGCAAGACATAATAAAAGATGTATATATATGTGTCTGCCACAATCACGGAAATCGCAAACATGCTTTTCTATCCACTGAAAAATCAGGCAGTTCTTGGCTCGGCTCACAGTTACTGAGAATTTTTTTCTTTTTTCATCTGCTATCGCCTGCGCTCTAAGGTATATTAAATTTGTGCAGATGCATGTGACTGTTAGAAGGATGTAATAAAAATCCATTATTTATGACAAAAATCCGCCCGTCTGTCCACATGATCTTCATCCATGCGCTCAACCTATAGTTTACAATTTTTGGAGATATTTTGAAGGAATTTAGTACAAAGACAAATCCTATTGAAAATGAATTCGATGGGACAGTTTCCACGATCGCACCAAACGTAATACCCTGTTTCACAAAACTTCTCACATCATGAAAATATCCAATTTCGCTAAACAATACTACTTTCATCAAACTAAAATCGGATTCACCGATTTTTGGAACCCTTTAAATAATACATAAACGTTTGCAGAAGAAGTAAACTTTATATGACGGAAAGTTTAAAAATTGTACGATTTTGCACTGAAAACTAGTCCTTAGTAGTAATTCAACTATTTCTTTGCAATTCCTACTCCCGTGCAAAGATTTTCATGGAAAACAAATTTTCATATGACAAAATGTCTTTATTTTTATTGCTTTGTCATGAAAATTGTTTCATAAGAGTATTTTGACCCACATGGCCTACTTGTTGCATTCCATTCAACACAAGAGTACTCGTGAGAAGTTCGCATTCAATTTTTTGTATTTCATCAGGAAAATAAAAGAACAATAATATTTAGTTATATAGGGTATTGAATGATCGGTTTTGTGCGACTGTAAGATTTTCACTTGTTTATAAGTTTGTTTAGGTAGGAGAAGAATAACCAAATTTAGTACAATTTTTTTGGATGTAGCTTTTCTTAGCGAAAGACAGGATAAGGGAACTGCGAAGCAATTCCTAAGTACTCGCGCAAAAGAGAACCACAGTATTGAAATAAAGACCGCAATAAAAAGCTTGTGCTTAAATATCAATCCTTTGTTTCAAAAGTCCCACAGCTTCCGTGAAAAACCATGTTAAGCTTGAAAATTGCACGCTTTCCGGATCTGCTTAATTCCAGTGTAAAATTGGATTTAGAACAATGAAATACAAATGTATGTACAGAGTTGCAAAATGCGAATGGTTTGAATGTTATGACATATCAAGATAGGATAACTTATTTGACACAAATATTTTATTTATCGTATTATACGAACGACTTACTTCGGTGTTGGTGAGTTACGCGTGACTCATTATATTTATAGCGATTTTGGCGGTGATGAATAAGTAATTTGGTAATGAAGTGAGGTTTCTCTGATAGGTTAAAGGACTGTTGAAGATGCATCATTGCATTTTTTCAGTGTTTGCACAGCACTATGCATGAGACTTCGTAGCAATAACTTAGTTTTCTTGGTGATCGTAATTAAAGGCTTAGTCTGTTTTACATGTGCTTGCTTGCTATTATTTTTCAATTTTAATACTTATTACATTCGCTTTTTTCACCTCTGGATAAACCGTAACATTGGAAATACATTTTTAGTAAAGACGCAACCCTTAAAACATGTGGGCTATTTTGATGGGCTATCTTCACTTCGGTACAAATAGTAAAATTTTATTCGATATCGACAAACGGCAAATTTATGGTGAAACATACTGTTTGTGACTTTAGGGGAGTCATACCCTTTCTTTGACTTGTTCTATGTTGGTTCAGTTACAACAAGCTGTTGCTTAAATTTTGCCTCGATACACGCTGGTAGGACAGATAAACCACTGCTGACTCCAAACTACCTGAAAACTTTTGTTCTCTTTGAGACCTTGGAAGCGTATTTTCTTAAGTTTTTGTCAAAATTTTGCTTTGATAATTACCTATAACACAGATAGACCGCCTTCCTGTTACCTATAACACAGATACACCTATAACACAGATAGAACTATAACACAGATAGACCACTGCTGACTCCAAACTACCTGAAAACTTTTGTTCTCTTTCAGATCTTGAAAGCGTATTTTCACAAGTTTTTGTCCAAATTTTGCCTTGACAAGACGGACAGACCACTACTAAGTGCAAAAAATTTGAAAGCATTTATTGTCTGTCAGACCTTAAAAGCGTATTTTGGATACGTTGATGTTATCAGTTGAATGATGTTAGGGGTACATTAATATTTTTTTTTATGGTCTAGTGTTGCGTGCTCTAATCACATTTGAAGGCCAAACAACGATGTAAAAACTAATATGAATTTATTTATTTTGCTTCTCCTTTGCGGGTTTTATTTTAAAACTTTTCGGTTTGTATTTTATTTAATATTAACCAATAAATCATGAAAGCTGTTCTTTCTTTTCCTTCGAATCTTTTCTATGCATTTATGAGGTTTCTTTTTAACTTTAAGTTGAAATTATTTTAATTTTTTTCCTTGTTTTTTTTTGTTTTCACATGCAATGTTTTTTCTCACTTCTCTACCGCATGATTTCCTGTCACATTACGTACGCTTTAATGAATTTCAAAGTAAAAACCATATTATAAAGTTCTGATGCATAATATATGTACATAGGCTATGAGTAGGTATTTAAGTATGGGTGTAGTTTTGTTTTGTTTTTTCTTTTTTTTTTTTTTATATCTTATAGAAGAGACTCTTTAATCAATTGCCCTTTGAGAGATTTTAGCAAGTAAAACATACTTGAAAAAAAAAAAAGAAAAAAAAAAGCCAGCACAGTATAAAAAACAACGTAACTAAGCGAGTTTATACTAATACCAAACGTTCAGTCGGTATCATGGCTTATAGTAAAGGAGTACGTGGGATGTTTAAAGCATAGCATATATGACAAGAAGAAAAAAAAAAAACAAAGAAAAACAAATAAAATAATGTTGTGAAGTTCTGACTACCCTTGTTGTTGGGCTCACGTAAATGGACATTTCTAGGACTTCATGCAGTTAATTTATTTTTTTTTCTTTCGATTCCTATAATTTTTTTTATTGTTGTTTACCTTTTACTTGCGTATAGTCAAGTTTAATATGCGAACATGCTTAACTGCTGGGTACATTTTTAATTTACTAATTATTTGACAAAGTTTTAATTAGAGGTTTTTCATTATTTAAATGTCCAAGAGTTTTACAAAAAAAAAAAAAAAAAAAAAAAAAAAAATATAAAGTGCTTTTTCCTCCTGTTAAACCGAAATTGAAGTGAAACGAAAAAATTAACAAACAAAGACCACATAGGGTGTTAAGACAACAATGACAATAAAAAAAAAAAGAAAAAAAGATAAAAAGAAACCAAACTAAACAAAAGCCCACATAATAATGCCATAATTATGTAAACAAAAACCCACACATTTACAGCATCCATACAGCGATTATATGCAAGCACAGCAAGAGAACGAAGTTTACAGGACAGCGCAACACAAATCAAACCAAAAAAAAGGAAAGAAAAGAAATTCATAAAAATACCAAACGACACAATTAACTGACTTAAAATGAGCAACCATGATACCCGCAGTTTATTAAGGACATATGTATATGAATTCATTTATATATATACACACACACACATACAAACACACATACCACATAACCATACGCTCCTTCATACAAAGTGACAGACAAGCGTATAAAGAATCAGGCAGACGCCATTTTTCAATCACAAGAGAGGTGTTTTTATTGTATGTGTTTTTGGGCTGAATTTAAAACTCTTTCGCTTGCACTCAATTGCTTTTTCCTTTGCAAAAAATAAGGAAAATTTATTACTTGTTGTTGTATGTTGAAATAGGCGTAAAACCAACGAAATAATTGCGCTTTTTGTTGATATTGTGTTCGTATATAGCTGGATGCTATGCGTGCGTGTGTATGTGTTCTTTAATAAAACCGAGAGATCCTTTTCAATAAAACAATAACAAATTCCTGCGACGAGCTCAGCTACTGTTTGCCATTTTTTTCGTCTTTTTTTTGTTGTTTTTTTTTTGTTTTTTTTTTTGGGTTCTTTTCTGCTTGTTACTGCTGCTGTTGTTCCTCTGTATGTAAGCATTTTGTGTTCATTGTGAGTTTGATCCTTTTTTCCCAGTATGTATCCCAGGACTACCGTTGCCATTGCTTTCACATTATTTGTTAACGATGCAGATGACGACGATGCTGCTGATACTGTACGGAGGCTTAAGACTGACATTCGCTAAGTTATAAATGTTAACGGGGCTTTTGTTCTCTATAATGTTTAGTTTCGTTGCTCGTCTCAACACCAGCTCACGTCCATACATACACTTAATGGTTTCATATTTCAATGAAATTACACTGATGTTGTGATGAATAGTGCAGGCAAACAACGTTGTAAGAACTAAGTTCATTATATATCTACTACATATGTATATACACGTAAATTAAATGTGTACGTGTACACACACATATATTTATATATATATGGATAATTATGTATGTCGATGTGCTTTCAATACATTGGTTGCATTGATTATCCCACCCGCGATATATATATATGTTTTTTTTTTTATAGGTCTACAGATTTTTCATAAGGTTTTAAAGGGTTTCAAAAGACATTATAAGAAGTCAACCGTTACGAATGAGTTTATAGTAATGCAATATTTAAGCAATTTGTAAAGAGTTAACCATTTTATTATATAGAACGCTATTTCTTAATTTTCAAGGCATAAAGGCACACATTAGGTATATTATAGGGTATGTTTTACGTTATGTGGATGTATGCAATACAGGGACGTGCTTGAGATAGACCCCATCTTTTATTATAACGATCGTTTCAGAAGCACTTTCTGAAACGAGTTAAGTCTGTCCTGTCTTCATGTGTTCAAATTTTCCGACATTTTGATGGACTGACGTGTTTTGGCCAAACGCTATTGAAATTGTTTCATATCAGACTATTATTTTGATAAGTTGTTGGTGACGTGGGGTATTTAGTGGTGGACTATGTGCTTTTAAATTATTTCCCTAAAAATTTTTAATTGCAAATGTTTTAAGAAAATTGAAGATTCGAAAGTTTACTTTTATTCAGTTCACCTTTATTGAGCAAGTAAATTTTGATTAAGAAAAATTTGTCAAACAAAACAATTTAAGCAATTTTTTCCGAATTTTATTAATGAACTCACTACCAAATGGTAAGACAATGGCAAGTTTTTTACTGTTTTCGTAATAGTGGATAACAACTACATTGGTGGTTATTCTCCAATCGATAAGCATACAATTAACAAAATGCTTTGCAAGTTTTATTAATTGATTTAAGGGTTTAGACGGGTGTCGAAAAGTAAAAAGAGGCATATTTTCTCCGGTTTTTCATACCTTACACTAAAAGGGTATATTAACTTTATACGAATGTATGCAACACACAGAAGTACTTGAGATACACATAGTTTTATTATACCTAGGCCTGTCAGTCTATATGTCCGTCTGCCTATCTTATGTCGTTATGGTTTTTACCCAAAATGGAAAAATATTTGCTGTTCATAGACACAAAGAAATCGAAATTTGAATTTTTTTATGTGTGTGTGTGCAGTAAGAACAATTTTCGGTGGTATTCACATCAGATTTTTTGTAAAGCCATCATAGATCAATGACAATGAAGACTATGTAAGGCTATTATAAAAATTGCGGATCTGAGTTCGGTAAAGACTCTTTTTAAAACTTTTACTCTCAATAGTTCCCAAGCTTTAACACATTTGGGCTGCAGCAGATTCTTACTGGTGTAAGTCCTTTATATCGAGCGGCTACGCTGGGGTGTTTCACATCATTTAATAAAATTTCAGCTTAGTTTTCAACATAATATATGCTTAATACATGGATCAGCGATCCCATGAATGACTTTTTAAAAACTGGATAGAATAAAATAAACTGAAAGGCCCTTTGCAATTTTTGTTCGGCACAATGGCCGTTTGATCAGTTCGGTGTTTTATTCACTTTCGTCACATTGAAATTGTCTTCTGTTCCTGGCCGTTGGTTTCTTTAGCATTTCTTCGACATAGAAAGCATAATCCAAATGCTGGTTTAGATTTACCATCAAGACTAAAGTGACTACTAACTGCCAAGGGCTGCTTTACTTGCTTAGATTCACTATTAATTTTCCGGTTTGTCATAAATCATTTTATTTTGCAATTTTTAAAGTTCTTATTTTCCATAGAAGTAAATTGTTGGCTCTTGATTACAATGGTTGCTTGCTTTGACTCACGTTTTTTTCCTTTCTTTCTAACGAACACAATCGACAATTGTCTCCATTTGCATTCAGAGTGTACAAAGCACGTTTGGTTGTTTGCAGAAACGGTATGTGTGTGGCGCCAAAAATGTGTTTTTTATTTTTATAATGCGAATAATGTCAGTGGAGTCAAGTAGGTGCGCTCTGCTAAAGTTATTACTCACAGTTATTAGTGCTTAATGGGGAAATTATTATTATTTTTTTTTTTTTTGCTTCTTATCTATAATCATTTGAATAAATGAAAGAAAACCAGTTGAAAATAAATAATGTAACTACGCTTTTATAAAGTTTATAACTTAAATAGGAAAACAAGAAAGAAATTTGTATCCGCTTTGAGGAGAATTCTAGATGCTCCCTATTGAAAACATACAGAGGAAATCTTTAAAGGGTTTTGTTAATTGTAAGCATATCGGTTGCTAGACTAATGACTTTGAATGATTTTTTGCTAATTTTCTGCAACTCTTAGATCACAGACTATAGTAATATTATCGCGTTTTCCTTATTCAGATTGTGAGCGCCTCTCTGTCTATTGAAGAAGTCACTTTATTTTTTCAACTTTTGTTTTCTTAGATAAACTCTTATGTTTAAATTGATTTGGAAACTTACGCTGACCTTAAGATTTCATTTATTTACTTTTTTTATAAGCTTTGATGTTATAACTTCCTTGCTAATGAATTATTGATCTTAAGCAGCATGTGGTGCAATATGTTTCCACCTTTATTCGTTCGCTTGAAAATGGGACACAATGGCTACTGTTGGGTGTCTATATTTTCTAGTTTTAAATTTTTATTCTCAATAAAATAAGCTTTGTGCCTTACCAGCAATGTGCAGCAGAGCTGTCATCAATTGAAAACTGATCTTACTTCTTTTGTTGTTGGGGTTAGGACTTTTGCTAACCACCAATAACATTACGAAGCATTCTAAGCAGAAAAAGACAGCATCATTTAATACTTATTGCTTGCTGGTTCACTTTGTCAAAATATCTGCAACATCCAGATACCCTATAAAGTATTTTGATCAGCATCAAATTCTGAATCGATTGAAACAAGGCCGTCTGTGCATTACCTGTGGTAATCATTCTTCCGGTCGTAACAACGAAGATGTTTCAAAGTTACTCTCAAATATCAAGCCGATAGTTTAAATGTTGCGACCAAGTGAATGTTTGTCACTGATTATATGGACAGATAGACGAACACGCTTAATCGGTTTCAAAATTTGATGTTAATAAAGAATGTGTACAGCTTATGGGATTTTTAAAGTCGCAAAATGAATATACCCTTCCTTCGGTGATGGACGGAAAAATGTTATTTTAAAGGTCCATTTTTAACATAGGTTTATATGCAAAATTTGCTTATTATTTAAAAATTGTAATCAGACCATTATTACTTACTTCCTTGTTTAATTAAAGGTAGCTAATGATGGCGATTATTATTATCTCAGGTATACAAAATATTTGTGGGGATTGAAATTCGTAGACGTATAAATAAATAAATAAATGTATATTAAATATGTAAAGGTAAACATCCGATTTCGTAATTATCACATAACTGTTACGCTAGCCCTGTTCGCACGCTTAAAGGTAACTGGAGATATGGAACAAGTATAGAATGTAACGTGCAATCAAACCTGTCATTGTGCAATTTTTATTTATGCGATTTGTTTTGTGCGATTTTTGTTTATGCGGTATATGCAAATTTACGGACATTCTGTTTGCTAGACGCAACTAGGCCGCGAGGTCAAATTAATCTTAATGCTGCTGCCATCATTTTTTTTTCTCGCTGTCAGTGTGTATGTGCAAATTGAATCAGCCATTTTTATACGTGCTGCATCAGACAATTTCAATAAACATTACACAATGTAACAACGTTAGTTAATTACCGATCTTCGAAGTGCTTACATACAAAATCACAACAACTATCACAACCGAAAAAGTATATGGGGGAATGCAATTTTGCACAGAATCGGGAAAGCATTTTCCTAAAATGGATAGCAATTTCGAAAAAACTTTGAAGTTCCAAAAAGGCCTACGATCGTGTATATCTAGTTATCGCAACGATTATAAGCATTTGGTGAAACCGTCGGCATCGCAAAAGCTCATCACCGACTACAGGGTAACAACAAATAAAGCAAGTCTAATATCTTCAAGTGACGAAAACGATTTCAAACCAGCTCATCGCAGAACCATACGCGTTCTCAAATACGACGAATCGTATTAAATTAATTATATTCTGAAAATTTATCGAAATTCTTAAATTGAGAAAGTGAAATTCTCTTCGAAGGCTTATTTTGCTTGGAAGGCTTTCGTAAAACTTTGGCATGAGACTTTTTTATGCTAACTTTTTTCCCGCATAAAAAAATTTTTTTGTAAAAATTATTTATTGTAGTTTTTTAAAACATTTTTGAATCCTTTTTTTTTGAGGATTTTTTTCTACGGTTTCTGTCTACCGCACGAAACCTAGTTTTTTTACATTTGTTTGAATCGATTTAGCTAGTTTTTAAATTTAAAATCAAAAAAAAAAACTATCAAAAATGATAATTTAAAAAATAAGCTTTTTACAGATGCCAATCATCGTAATTATGAAGCAATTTTGTAATATAAGGAAGTTAGCTGATGAAGTTTTTGCCAACGTACTACCAGACGTAGTAAACATACCTCAACTTTATCTTTATATTAGGTATAAAAAAAATGTTGAACATTTACCTATTTGAGCAGTAGGGGTCTGTTGGCTACGCTAACATGTGCTCTATAAAAAAGTTTAAATATTTTACAAATGTTCCTCTCTTCGCGCTAATTGTTTATAGGAAATTTCCAATAAATTTGAATGAGTTTTATGAACTTTTAGAATGATATCAACTATGGTTTATACGGAATTGAAAAAGTGTTTGAAAATTTCTGTATGCCTTCCGCGTTTGCTTTAGTCGGGAAGTTACAGGCTCACGCACTTAGCATTAAAGTAATATTTTTTTGTTTAAGCGATCCACAAAATTGTGACTGCGAAGCTAGTTGAATGTATTATGTAGTATGTGGCGCCGCGTTGTCATTTGAATTGATTATGATGTCATCTGCGTCTTTCTGTCCGGGGAAGAAGACTTCGGTCTAGGTATTCCTCTCAACCTGTCTTCTAATAAAAAAACTCTTGACGCAATCGCTAATAGAAGAATGTAGTCCCATAGAAAATCGGTACTAAAAATATCTATCTGAGAGTAACTGTGACCTTTATTTCCGGGTACTGCAATTTCAGAAGGCTAAACTTCTCGCACCACTTTTTATGTGGTAGCTGCTGGGAGTGGGATGTATTCGAGTCACCTTTGCGATCTTGATAAACGTTTTCGACAACGTATCGCACAATTAACGTGGGTTTTTATTTACTCCGATAATTGATTTGTAAGAAAATCGCAAGAAGAAAGTAAGCGGCATGAGACCGAACTTGCTCCTAATCCAAGTTCGTCCTTGGATTTGGCGATTTGCTATCATAACCTAACTGAATTATTTCAGACATGATTTAACTTTATAGCCAACTTGTTGTCAATATATTGATATGAATAAATCGGATCATCATCTCAGGCTGATTAAAAACTTTATAGTTTTTTTAATGCTAAAAGCGGAAAAACAGAATTAATTTATGTTCACCTCGATTCAAATGAATAGAATCGAGTTGAAAAAACATTTTATACCTATTTTTAAAAAGTTGTGTAAATTTCAAACTAATTTTTATATAAAAATATCGATATTTTACGCTTCCGCTTTCAATGGTTTTGTTTGCGTCGATGTTGATCTAATTTTACATGAGATTTCATTTGAATAAGTATTTTAAGAAGAAGCAAGAAAGAAAGAAAGAAAAAATAGAAAAAAATCTTTAAGAAATCCTCTTAAGTTGTTCATCTTTAGCACACTAGACGAGTCGTAAAAAGGAGCAAGCGATACGATCAATTGCAAGATTAAACAAAACTAGGGATTAGACAGTAAAAATGTCATCTAACATTAGCAAAAATGTCACCATAAAAATGAAAATAACTTGAAGGTAGAGAAGCAATGTTGAACATTAAAAAACACATTGCAAGATAGATACGATCGTTAGTGAACTAATTATAGTCAATGGTGGATAATTTGTTATACCAGTGGAACTTTTTTTTTTGTTGCTTTCTTTATAACCGAAAAGTCTACGATTTTTTCGTATAGACGAGAGCTACTAAAGAGTGAAGGAAATTTACTCAATTTTGAGTAGAAATTCTCTTTAACTCAATTACATTTTTTTTTGTTTTGTGTTCTTTCATAATATGACCCATTGCTCCTCTTCCTCCTTTCTTATATAAAACTGGTATTTATCCGATGATGGCGTATTAGCTGTTTTTTGTTTTGTTTTGTCTCTTGACAGGTAACTTGTTGGCATTTATATGTGTGTGTACATACATCTGTGGGTTTGTGTGCGCTTTTTTTTTGTGTAGGATTTAAACAATGAAATCTGTCTTTACAATATAATACACATTGTGAATTGAAAGCATCTTCTATATTGTGTGTATGTTGTGTGTGTTTAAATTTGAGGGTTGCTTTTTAAGTATAGTGAAATTTTCGATGATATCGTAAACGCCCCTTAAAAAAAAATTATTTCAAACACGTAATGATTACGAAGAAAACCAACTCTGTGTTCTTCTTAAGAAATGTTATGTTGGCAAGAAAATATTTTCGTTATTCGCCCATGCCTACAGTTGTTTTGCAAGTCTTCTCTCAATGCTGCGATTTATCGATCCTTGCAAATCTGCCGTAACTTATTGCGTAGTTGCTGTTTCAAGTTCGACTCTAAGATGCAATGTTATCGGCTTTTCCCCATGGGCTCACGGTTGGTTGAAAAAATTTCTTCTGCAGTATTTTTCACTTAACATTGATCAACATTTTCCTCTCACTGCTAATAAAAATTGATGATAATTAAACCAAAGCTATAAGGGCTCGGCTGATCTTCGAAAGATAGCAGCCAGTCGAAAATTAATGCCTATCATTGAAATTCGCCGATAGTTCCAATAATTGCAATAGTATTGCATCTATGTGCTACAAGTCGGGCGTACATTCATGGCCGTCGTCACATTCTAAAATCATTTAAATACATTCGTTTACTATTTTGTTGTTGTTGTGAAATCCTCGAAATCGAAAAAATTAGAAGATAATGCTACCTTCTTAGATTTTGCTACCGTTTTATGATCACTCAAATTGCCAAGAATAACACTCAAAGGGATTTTTGCTGTGGTGCGGAGGAGGAGATGGCTCCGAAATTCAATTTTTAATTTATTGATTAAGATTTCAAAAAGTTTTTTAGGTGAAAAATTGCTATCTGAAGTATACCGCGTCTTGTGGAAAGAGTTTATTTCTTGTTACTGAAATTCTCCGGGGGAAGGAAAATACATTGCAGACTAGTTGTGCAATGACTACCTGCTTTGTTTCATGGTTAAACTACGCTGGTTTTGCGTTTATTGCAAAGCGAATCAGACTCCATCGTATTTTTTTTTAGTCTAAAATTTTTTTGCAGATAATTTTTTAATTTTTCGATCGTGTCACTGTAAAAATGTATGAAATTTGTAAAAAAATTCGCATCGATCTGCAAAAGCTATTACCAAAAATGACAATGTATAGACTTCTTTTCTTGAAAATTTGGATGTAAAATATCTACCATGCACTAGTCGCCTAATCACTAAAAAAGATCGACGACTCATAAGCAGGCACGCCATTGCTAAGGTATTACATATCTAAAATCGAAAAATACATCACATTTTTGGGTAAGGCTGTATAGACAGCCTTGCAGCCGCACATAGTGTCGATAAAACACTTGATTAACTGAATTTCTATGAACGATTTGCTATTGTAATACAACAGCGTTAACCCATTTTTGAAGTAAAGCACTACCGCTAATGACAAATGGCTATCATTCAAGGAAGATTGAATATTGTGATAATTACAGAAAGGCGAGGAACCACGAACAACTTTAAAACGGGAAGAATTGACATTCTAGCTAGAAGCTACGGTACGCTTATGGTGAGTTTAAAAAATAACCGTATATTAGGAAGTTCTAGAAACTGATCAAACGCTTGGTTCTAGTCTCTACTGGTAGCAATAAACGAGCAACCGGTTGAAAAAAAACAGGTCCGAATTGCTCTTCCCCTACGAAGACAACACACTAAATACGTTTTTGATGACTTACAAAAAAATGAAGAGATCTTGGAAATTTTGATGCATACGTGGTATAGCGTCGACCTAGCTCCTTTCACTTGTCAGTTGTTTCGCTCTCTTCACAAGCCTCCTTTGATTTCAAAAAATCTCCCAACAAATGTGTATGTATTATACACGTGCATAAGCATTTTACACCTTTTTATGCACCTATGTTCTTAACTAACAACCATCTACGTATACTCCTGTCTTAAGCATAATTTATTTTTATGGCTAGGAAATCAACAATTCCTATATATTTTTATGCGAATCAATAAAATATAAACGTTGTAGTGTTTACAGGCGTCACAAATTTAAGGTATAATCTGTGTTAACAGCAAAAGCTTGAGAGAATTTTTTAAAGACTAAAAAATATCAATACATTGTATGCGATAATTTTTTTATTATCTAAGACTGATAGCAGTTATAATCAAAAATGTCATTGGTTTCGCGCATGTATAGATGTCGTCAAAATGTTGAAAATGGAAATTGCTCGAAACGAGTTGCTGACGCGTTCACAAATAATAGAAAACTGTTTCATGAGTTCCAACAGTGAGAGGTAACAGTTTTCCAAAGTCGTGTTTACTGTAAATATTATATTTAAATCCGACTAAGAAAAAATCTGGCAGAGAAGAGTAATCTTGTAGATCTGTCAGCCTACCGAATTAGAGCATTAATCTCAGATAAGCATTTCTTTCTTTTTTTTGAGCATGTCCTCTTTCCTTAAATGCTTGTACTCAGACATAGCTAATGGTTGGCATAATCGTTTACTAATTACCCTAAACAGTAGAATTGTTTGTTGTTAAGCAAAATGGTTTTAGAAATTTTTAGAATTTTGATAAAATTTTAATGCATTTTTTTGTTTTTTCTAGGTATGGAAGGAAACCACTTTAAACGCTTAGTATTTATTAAAAGCCAGAGAAAATTCTCATTAAATACATTATAGAATTTATACATTAGACGTATGAATTTTATTCAGGGTCATGTATGGGTACAAAAGATATCAATTACAATTTATTCCACGTAGTAAATTTATTGTCTGCACTATTGGCTTTTTCTGCAATTGATATCGATGCGGATTTTCAATTTAACCCGTATTTTTATTAATTTGTTGTTGTTGTTGTTGTTGTTGTTGCCGTTGGTTTCGTGTTTTTGGTTTTACAGAACACAGCACTAGAACATCGAACTAAAATGAAATTTACCAAAAATTGTGTTTTCGAATGAAAACAAATGTTTCGAAAAAAAAAACAGGAAAAAAAACAGGAATAAAACAAATTATTAGCCGTTTTTCCAAAGGAATCATATTCCAAAAATGTTTTCATTTTGTTGTTTCTCTATTGTTTAGTTGTTTTTCTCTACTATGTTATATTGGTTATAGTTTTTGTGTTGGTGTGTTTTGTGTGGCAAGGCCACCTGGCGGACAACTTTGATATCATATTTCACTACTACTACTACTACCACTATAGAATGTGAAAATTAATCCTACTTTCTGTTCAAATAAAGTTCATTGTTCCATCAAAATATACTTTATTTCGATAGAAAATTTCTTCGTAAAAGAATATGTTTTAAATTGAAAAAAATCGATTAAGTGTTTGGTAGTTTTGTAGGAAGCTTGTGTCATCCTAAAGTGATTATATTTTTGACCATCGTCAGATTTTGAACATGAGATTATCAAACCGATGGCCTGCTCAGGAAACTTGAAATTAGAAATTTTTCTCTTGAAGTGATCCTAACAACAGGAATTGGTTTGAATATCAGAGACGCTATTTTTTAACAGAGAAGCCAGAATCTATTATCTTTCTTAACCGAGACGCTATTTTTACTAACTTTCAGGGTAGTTTATGGCGTATGACATGAAATTTTGCAAAAATATTTTGTAGCATGAGATAAAAAGAAAACGAAGGGAGTAAAAAGACTGTTTTCTTACTAAGTACCTATCTATATGAGTTAAACAACAATTTTCTAATAAAAATTGAGATCGGTAACCGCGATCGAAAGTACTCCAATGGTGGATGAAATAATTATTTCGGTGCAATTACCATAGCATAATCAAAATTTGGAAATAAGCATTTATCGCGCCCACGCAATAGGCAAAGCACTACGACTTCTAAGTTACGTTGAACATTGTCTTAAAAGTGGGAGAGCAAATATCTACCACAGCTATCTAAAGCGTTAGTATAATATACTCTTGGAATAAGCTATAGTTTAAAAGCTATGGAAATATTTACGGAATGGCGGTAATAAATATTTGCAAACCACAACTGAAAGTTCAACGGAAAAATATTTTTTATTCAATCAGTAAAGGACTTTGTAGTTATTTTTGGGTTTTTTTTTTTTTGCGTAGTTATATTGAAAGTGAACATTGAAAATTCGAAAGAACGAAAAGATCTCGCTTGAAACGAAAAAAAATCATCCGTTTTTCAATATTTTATATTTTCTTAAAGCGGAGACTTTTTCGCAAAAAATCTTTCGCCTATGATTAATATTCAGTTGACATCACCTCTAGCTATTACTTCTATGTAGTAAGAGGACTTATACAGTTGTGCTGCTTGTATAATATCTAATATATTTTTATATGTTATATAATTTTATTTATGGTGGAATACCAAAATTTGTTGCTTGTAATGTAGCAAATTGGTACCATACCACCCACATACAAAAACATATGATTGTTAAATCCAGCAAGATCGCTACGACACTGAATTCGAAGATCCTTTACTTCTAATAATTGTACTTCCATAGTTTATAGTCCTTGAAGAAATTTGGTTTTTAGGTTGTCGATAATTTGTGTGTTATTCCCATAAACTTTGCTTTTCAAGTAACCCCAAAATGGTTGGCTCGAATAAAGAAAATGAGGCAAAATTTTTTTGGCCAAATCACATCTAAATGACTTCAAATTATTCCTGCGCTAAATTTATAATTTTATTGCTTTCCAAATTACGTCGCTTGAGACATGCCGCCTTGTAGAAGGATTTTTCGAAGGTTCGTTGCATTCAGTTCACGTAATTTTGATACAAAAAACTTGAGTTATCCTCCTGCAGGAACTTCTTATGGTTACTTTGAAAGAAAAATGACGTAATGACGTCATCCATCGTTAATCCACATTAAACAGTAACTTTTAGAGGATGAACTGGTCCTTTGCGAAAAGGACCAAAAATTTTCTCGAGTAACGGATACATTGAGCAGGAAATGAGTTTGGTCATAAAAAAGACGATTTTCAAACAAAAATGCATGCAAAGGTCATAGTTTTGATCCATCATATCTCAAAATATATTGCCTTGGCTAACTATGTTGTGTGTATGAAGTTAAAAAAAACAAAAATGAAAAACATAACAGATGGATCACTTATATATAACATAAGGTAAACGAAGACTGAGAAAGATGAGTGCTACCCGTAAATCCAGAAAATATCATCGACTACATTGGGTGGTAAATATTTTTGGGCTGAAGTCTCCGTTTTTAAAAGAAAGAATTTGGATTGCTGTTCTAGATACGATAGAGAGACTTGCAGATGGGAATCTGATTGATATCCAAGTGAAGTGATATCGGCGAACCGGTTTAGGTTTTTCTTTTCTTTTTTTTCTTGCTTTAATATCAATAATAGAATATTTGCATTCTAGTAGGTTATTAGGCATAAATTCAAGTATAAAAAAGAACTATTTTTGGAAAACATCGGAAGACAGGTAGAAACTCTATAGTGGGACATGAACCACCATTGAGTACCCTACATCACTTCGCTTAATACGTTATTCGTATAACGACTTTTTAAAATAAGTCTTTATATATGGACTGATGGGAAAAGTGATGCGATCCAAGCGTTTTTCAATAGTATTTGTGTTTGGGCGGTGTACCAAATTTCATCAGAATTTCATCTCTAATATGACGATCTGTAGATTGAACAAAAGAAAACAAGACAGATAAATGGACAGACATATTCAGAATGTAACTCGGAATCGATCGGTATATAAGGTCAATTAATCGAGTCCTTCCGAATGTTGGCACCTTATACCCCAAGACAGAACACAACACCAGAACTATTCCTGCAAAGTGCCTTTAATTTAAGAGGCTTTGCAGCATGCGCCATAGTTAGCTGAGATTAAAAAGCGCAAAAACCCACAACAAGTACAAGGGGACTTGAAAAATATTTTGTAACTGACGAGTGTCGTCGTGACGAAGTAACGTTTCAGTTATGTCCTCGAAAATTCCCCCCACTTCACTAGAGAATTTTATTTGAAAGACACCGTCAAGAAGTAGAAGCGCTTCGGGAAAAACTGCGTACGGTATCGTCGTAAGTATGCTGGAAAAAGTCAAGTCTTGGGATCATATCATAGTCTGCCACACTTTATGATGGTTGTTCACCTAAACTCAATCACCATGCATTTTTTTTTTTTTTTTCTAAGGAATTTCTATTTCTAGACATAGGAAAAGTTTGGATTGGACTTTAAACATTGAAAAATTTTGTTATTTAATTGAGAAAAAATTCCTTTTATAAACTTATAAACAAGTGCTTTTTTAAATAAATCCACCTGATAAAATATTTTCATTTTTGGTCTGTATGGCGAGAAAGACATAAACATTTGATTACATAGACATACAGACGTACGCATACACGCATTCGCATATATATACACAATTTGTAAACATTTGAAATATAAAACCGCAACGTTGACCAATATAATAATAGCGCAGTATAAAAAAAAGGCTTTGTTATTGTGAAAAAAAGAAGAAAAATCAATAATTTTTTATTACTCCACATACTGCGTTATACTGCGTTTGTCATTCGTTTCGTAAGATTAAAGTGCTATTCAAACCATCAAGATTGCCAGAAAACGGGGCTAAAGGATTAAAAGCTGAAGCGTTGCAATTTGTCAGTTGAAAGTCAGTAGAATGCAAGCTTCTGCCGTCAAGATTACAAGTGGCCACCTCTTGCTTATTGTGGGCCTGCTTGTAAGTGACTTAAGTCCATTTTTAAACTTGACCTGCAGTCCTTAGCTGAGAATACTTAGCGAAGAGCAAGGAGACACTCGATAGGTTGGTAGGCTAAGTTAAATACTCTTTACGCGAATTCTGGGGCACATTTTTGGTCGATACAAACCGGAAAACAAATTTAGTACACCCGTATGTTTTGATGGCAGTGAGAAAATACTCATCTATCAGTTTTGCGCGGAGGTGGCGCTTATATTAATAACAATTTATTTTTGTCATGTGGGTACGTGTTTTGAATAAACGTAAGTCAGGCGCCACTTAGATCAAGTTTATAGTTACTACATGGCATTCATTCAAAGGTTGTAAAGCTTCGTAAGGACTCTATTCTTTTGCGTTGAATGTTTACGAATTTTAACGTAACCGAACTTTTATAAAGCAGGACAGAAATAAAACGCGATCGAAAAATGAAATTGAGAAGAAAATGAACAAAAAAGTGCTTCTGCGGTTACATGCCGTGGGCCGTCTGCTATTTAAATAATCTAGCTATGGCAGCGATGTGCTAAATATACACCAATAAGAAGTCTCAAATATTAAAGATCTTGGTTCGCAATAAGATGTTAACGAATCGGATGTTAACATGTTCACAATAAGATGTTAACGGAGAGAGATATCGTATTACTTATGTATATCCTAAGCGATTCGTTTCTCTGTAAAAGTAAGTTTAGCGATCACATCAAAAGATTGAGGGATAGGTGCATAGGTTGTTTACCGCACCTTGGTGCTTTCCCTGAGATGCTTTCCGTATAATGCATAGAAAAAACCAACTAAAGAACCAAGTATAAGAAAGTTGTGTGCAAAAGCATCTCTTAAGTGGTGACAAACTTGGAGACAAATGAAAATTATTTGCGAAAGATATAAAAAAAGATTCTGATTGATTTGTATACCATACATCAGTTGGTGCGGATGTATACAATACGTAAAGGGACTTGAGAGAGACCCACCTTTTACTATATCGGTCGATTTAGAAACCCATTTTGAAATGTTCTAAGCTTGCGTACCCATTTGTCTGCTTTCGTTTTTGTATTCAACCCACAGGCCCCAATTTTTGAATTATTTTGACGAAATTTGGTGCACCGATATGAACGCACTAAGGACGAATACTATTGAAAATGGTTTGGATAGAATTGCATTTAGGGTAGCATTGTAAGATATTTAATGGCGGACCGTGGCCCACTATAATCCTTTTGTTTGTTTAAAAATCCTTAACTTATTCTTTTTCAATGTAGGAAACAAAAGAAAATCAGTAGACCTGGATAGAAAAGGAATCAATGATGTAGGGGGGAAGCTCACAATAGCCGTACATTGTAAAACGAAAAATTGATCTTTTTGGTAAAAAATGTGTTGCACTTTTGCGTCTCTCACATCAAAGAGAGTGATAAACAAAAAAGAAAAGCTTTAAGCTAATAAGGCAAGTATTTACCAAATTGTCCACGTAGTGGATGAAGGTATTGTGAATTCTATTAAGCTCTTATGGTTAGCAAATGCTCTCGTGTTCTATTTGAAAACTAAAATTTGTTTTTGTACTGAAAAGTCCCCATCAGACTAAAAACTTTTATCACGTCTTGTAATCGTCACAAAGTTTCGGGATGATTTTCTTTGATGATTATTGTGGAGTTTAATATAATGACTTGAAATGCAGCTTACACTTTTTGTGATTCAGGCGAACTAAACCCACAAAAATCTTACGAAAATCCGAAATATCAAGCAATCACTTCAATGGTTAACTTCTTAAGCACATTAGTGCAGGATACCTCTAACATGTTGAAATTTGATGCGCTTGGTTGATTACTTTTTTATACGTCACCGACAATGTGCATTAACTTGGATTCTTATTGCGATTCTGATTCATCTGAATCTTTCAGGTATGTCGGAATTTTTTCGTCATATTTTACTTGGCACACAAGCTTTGCCATTCCGTAGTAGTGCCCGTTACGCTCTAATTCCATGTCGATACGATTACTTATTGTTTCCTTGAAATTATTATTATATTCAATATTCAGTAATTTGCAATTTTCCATAAATCCTCTTCATACATCAAAAAGTCCAACAGCTTGATATTTTCCAATTTGCTCATAATGTTCTACCCTACGCATGCTGTTTCTTCTTTTAGTTTAATAAAGTTGAAAATGTTTTCTAAAATATAATTGGACAAAAGGACAATGACATTAGCAGTGCGAAGAAAAACTTATTTTAACGTTTGGTCATGAAAGTTGGCATGGAGTCTTTCGACATTCTTAACTTTATGATTTACTTCCAGCTCCAACTCTTTGAGTGACGAATTGAAGTTGTGGAACTAATCAACATCGATTCTCTTGCAAGTTTATTTTGCAAGAGTGTTACGGGACGTAGATACATACAGTCGGAAAACAAATTTCGATCTTAGGTAAATGAGCCAAAGGGACATATTTTTCAAATACGCCTTTATTTAAGAGAACTGAAAGGCGCCAAAAAAATTTTGTCTCAGCCAATTTTCTCCGACTTTGTATAAAAGAACTTTTGTCTCAGCCACTTTTCTGTGACTATATATTAAAAAAAAGAGAAATTTTGTCTCAGCCAATTTTCACCGACTTTGTATAAAAGAAATTTTATGTCAGCAACATTATTGTAACTGTACACAATATTTTAATAGAATATTTCTTCACTGTAATAGTGCATGACCCGGGCAGAAGGCTATCAAAGCAAATTATCTGCTTTTTGTGCTTCTTTCAAATTCCAATGAATTTCCCGCACTGATCTAGTTTATAAGGAACATTTAGTGGTGCCCTCCCTATTTTACATGTTTTTATTTATCTTGTTTTCCTGTCAGCATGGAGACTATTGGAATCGAAATTTCCGGCGTAGTTACGATGGTAGCATAATGAATTCTCTTCTTCATATTTAAAATGACGACCGCTGCAAATTGACAGATTATCTTTTGCTTAATAATTCTCTTAATACGGATACCAAATAGAAATATTTGAAGACTAGAATGGACAAACCTACCTCGGAAAGTAAGAACGTAACTCTAACGATAAAGCACTCAAAAAATAATACTATAATGTTGATGAGATTTTGAGAAATTAGGTAATTGGAGTTATAGTAAACTAAAAAGGGATTATACAAGGAAAGTTTTTTAAGTACGCTTTCAATAGAGTCAACTAAAACTTTCCAACTTATGTGTCCAACTCCTTTAACTAGTTTAGTGCGGGGAATTCATTGGAACTTGAAACAAGCACAAAAAGGAGATAATTTGCTTTAATAGCCTTCTGTCCGTGTCATTCACTATTACAATTACACTTTCAGCTTTAAAAGCTGAAATGAAAGGCCACACGCCTTATAGTTCCTCTTTAAAATCTCAGGTTTTTTATTTTCATGGTCTTAATGGTCTGGCGAATAGCTAGTTTGCGACCTCGCTGACAGTTTTCGGTCAAATCAGCTCAGCTTAGTGTAACTTTGGCTATATTTCCCAGACATATATTTTGCGGTAAAGTCAATTTACGTAAATTAGCCTTCAAGGTCCGCGTGATTTATCATCAGAAGGAGCTATCTAAATGCCGTGGATGTAAAGCGGTCGGGCCATATTAAATATGATTTTCAGAGGTTTGTGTTTTCGTTGACCGCATTTCAACTGATTAGTTGGAAGAGATTCTGCGAAAATTTGATTCAACACATATACACATACATATATTTCAAATCTATTTTGAATTTCAAATATATTTCGAAAAGTAATGTGAAAGCTTCCAGCAGCAGACCCAGGTATTTTTAATTACGCTACTTATACATTGAAGAAAGCAAACTAACCGAATCGAGCGATTTAGTCACTACGCAAAGGTTGTGCTTAAATAATGACTTTAATATTGGAGGTATTTTCTTGCTAATGTGATTTCTTGCACGACTATAAAAATTTCATTAAAATTAAACTATGTCGTCTTAAGAGAATTTTTTTTTGAAGAATACATAGATTTTATTATGTTAATGTTAAGATGCGCTAAATACAATAAACTCGAATTTATAAAAGAAATTTAGTCAATTGTTGGTTGTAAATATAATTTAAGTTAAAAAATTATCGTTTCGTAGTAGTATGCTTTATATGTTATAGATATTACAGAGAGTTGGGCGATTGATTTGAACGATGTTTTGACAAAAAAATATATTTTTCAAAACAGAGGCAATTCTCTTGTTGTTTAATTGCTTGGAAATATAACACGTTTCACGGTTTGCCTATATAGACAAGCGCAAATATGTACATATGTAAGTAAATGTATAAACATATTTTAAATTAAAATGTTTATCACTTCGTTGTTTTATGGGCTAAGTAAACATGATAATAAATTCACACGAAAATTTTACGGATTTCGTTAGAAGTAATCGTTAGTGAAATGAAAAAAAAAAAAGTTAACATATTTTAAACTTCCGGAATTCGGAGAGGGTTTAGCTACACTTATATCTCTTATCATACCGTTCTGAATCGATTCAGCTAAATTAGTTCGTCTAGTTGTCGTTTGTTTATCGTCCTTTGCGTGATCGTTCGCGGAAGCATACATACCCTTTAGTGGGTACAAAACAGATTCCAAAATAAGCGTGATTGCTTTCCTTTGAAAAATTGCCCGATAGCTAATCCGTTTTGAGGGAAAATTTGAAATTTTGTAAAAATAATTTCCAGAACAATCTTAAATATCATAGTTATCATGGATTAGCAAACTAAATGCATACGAGAGCAATGCCTGATCCGACACGCCTGCAATTAACAGAACACTTTCTTATTTCTATACATTTGTTTAAAGCAGTCGAGCTTTCCCCAACTCGGAAATATAGTCATTAATTTTTGAATAAATATCGTATGACGTATTATTCTTCCTAATTGTGGAGGGGTGGAGGAAGATAACCTTTATTTTCTAATTTCCATGACGTGGTTGCTAATGACTATAAAGAGCAGAAGCAAACGAGTTCAATCCACCCAGTGATGCTACTTAAATCTATAGTCCTTATATCGATTGTTAGTAAATTATTACCGAAGTTGTCGCAGAATCTTTTCTCATTTAAAAGCTCGGGTACACAATAACTAGGATTAATGGTAAGAAACCTCAGGACTCTATTCGATGTGTTTCTGGGCGTAAATAAAGTGATCCAATTTTGCGAAGTTTTCAATACAATTGAATTGTCAATAGCCGGTTTAGGCTCGGTTTAGGATATCTAGCTCTACGCGTATTTAAACACGACTCCGATAAGAAGTGCATTTTTATACAAAATTTGCATTATTATTAACCAGTAACGCTTATAGCCTGACATTGCTGGTCTTCATCACAAATATGTAAATTGTAGGGGCCTTAGGTTAGATGCAACCTGGCCAAAACAATTTTCAATTTCTCTATCTTGTTCTACGGCAGCAAATCAGTCACTACTGCCTTATTGACTCACACTTTCATATAAATTTGTTTGGTGCTAGCCATAAAAAGTTTATTTATTTCATTGGTCAATTTATTTATTAGTCGTAATTATATTTGGATTTTATGGCGCTAATAAAAAATGATCTAAAAAAATAAATAAACAAATTGATAAGTAAATAAAAATTAGTTGATTAAATAACCTATAAATTTAAAAAAAAAAAAAGAAAAAACAGCTGTTTTTCTTTCGTCATGGCAATGATAAAAATCTGTTTGTAAAGTTAATTTATTCCCCAAGGGGTCTTAGCCTATATAAAATACCAAAAGCATATAAATAAATATTAACCGTAACTCAAAATGAAATGCTTATAAGCCTCTCTAGCATGCATTTATGATTTTTGGGGAGAACAGCACTAACCACCCTTCTATTATCATGTTATCGTGATATGGCAAAAAGAAAAAAAAATTCTAGTAGGTAGAGGGTGTTAATAAGTGAAATAATATGCTTAAATATTTCCTTTCTGCGGGTGTGTTTTTTGTTCATCTTGATACCGTTAGATGTAACGACCTCCCTGAAGTCAAGTTATGATTTGTGTATATTTTCTTTTATTCTCATTCTCGCTTTAGTGATGACAATGTTGCTATTGGGCATAATGAAAACGACATAAGCAATTTTGAAGTGTTGCAGTATTATCTGGAGACTTGTGGGTTATTATTCGATTGTCAAGTTATTTGCTCCCTTTTGCGCAGAGTAGCAGTGATAATTATGTTGATTTCAATTAGTTTTAATGTCAAAAAAGTTATAATGCAATTTCTAATGGATTCCATGAACTGTAGAATAAAATGTTTGTTTCCTTTCTAGCTTTTCTTTCAAGTACATTGCACATACATATAATAGGTATCTAGCGGAGTTAGAACCGGAGTTTGATTTTTAAAAATGTGCGTTTACTCTTTTAAAAGCTTAGGTTTCTCTGTTCAAGAAACAGTCAAATTGTTATTACAAAGAAAACTTGGGTTTATTAACGTAATCCTGAATGAAAGCATAGGGCAGTGAAATTGGAGGTCGAACTGTTAAGTAGTTAAAGCTCTCAAATGGGCGAAAGCAATGCTATATCTTACTGCTTTTATGATAAGAGTGCAATACGTTTGCGCGGTCGTATGCATCATCTAAAAGGACTTCAGATGTATTCACCTTTCGATCAATTAATGCAAAATCATTTCTAATATGAATTATGAATAGATGTAAGCAGTAAGTCGTGCCCGCCCGACCTCTGTCAATGTAAATTTATCTCCAACTAATAGGAAGGAGAAATATTGATATATTGATATATTGATATGTCTTGACCCGAGACCTATAGAAAATGTTAGATTAGATCGGGCCACTTGCCGTGGGAAACTCAATTTAAAAAATATCGTTATATGAAAATAAATTTGTGTTTCTTGAAAGACACTATTTGAGGTACTAAATGAATGTAGATATGCGGATGCTCGATGAGCTCAGAGTTATGAATGTTCGAGTGAAAGAAAAAGTTTTGAGCCATCTTCGGGAGATACCGCGGAATCATTTATTCATTTTATTTCACGTCTGCTTCGCTGTTGAAATAAAGGGACAATTAATCTAATTTCCTACATCGACTTTTCCTTGCTCTCTCTGTTAGTAGTATTTTGATAAAACTGAAATTAGGGGGAAAGGTAAAGAGAAATTATAGAGGAATTTTATCCATCAATATCAAATCTTATAACTATGACTCTACTGTTAACTTCCGATAAAAAATTTCAGTATTTGCGACATAAAAATGTATTCTCAACTTACAAAAGTGTAAAAGATTAAAATGAAAATGATACGCGCTGTAGTACAATCAAAGTTGTGAAAACCGCACGAGAAATTATTATGCCAGGCTTGCCAGGACAGTATATGATAAATGTCATCGGACGATTTGGTCTTTGGAAATTAATTTGCGATAAATATCGTGCAGAAAATAATTTGTAAATCTTCATACTGATCTTAAATCTTTATACTGATCTTAAAAAGTATTCCTAGTATTCCTAGGAAAATAATTAAAAACCTAAGTTGTATATTGATTTGCCAGATAAGTTAAGATCACACTATTTTTTTTAAAAAATTGATTTACGCCACTTCACTTTCACTTTTAAAAATCTCGTTCATTTTCTAAAAATTTTGCAGATTTAAAATGAAATGGGAAAGGAATACGAAACGAAATCAAAATGGTGAAAACTTTTAACAGAAGGAAAGAGGAGAAAAATATATAGCTGATTACATTACTGATGATAAGTACGATATTTTTTGTTCGTTTCTTCAATAAATTGCATAAAAGTTGAACGAGAAGTGCGCGTGCAACGCTCTTAGCGGGAAAAATGGGATCTGGATAACGGTTTTATCGAAAAGCTTCGAAAAGGAACGTCAGAAGGGCTTCGGTCACACCTTTTGTTATGTCGATCGATTCAGAGTCACTTTCTGATTCTATCCAAGACTGTCTGTCTGTCCATCTGCCCGTCTGTTATTTCGATATTTGTCTACGTATCCTTGTAATCTTGTGTGCGTGATAAAGTTTGCTACACCAACTTGTTTTGGCACAAGGTTATTAAAAATGTTTGGATCGGAATGACTTTTCAACAGTTCCCATATAACGTTTTACTTTGAGAACTTCTTATATGAACAATGGGTATTAAGTGAAGCGTTGTAGCGTGTCTAATGGTGGGCAAATTTTCTACCTTAATGCTTTCACTTGTTTTTAATTGTGATCTGTTTCTCCCTTGCATTTATTAGAACGCTCCAGAAATATTTGACCGCAAATGTTAGTTAGAGTAAAAGTTTTATTTAAGCGTAATTCATTTATTTTGCCTCGTGTTTTAGTAATTACGGATTGTGAATGACTTTGTGGATAGATTTTGCGCGTTTTTACCATTTAGCAAATCTATAGCGTTCTTTGTACTGCCAAAAGAATATGAATGAAGCGATTCAGTATCTCATGCCAATTATATGCCTTATTGCGTTTCTAATGAACATTTTTAGTTACTGCAAACGGAGTATTGAGAATTTGCTTGTGGATATAATAACAGCGGAAAAATTTTTATTACACATGTCAGTGAGAAAATTCAATTATCTGAAACTTCTTAAAACGCCAAAATTATGTATAAGCTGTATATGCTTAGTTACACCTTGACAACGATCCCGTAGAAACAGTAATACATGGCACGTGTGTTGTTCGCATCACATCGTGGAGAATGTTTTCTCAACAGTCAACACCGTATTCGGTATGCCTGGCGTATGTTTCCATAAACTGTCAGTTTGAGTAAATGTCAAAAATATTGTATTTATTTATACCAAAAGTTCGAAATGATCACCCAGTTATATGGATGGGGAGGAAAGCCGATTTTTAGGAAACACGTGCGTTTCTTAGCTGAAAGGGTGTGTGATGGTGGTAGAAATGCCTTTTGTTTTCTTTTTAAAGTACCCTTTAATTAAATTGGTGTTTATTATAAAACCAAACACACACATTGTTATTTTTGGCTTAATGTTCAACTTGAAATTAAATAATTGCACTTGAGTGCTTTTACTTATTCTCTTCCTCCCATCATAGTCTTCACGCCTTATAATTAATGCGTTGTTATGTTATGTTGTAAACGGAAATAATATGGAAAATTCGGAAGCTTCTTTAAAACATAATTTGCAGTTTTTGCTAAGTTTTCCAACATAGTAAAAATATTTTGCTGTCCTTGCAAAGGACTCGATAATTATGGGTGCAGGAAGTAAATATCCATTCATTCGGTGAATCGATCGTATAAGCTTTACATTTTAAAACATAATTTTTTCATTTTTGTATGACCCACCACTGAGGAGATGTCTGCTGCAGGCGCTATGGTAGCCAGTAAGACCTATAGGTAGAGAGGGATGGAAAAAGGGAGTAGTACTAGATACTAGATACGGCGAAAGAGATCATTGATGGTGGGTTGTCTTAAAAAGGAGCAGTGGGTTTGAAGCACGGCAAGGTAACACACACGGCAGTGTGTGGGCGGTATATAGGATGAGTGGGTAAGAATGCTGACAAATCTCTTTGATCGCCCTGGAACATTTGCCGTGTGTATATACATACATAAGCACAACAACGCCGATACCCAATACTAGCGAGAGTTGTGGGTGCATCCGCGCACATCTAAGCCTTTCGTACGTGTATTTTCGAGAATACTCAAGCCAGATTTATAGGCCTATATTGCCTATAAATGCAACTTATATGCTTAACTTTCATATGTAGAGAACCGAAATTTAAGAGATTTTTTTATTTTTTTTAAATTAAACAAACAAAAATGTTATAGTCAGGGCTTTAAATACCCTACATAACTTAGCGTAATAAAAGCATCCTCTACTTCCGTGACAAAATGCGAAAAGTTATGTCGTGCTTTCATGTAAAACCGTACTCTTTATGGCTGCTTTCATATGGGGTCGGATTTAAAAATTAGATCTGCGTGGTTTGAATTTCCTATGGCTAATATCTAAGTCAAATTAGTATTATGAATCAACGGAAGAATAGACAAAACAAGGGTGAGCAATTCAGAATATGATAATCAGCACAGCGGTATAATAAAAGGTGAGCTTGACTTAAATACTTTTAGGCGGTACCCACATCCGCAAAAACTAAATGCACTTGTACCTCAAGTGATGTAGGATTTAACGAAGAAAAATCACACTAGTTTTGGTGAACAAAAACTGCTATTACCGTGTAATTGATTTTTACATAATGTGCAGATAGGTTTTTAAAGAAAAATTTAAGATCCAATCAACTTATCATAAAAAAAGAATAAATTATCAGCCTGCTTTGATGCTTACGGGTGTATCGATAAACCGATTTGCTTCATTTTCGAATTTAACCTGACGGAAATGGCAATAACAAGAGCAAATTTTCTCGTAAACTCCTTCTTCTAGACAAAATTTTGAGAGCGCAGTCGCAATTTCATTAAAATAAAAAAAGACGCAGAGACAAAAAGATATACCTTCAACGAGGTTTGAGGCATATTTCTAGGACCTACTACCATTTGGGTATCTGAATATATATACATATCACAAAAACAAAAACGTCTCAATTACCTCATTCTTCTTCTTCAAAAATAAACAACAATTTTCCTAATGAAAATACGTAAAATAATTACAACTGAAATCTGTGCAAATAATTTCTAAAAAAAAGAGCATTTCGGGGTATTGTGCAGTTGCAGCATGTAATCTGATATTTTAAGAAACCTTTCAGAAAAGAAAGTACATCATAATGAAGGTTTGCAGGTAAGTACTTTTTTTCAGTATAGATTTTTTTTCACAAATCAAATCATAAAAGAAACAAGTAAGAAAATTATATTCGGTCGTGACCGAATCTTTTATACTCATCACCGTTATCCTAACAAAGACAAAAAAAGTAAAAGAACTAAACCTTCGAGCTCTGTGATATGGACTGGGGGCGGCTCACTTTTTTTATTTTTAGTTTTTGTCGCATAGGTGTGTGCTGGTTGTAGCCGTGTACTTGAAAAAGTTAAATCACATCCAACAGACGGACATTCTTAGGTGCATTCCAAGTTTGAAACCGCTCAAGAATTTATATGCTTTCTAGGGTTTTTCGAAACTTGTTTCTTGTTCCTTGTTTCTGCCTTATAAAGGCATGGAAAAAAATTGAATCTTGATACATTATAATATTGGATAAGCCTGGTCGCCTTTTTCCATTTTTGTACAGTTGCAGTTATCCATAGTTTATGAATAACGAGGACGAAGCTGATTTTTATTCCTTTTGAAAAACAAAAGCATTCTCAGTTCACATAGTACTATAGACGTTTTCTTCGACTGATCTGGTTCATTTTCAATACCAACCTAGGTGCAAAAACATCTAATGTTTCTGCGAAATTTGGAATCGATAGCTTCATTATTGTGGCCAGGAGAATGTTTACAATAGACGAACAGACGGACATGCTTAAATCTATTAAGAATATGATTTGATCAAGAATATATATACTTTGTGGTGCCTCCAAATCTTTGTTCGGGGCGTTGCAAACGTTTTGAGAAAATGAATATACCCATCCTTCGGTAGTGGATATAAAAAATGTGGATTTATTTAAGATTCTCATAATCAACGAAACAAAATTGTTTTTTCTATTAACAAAATAGAAAAATTGTTCCTTAATTTTAATTTATTTTCTTCTTCTTTTTTTTTTCTTTTTAACAAGGGTCGATACGAATTTGTCATTTATTTTACTTTAATTAGAGCAAAAAAAAAAATAAATGTCAAATGTTAGTTGTGTGAGTTGTTTGAGACAAAATCTCTTAATCAACGTCAAGGGTTAAATATGCAACAGACAGCTGTTGCTCATTCAAATATATCTACAAATATATTTTATTTTGCTTCCATTTTTTTTTTTTTTAGTTTGGAATATCGTTTAAATTACTAAGAAAGCATTGATCAAAATGTTATTATTTATTAAAATTGAGTTTTAAGTACAACTATCTATCTCTTTAGATTTGATTGACAGCTCCCTCACATACACATCTCGTTTATGTCTTCAGTGATGTATACCGGAAGTGAAGCGTTACTACACGTTGCAGATCGGTGTAAACACACAGAACGACAGAGAGAGAGAGAGAGAGCAGTAATGCACATATAGGCCATATGTGGCAGTGCTTTGCTTTGGAAAATGACATGAAACTTAAGTTAAGCGCGCAATGTCAAATGGTTGTCGTGACCTTAGAACATGACCAGATTGTTATAATAATAGTGAAAATGTTTACGTTTATGCGATGGTAGAGAATATACTACGAAAATAAGAAAAATAAAAAAGACAGACATCTTATCTACGAAATTTATAAAACTGGTGTTTCAATTATAGAGAAAAAAAAGAATTCAATGAATTCTGTTTTGGAAAACACTTTTTCATACTTACATACATTCTTATGTCAAACAAATTATGACAACTTCTTAATAAACATCGATAAAAATAGGAAAAAATGTTTGTCTTTCTCTTCTTATTCTCTCTTGTTTTTTTTTTCTTTTCGTTTTATGGAAAGGCAGAATATTTTTTAACGCTTTGAAGTGACAGTTTGTCATAGCGGCAGAGTGGTTTAGTGGAATAATTTATTTTCAGAAATAGAATTTTAAAGAACACACTACTAGGAAGATTCTCTAGAGCAAGACAATGTGGATTAAATGTTTAGAACTGCAAAGCATAGGTTTTGAAATACACTGTACGTATGAAGGAAACGCATCGAAAAAGTGATTTCCAAATATGTGATTATTCGTTTTATATTTACGTACTAATGATGGATTTTCTTATTTTATTTTGTTTGCAATACACATAAACATGCATCGGTGCTTTTAAAAGATGCACATTTATTTGCGATGGCACGAAATCTGAATATTGAGCAATGTGTTTGAGCGATTGAAAAGATTTCTCAATAAAGTTTCTTTGTAAATAAAGCAACATATGGATAGAGATGTTTAGCTTAGTTTAGCATCTAAAAGGGGTAAGGGAAAGCATAATAATTTTTATAATTTTCTAAGTGAAGCACAAAGAGTAATTTTTTATATCGAAATATCTCTTTTAAATATATTCTTAACGTAGGATTGAAGGCGTAACTATTTTGTCCAAACGCTTGCAGTACATGAAGCTGAAGCAAGTTTCAGTGAACCTATGGAGAAAATGTGTTCCTGCATTATCAAATTCTGAACCAATCAAAGCATGTTTTTCTAAGTGTCCGTCCATCTATGCGGATGTGTCAAGATGTCAACTTCAATCTTGGTGGAGCCTTTGAAAGTTCTTGGCTAGCATTGAAGACAAACCCAAGTGATCGAAGGATATGCACGCACTGCTATTTGTGACTGAGAACAATTTTGTTTCCAAACACTCGTTTCCTCCGTCCATTCGATCATCTGCATGATGCCGTTTTATTACGATCTCAACTAAAATTAAGTTTGAAAATATAACTCGTGCATCCACAAATATGTTCACAATAGATGTTAAACATTGACGACCTAAGACGAAAAGTGTTTTAAATTCTCGTGAAGTATGTTATCAAGTACATACACATAATCATACACATAGTAACCATATTATACATATATACATATGTATACGTATATATACATTCGAAGGCTCTATTTACTCAAATCGCGCCAAAATTTATGAGGTTAGACTCTAGGTCATATCTGCCCTTTCGGAATATTTTCAATTGTGATATAAGTGTTCTTCCTTTTTATTAATATGATGTTGTGATAAATTTTGGTTTGGGTTAATAAGCTTGATGAGAAAAAAACTTAACCTTTATAGTAATTTTCTTAAAAAAAATATTTTAAAAAAACGCTTGCAACACAAGTAGAGTTAATTGTCTTATTGTGAACTTTTTTGTAGGTTTTTTGTTTTTTTGTTTGCCCTTGTAACTATCTACTTCTACAGTGGCTTGCAACGAAAATTTAGAGAAATTTTTTGAAATCTCGAAATAATTGTTATAAGAAATGAATTATTATTAGAAATCCATGTCAATATTTTATGAAGAATTTCACCATCTTGACATTTGTGACCCTAAGAAGAGTGAAAAAACGGTAGCTTTTCTCTAGAGGGTTAAAAGTCACGGCATTAAAGAAATTTTATTTAACCTTTTCATGTTTAACCCTTTGCACTATTTTAACAAAGGCATCGTGTTGGAATTTGATTCGTGGTAAAACTAATTAATTATATTTCTCTTAAATTGATTTCTTTTTTTAAATTCAATTTTTAAGAAATAGAATTTTTTGTGTAAAATTTTAAGTAAATTGCGACCTTTTTATAAAAATTTTCTACCCAAAGGTTAAAGAGCGAAAGGTCTCCCTTAATATTTTCACCTTTAGATTAACGAGATCGTTCTGGTTCGTTAAATTTTTTATCAAAAAATTTTCTCACATGCGAAATTTATTTTCTTAAAACAAATTTAAAAAACTCGCCAAAATGTAAAATGCTGTAGAAGATGATGTAATAAAGTTATGCCAAAAAAGAGAGTAATCAAAGTGGGTAGGGGGCATAGCATACGCCTTGTCTGGAATATTCCAGGATTGTTTTTAACTAGTAAGGGTAACTAAAGTGCATCGAGCACCTTTTTGTCCCATTTCGCTTAGAAACATTTTGCAACCTCCGGATTGCAATTGAGTTAAAGATTGGAAGCAATTAAAAGGCTTGATCGTTGTATTCGATTAGTAAGTTTATATGAACAATTGTTAAGTGAACCCTAGTATCCCAGAAACACTAACGAGTGAATAAATCCCAGAATTTACACTGTTGAACCTTACTGCACCACAAGGATGAAAAGCTGATAAGCTTTATTTCATAAGTTATCTGTGGTATTTGAGTATATGTTCGAATGGACACAAGTTAGGTTACAAGTACACAATCGTTTTACCTCCTGCAATAACCATAAGGCAAGTCACTCCCTCGAATGAATTTTTTTTGGAAGTTGTTTTATTGGAAATGTCCTTCGCAAACTGCATTTCCTCTGCGCTTTCTTACTACTTTGAAAAAAGTTTTGTGGAAAGAAATTTAAATATGCTTTATTAGAACATGTGAGTAACGGTTTATTTGGCAGGGTAATGTATTCAATGGACGATAGCAGGTTCGCATGTTTTCAATGTGGTTTTTCAAGATTTTTTTTTCTATTCATAGGTTTTCTTTTCTTTTAGAGCTTCTTTAGATTTTCATTTCTGGTTTACTCCCGCATACTTTTGTATGAAAAGTTTTACGCATTTATGTGTACGTGTACCGACACAAGAAAAAAATAAAAAAAATAAAAAACTATTTTCCACAACATTTAAAATGAATTAATTTACCACCCAGCTACACAACTATATAAGTATATTCATAATTGTTGTATTCACTCAATGACGCATTCAGCGATCACTTTAGTGATTTTGTATTTACATGAACAATAAAAAAAAAAAAACAAAAGAAAAAAACAAAAAAAAAAAAAATAAGAAGAAAGAAAAAACTGCATGTACTATAGCAACCAGAGAAGTGTATCGATTGAAAAAAAAAGGAAAAGAAAAATACAGAAAAAGTACACCGAAAGCATAAACGTACATACAAACATATGTATGGTTGATTAGACAAGCATTGTAGACGAACTGGGCAGTCTGTTGGGCTGGTGTACATACGCATGAAGTTGTTGTAGTTATGAGTGGAGGATGCAAAAAGCGTAAAATTAAATTAACACTCGGGAGGTCCATGACGATCAAACTGATCGTAAATCTTATAACAGCCAAAAAGACGATTGCTGCCGCTGATATGTAGTAGACGGGGCCTTCATCATTGTATTGTGCAGTAAAGCAAAGTATTATTGTTGCTCACGATCAGCACGTATATGTATATATTTACAGACACTTGAATTTATGCACACTTTTATAAGCTTACTTACTTAAATATATATATATATTTATATATATGTATGCATATATATAAACAACATGGCGCAAGTTTGCCACGATCATCAGAGAATAAGTATTTGTTGCATAAACAGATATGCAAAAAAAGAAAAACAACCAGCAACCATAAATACCAAATGGTCATTGACAATACAGTTGCGATTTTTACTTAAAAAAATATTAAGGGATTCCTTACAGAATCTCGGGTAGGGCGAGATTCAATAAGTAAACAAGAAAAACAAAAAAAGTAAAAAACAAAAAATATGATGAAAATTATGCAAACGCAACAAAATTATGGCAAAAAGATTTCTGTGGTGCTTATAGCCGGTTCAGAGAGTTGCTTGTCATGTGTATGGTATGCTCTAAGCTTTTAAGATCGCTGCGGTAGATATAATTGACGACATGTTGTCTCACGATCGTGCTAAAATGATTAAGAAAAAAAAAAATGAAAAAAAATTCTCCGCGACATAAAGCAAACGTTTATAAATCTGCAACGGCAGACAAACACATACATAAGCGATCAGTTTCCAAGCAGAAAATTTAATATAGTGATAGTTTGACTCCTTAACTCTATTTATGAGATTTTTAATTGTAGACAAATATATTTGACAGTGATTGTAATTAAATACGTAACCGATTTTTGGTTTTAAATAAATTTTCATTGCTTCTCTTGTTGCTGCCCTTTTTTTTTAAATTTTTTTTTTTTTATGGCCGGCTTTAATTTTATGATAGTCATTTGATTTTTATATCTTATACCCTTAAAGTCACGCAATGAGTTAATTAACTCAACTGCTTAATGGAATTGTAACATATACGGTCATTGCTTCCGTCACCAGCGTTCAATTCTTTTCTATTAGAGTTACAAAATTTTATTATTATTTTTATTATAGCGTAAGGCATAACAAGTCCCTCCGTCTAGACTCAACTATATTTTATATACAATAATTATTCATTAGACAGAAAAGTGTATATATATATATATATATACATATATGTATGTACATCAAAATATTTATTCAAAGGTCGGTAAATAAATTTATAATGATGATCTGTAATAAAAAAAACATAGAAAGCAATAAAATTACGCGATCGCGTATTCTAAACAATCGACTAGTCTTTGATTAGCAGCGACCGAATTCGCGTATAGTCGATAATTTCATTCCGACAATTCCAACAGCTGCCGTGAAAGTTCGAGTAAAGAATAGAATTGTTTTGAAATTTAAAATTTTTGCGAAGTTATTTCATTACTTCGACTACACACACAAGCGTGTTTAGAAGCGAATCGTTTTATTTTCGAACTTAAGAAATGGATTCAGTTATCACGCCCAACAACTTTAGTTTATTTTACCAATTCACAAAGTTTAAAACGTTGACTCGTTTTGTACTCCACACAACTCTGGTGGAAGGGTGTTTTAAGTTCGCAAGGGTGTATATGATACCCAGAAGAATTTGAGACATACCAACCTTTTACTACACCGATCGATTAACAATTGCTCCCTGAATCGATCTAAGTTTGTCTGTCCGTCTGTCCATCTTGGTTTCTCATGCCCAACTCACAGCCAGCGGTTTTTAATGAAATTCTTGCAACGACATATCTTGGGCCAAGGATGAATGCTATTGCAAATCGCTCGGATCGAATCACTTTTTCATCCATTTCGGATATAAAGTCTTATCTTCAAAAGTACTTATATGAATAATTGCAGGATGGTGTAGGGTGGTTAATGCTAGGCCATGGCCAACGGTGGTGTTTTTACTGGTTTCCCATTGTCATTTTTGCAACGATATTATAGGCTTCTATAATTTGCGGTTGCAATGCTTGTTTGATAGAACATCAGTAGATCATGTAGTTTTCCATGTCGGGCAGCCATCAATAACTGTTATCACTAGAATGGGCTATTAATGTTGCCGTTGGCTTTAGAACACATTTTGCAGTACGGAGCTTTGAAATTCACTCATCTGCATGCATCCAATAATTTGAATACCATAACGACTAGCGTCGCACGTCGCTTGTTCTCTCACAATTACCTGTTGCGACCCACAATCTGAAATTGAGGAAACGCTACTCCATGAACTCATTACTTTTCGAATTTTGTTTTCAATTTTGTTTATTATTTCTACTCATTATAAGCGCAATAACAAAGTCAATACAATCCTTTCTCTCTATAGTGGAAACAATACGTTCATGCATACGCGGCCTTACTTTATATAATTTTAGCATCTTCGTCTCTGTTCTCGTTTTATGTTTGTTTATTAATCTAACTATAACCAGTAGCCAGACGGCGGAGTTAAAAAATCATAACATTCTGGTTGGTTAGAAAAACAAATAACTCGAACTTGGAATATTAATGTTGTTCTTCTATTTTTTTTTTCTTCTTTAAATAACATTTTTGTTAATTAAGCAACTTTTATTCTTTAGATGACTGCATCTGTATTAAAAACATAATTATAATTTTTTATTGTTATTGTTAATATGACCATACCATAGCTTACTACGCTTTTATTGCTGCAATATGTTGATTGTCTTGCAAAAGAAGAAATGATTTTTATTTTTGTTTTAATTTTTAAATAATAAAAACAAATGGCGCAAGGAAGCTAACGACTAACAAATATATACACGGTTTAGATTGTGCGGCGGATATCTCGCGTTTTAGGTTAATACATCATAATCGTGAATCTTACCGACACAGAAGCATAAGTGTCAAATTGCTACCTCTTTATAACTTGTACCACTTGTGGGTATAGTAAGTTTATGCAGGCGGTTGTAACACCCAAAAGAACTTGAGGTACATCCACCTTTTAATTGTACCGATCGCCTCAGAGAACGATTCTAAGTTTTTCTGTCCCTCTGACCACTATTCATGTATTCTTGTGGTCAATCTAGAGGACGCGAAATATTTTGAGATATTTTGATGAAATTTGGTACGCTGGCGAGAACGAGCGCTATTGAAAATGCTTCGGATCGATTACTCCCCATACAACGCCTTGTTTTGATAAGTCGTAATAAGAAAAAATATTGTAATTTTTAGAATTTCGCCACACAAACTGTTCTAAATTAGTGTGAAAACTTTGGAATAATCCTTTGAACCCCTTGTTATACAATTTTTTCTACGGAAATTGAATCTTCAAATGGTCAAAAGTCCTAATTTTTAATACTTCTTCACTAAAACTCATTCATAAAAAATTGTCGAATTTGGGTTACGTAGGTGTATTTCTTGGATCCCAACTCATAATTCTATTCTATTAAAAATGAGGCTTTATATGCCAAAAAGGTCTAATATTTGGTATGTTATGTCCTTAGCAAATCAGCCAGATGAAATTTGGGTCACATAGGTCAATGAAACAAAAATAAAAAAAAAAAATGTGATCGTAAGGAAGCACAGAAGACGCTCTTTTGCATGCAGGCTTTAAAACTTTGAAACTTTGGCTTCTCTCTCTCTTGCAAATAAGGGATCGAACTATTTACCAAACTTAACAAAAGGGTTTAAAAATATTTATGGTCTATGTATATATTTTTTCGGACCTAGGTATGTTAAAAACTTCGCTTTATGCAGTAGTCTTGGCCCAACAAAAACGTAGATTTACTCATTACCTCTAATATGTTACTAAATCTTACCTTTATAGACGTAAAGGCGATGAGAATAGCGATATTGCAATCTTTGCGAAGTTTGGCATGATAAGTGAATGTGGAAAATGTAATGGGCGCTAACATTTTTTTGATCTCTCTCCCATATAAATGTTCTTGAAAAAATAAGCTTTTATATTGTAACAAGGTTTGATGTCTAGTATTATTTTGTGATGAAAATTGGTCTTGGAAAGCGGTTTGACACATAAATGTACGTGAATATAATTGGATTATGTATGGCCACATTTTTGAGAATACCTCTTACATATGAACATTTTTTAAAAAATCGTAATTGTATATGTGGTAAACAGAGTGTTGGAGAAGCTTTTAACAATTATTTCTATTATATAAAGAAAGGGTAATAACTCCTTTGCCTACGACACAACATGGCTATCAAATCATTTTGTTCTTCTAGTCCATTTTTACCGGTGAGCATTTGTTGCTATTGTTGCTATCATAGAGAAAATGAAAAGTCGCCTTAAGACGAGATGCAATGAATCTTGTTTACTCTATGCTCGTGAAAAGTGCCAAATATGTACGTACTATTCTTCAGAGAAACACATCAATATCCTTTAAAAGCTTACAGTAAGACTTGATTGCGTTTGTTAACGTTAGGCGTATCCTTTGGCCGACTTGGCCCATTTGCCATACAAAGTAGTGTGCAAAAATTTCTAATGTTTCTGTCAAATTTGAAGGCGACATCTTCATTTTAGCAACAATGTTTACTAGAGACAGACAGACGGACAGACGTACATGCTTAGATCGATTCAGAATTTGACGAATACATTATACTTCATAAAGTCTCTAAAACTTCATTACGAGTGTTGATAAAATGAATATACCGTTATCCTCCGGGGGGGCGGTATAAAAATCTCCCCTTTAAAGGAATTATTAAACACATCGTATACATCTACTTAATTGTTCATTTATCTTTAAAATAATATTTTTAATAATTTTAAATATCTCCTAAAGCATCTTTCAAACAACATAACTAACTTGTTATGGGTTTTTATGTAAATGCGAAGGGTTCGAAATGAGTGCATAATATTTTTAGAAACACTCCTTCGATTCAATTTATTAATACATTTGAAAACGCATATTTGCTATTTTATTTATAGCACATGGTTTATTTATTTTTTTTTTTTTTTATTTTCATTTAATGATTGTTTTGCAGATAATTATTAAAGAGAAAAATCCTAAAATTTAATAAAAATTCGTAAGGTTTAAATTTAATGTTAACTGTTCCAATAATTCAGTTTTAAAAATGTTTTTTTTTTTTTTGAAATTAGAAATGAACAAAATACTGCCATGACAACTACGAAACGTTAACATATAAAGGTAGGCGGGACTAAAAAGAAATTTCCACCAACACATAGCTACAGCAATAACTTTTTTATCAAGACTCAGAGCATCATATATTATCTCTCTCTTTCTCTCTATCTCACTCTCTCCTTAGATGGAACATTGCTTGCTTTCGGAGTGTAAATAAATAGAGAGCGAGATAGAATGGTTGTTTGCCCAGACTATATATAAATATTTAAATATATATAAGAATTTTATTTGAGAGAGCTACTCGCTCATAGATAAAGTACGAGTAAGCGAGCAATGTGTGCTTTATCTCGCAATTGTATTGCTTCCCTATAGCTTCGTTGGATTGAGTTGCTTCAGTTTTATAAGTATATAGCTATATAAGTTATGCAGTTGTGTTCTGAGCATTTCGAAAATGGTGTACTCGGACGTCTAGAGAAATGTAAATTTTATTCTCAGCAAATACAAAATCCACTCGAGGGTCTTCATAAGAAAAGTGCCAGAAAGTAAATTTTTACTCTGAGAAATAGAATTTTATTCTCAGCAAATAAAAAGTTGAATAAATGATGCCAAGCAAAGAAATATCCTCTCAGCTGTTTTTAGTACAGTAACAAACAAGGTAACGCGCACACTCATAAAGAAAAAATGAAAATAAGTTTTTCATTTTTAATTTAAAATTAATGAAAGTATCAAGTGTATAAAGGAGCTCGGGAAATTGATTTTATGTTATTTAATAAAAAATAATATAATTTATTGTTTACAAATTATTAAAAAAAATTTATTTTTTAAATTAACTTGATATTTTTTTAATAGATGAAAATTAAATGAAAAAAATTACTGTAAATATTAATATAATAATTTACCGTCGGCATATTGTTAACTAATATTTAAGTTTAAATTAAATCGTGTAAGTTGCGTAATTTATCTGCTTTGCTTTAAGTGCTTAAGTACGGAAAAAAAAGAGTTATACCTGAACTTTTGTAGATATTTATTTGTTTGTTGTTTTTTTATTTGTTTTTTTTTTTTTTTAAATTCAATTTATAGTGTTGTTGTGTTCAGTTAGACTTGCAGTTCTATTTGATTTACATTGCGAAAATAAAATATGGTGACTGTTATGCCCTACAGTTATTCTACTCCCCGCTGTGGATTAATTGATAAAATGATTGAACCAAAGGTATTACAATAATTAAATAATAATTAAATGTATATGTAAATATATTGAATGTGCTTAACTTCATAAACATACAAAAAAAACACAAAAACATAAAAAAAGAAAACTGAATCGATTTTATCAAGACATAAGATTATAAGACGTAATAAAAATAAGTTACACAAACTAAAATAAAGTGTTATCTGACGTTTTTGTTTTTGTCGTAAAAGCATGTTCTGTGTCGGGGTATTACCAAAAGTTTGTACAGCATGCATGTTATCCACAAAGCCAAATTCAAGCAATTTAAGTTTCGAGAATGGGATTTACATTATTTTTGATGCCATCTTCAGCACAAAAATAACACCCGCGGTTGGCTCTTCTTTTAAATTAATGCGTAACTGAGGGACAGGAACCTCGGCACTAACTAAAGTACAATCAATCCTTGATTTATTTGTTGCTGATATTCTCACCATTCATATCATCTCAAAGACTAGCAGAGAACGCACTGGTGTTAGTGGATTTAATACATTACAACCACAAGCGCGAACACAAGAACTACAAACCTTTTAAAAATAGTTAACTACAATAAATAATTGAAAAGTTAAAGTTGAGCTCTTTCTAACAGGAATAATAAGAAATGGATTCCTTTGAAATTTTTTCTTCTAAACCAAGATTCTTAAACTAAATCGGCTATTAACACTCATTAGGAACATATTTTTATTTTGGAATCCCTGAAGCATACTTTTCCACACGTTTTTAAACGTTTCGATTGCGTTTATATATTATTTGCGGAAAGGCGGAGGTAAGCAGCACCCAGAAACACGCCTTTTATCATAGCCATCAGAATCATTTTCTAATCGCTTTATGGCTGTCTGTCTATCCGACGTTTGTCCACGTTATCTTGTGGTTATCCTGCAGGTTGAAATTTTCAAAGTATTTTGTCGTCGTCGGAGTTTAGTACACACATATGTTTTTGATGAAGAATGCGTCTCGCAACACAACGTCGTACTTTGAAAAAAAGCCACTACGAAGTGAAATAAAATACTTAATGGTCACTCTTGCCGTTTTATTAATAATAATGCAAGTCATAGCATGTAGTTTGACGCTACTTTAGATTAGGAATAAACCAAATAAACCCTACATTACATATTTATTCTTAGTCCACCGAAGTGGTACAATATTCTCCTTAATGGTATAAAGACTAAGCTTATCTTAAAACAAATGCTCAAAATGAGTAAAGGATGACAAAAGGCTGTTTATGCCCTGAGGTCACTTTTCTGACATCCTTTTCTTTGCTATGTTTAACTATTTCGATAGTAATCATTAGCACAAACTGACTCGGATTTCTTATAAGAATTTTTCATATGTAGTTATCATATTCGCTCTTGGAATCGATATTAAACTTGTTTATTTCAATTTTTGATTGATCCAAAAAATTTTAAAATTAAAAAAAACATCGTTGTTCAAAGAAATGTCTAGCATTAACAATTAATTTTTAGTAAGGGGATCTGCTATCAATTACGACAATATCGTTTATACCTACCTCATATGCATATTCAAAATCTTTTCATGTTCCTTCAATGCTGCTTTTACAACCAAAACTGCATTCCACGACGAAGACGAACTTAATACGGACGACCATCTTGGCTTAAGAACTCATAATATACACGTTGTTAGAGCGCCTACGAGAATTGTCGACTTTGTTGTGAGACATTGTGGATCGAACAATGACTTTTCCATTTCATCCATCATACATCGATAACTTTTTGCAGATCCATCCCCATTCAAGGAACTTATTAATGAATTAACTTTTCCAAAAATCATCTTTTATTGTTGTAAGACAGCATTCAATCAACCACAATGTTTTGGCGGAGAAGAAGTTAACATCTTTCCAGAGGAAAATCTGAGCAAATCTTTTTTTTTTTTGTAATAAACGCCAGGACATGTGGACAGTGCAAGTCTCAAGAAGGAGTGCTACACTTTCTAAAGCGATAAGCATTATGCGCTTAATGTCAGAAGTGTAATAAGCTGCGACACGTAGAGACCGAAAAGATGTACACATTTACTCCATGTGAAAATGAAGTAAAATTCAAAAGAAAATTTTTGTGATTACTGTTAAGATAATATTTGGGTGCTGGTTTGAGCATTTGATTGATATTGGCCTCCTTTCAACCAAATTTGATATAAATAAATATGTGCCAATCACTGCCAACCAGTGCCAGTGCCAACCACGTAGGAAATCGTAGTAGAAAATAAGAGCAGCAATTATCGAAACTCTTGACTTATTAATGCAGAGAGTTACTCGCAAGTCATTTGTTGCCTTTCTGCATCACTTCATAATTTGCTTGACCGATTTAAGCATTGACTATTTGATCAGACGCTGGGGACTCTACAAAATCGAAATATTTTCAACAGAATTTCACCCCATATGTTCAACCTGTTCGTACGAGAAAACAACTGTCAACGACATCTGTCGAAATTTTGCCACTGATTGATGCATAGCCGTCATATATCACCATATGACTAATAGAGATATAGAAAAACATCTGTCTTGTTATCTGGAAAACCTATTAAAAGTTTCCAGTTAATAGTACTATAACAAAACAAGTAAAAACGTTAAAGTCGGGCAAGGCCGACCTTTAAATACTGTAAGCTACTATGTCTAATATCAGTCTTCATTTGTATATGTAGTGAAATACTAGAAATTATATCTGGTTTCTAACCAAGAGTGTGCTTTTTGTGGTAGTTTTTACGCAGAAGAGGACCTTAACGTAGGTTAACGTGGTCCCAATGTAGTAAAATTAATTTTTGTGTCAAAGACCTGATTATTATGCACCTATTTTTTTCCTAAAGTACTGAAAATTCGACTTTTATAAGTGTCTTTGTATGGGATAGGGTAGTAGACTTAGATGGTCTAAATAAGTTAAACTACTATCATGGACCATGGATTATATTCATAAAATAATATATTAAAAAGAGAGACCATTTCGTCATGGCAATGCTTAATTTTCGTTAGCCTTCTTACAAGACTTGGGATGAAAAGTATGGATGTGTGTGATCAAAATTTTATGCAGTTGATTTTAATGTCAAATTACTATCATGAACCATTGCTCATTGTGAAATATTAAAAATTAGACTGTTTTCCTCTCTATAGGCTTCTTTTTCGTAGGAACGTTTATATAAGAATAGGCTCATAACATTAGCTCATCTAAACCAAAACTTTTCACATTAATTTAATTTGCCTAAACACTATTACTTACTAACTTTTTGGCGAGAAATTTTGAAAATTGCGAATTGTTTTCATATGGCGATCTTTGCAAAATATAACAGTGTGTAGAGAATGGTCCGTTCCAATCCATGTTAAATGGGGTTCGTCTTTGGTTTAAACCAAGGGTTGGTGTACCCCCTCTCTTCTTATTAGTCTGCACGTTAAGTCCAAAAATACTTGGACAGACGGACAGACGTGGTAAACTCGATCCAGAAAATGATTTTGAACTGATCGGTATAATAAAATCGGTGGGTGTGCAATATATCCACACAATCTTAATATACCGTGCATCGTAAATGGTGTATTGTACTAACGTGAGACAAATTTGCGAAAACTCTTCATTACAGTTTTATTCAAATTGTTAAATATTAAATTATATTTTACGTAAAAAAAATTATTCAAGTTTTTAAAGGAAATATTAAAAGAAGAATGATTTTGCGTAAGATTTGTTTTCAATAAATTGTTAGAAGATTCCATTCGAACGTCGAATGTTGAGCATACGATATACTGATGCGCATGAGCAATGACATATTTTTGTGACGACCTGTGGTCAGTTTTCAACAATATTTTTAATGTTTTTTGTTTTTAAAGGAATATTAATCATTTTTCTTCTTCTTTTTTTTTCCAAATGACAGAGATTCCATTGAGTTGATAACAAACTTTATAGAAGGGCAGATTCTTTTTAACTTTATTATCAATAAAAATCTTTAGCATATTTTTGGCACTTCATAAGTCAAATAAATGCAGTGCAACACAATGCATATAAAGGCGATTATAAATCAACGACTTTTTTTTTTTAGCCAAATGATAATTTATGACAAAAACTTAAAGCACAGTGTGTGAGAATCAAAATAAAAACGAAAAAAAAAAACGCATTAATGAAATTAATTGAATTTTATTGAATCGTCGTTCAATTCGTTATCTCAAGCAGAGTTCATTAAAAATTAATAAAAATAATTAATATATATATAAATTATATTAAGTATAGGTGAACTTAGTTTTGTTTGCATTATAAACAAATAATTTAACACAAGATTTTTATCCGTAAACAGATAAAAAGAGAAGGAAAGAGAAAAAGGAAAAAAAAACAATAACAAAAACTAATTCTTAAATCAGAGAATAAAAAATAAAAAGATTACCATCTTTTCTTCTTTGCTTATGAAATTCTTGTTTACAATCCTTTGAGAAGTTTTAACAGGTATTCATAAAAGACAACGATACGCATACTTATGCATATTACCTACAAGCATACTTACATTTTGTTGTTTTGTATAGATATACTTATGTGAAGATTGTTGTCGATCGTTTGTTTCAAGTCTTGTGCCATAAATTAGTTGACAGTTTTCAGCTAAAACAACGTCACACAATCAGAATCGAAGAAAGAAAAAAACAAAAAAAACAAAAAAAAACAGAAACAGAAGAACACAACACATAACAAGAGACAGTCGCACATGTGCATATTGTATACGAACATGTTTGTATGACTGGCAGAGTTTTTAAATATGAAAATGAAATGTGAAATGTGTGCACGCACTTAACCAATCACGCACACATAAGTATACATTATATGAAAAAATATTTAAGATTTCACTGATATTTTATCAAATTTAATTACTGTTAAGCTGTTAAGAAAGTGTCAAAAAGCAAAGAGAGAGAACAACTATAACAGGAGGGACACAATTTGTGAGGTCTGAGAATACTTTAAATTATTTCACGTAACATAATTACTAGTTTTAGGTACTATGATAACTCATATTGAAGGAGTACATTATGCTAGCAGTTATCGATTCTAAGTGTGCTACGGGTAATTAGGCCCCATAATAATAATTATCAAAATCATTTTAACATTCAGTGGAACAATGGTTGCGGTTGGCGTGAACTAGCGTGAGTTTTTTCATATGTCTGTTTATAATAATTGGAATTATGTACATATAACATGTTGCTCAATAAGTTTGCAGGATGGCGTTTAAATGTCGTCCTTATTGACGAACCCATATGATTTTCACCTACTCTCAACCGTTAAAGGGTACATGTCATCAAGTTCAGATATTTTCATCGTTTTACAAAAACAAAAGTAGCGTACGTTATCCTATCAAATTATTGAGTGATGTTAGAAATTATACGTAAATTTGACCAAAATATTATCGAAATGAATATAGATAACATTTTTGTATGGCTAAAAATCAACGCGTTGTGTTTTTGCTCAGTTATTAATTCGCAATGCTAAGACCGTTCCGACAAAATAATTGTGATAATTAAAATAAAAAAAAATTGTGAAAGCACGCGTACACAAAACAAACAAAGTCTTATACTATCATCACAGAACAAAATTATCATCACAAAACAAAACAATTATATTCTCGCTATTAATTTTCACACAGTGTTTGTATGTGTGAAGTTGCTAAAAGCGTGCAATGTACAAAACATGTTAAAAGAACATTTCGAAGGAAAATAGAGTTAGTCTTGATTTTTGAAATATTTTGAAAGAGAGCTATGGATCTATTAGAAAAACCCAAGTTCATTCTTTCAGTTCAGCCTTTTCCCAGTTGAACGTCCCCCAGAAGTTCCCATAGACGTAATTTTCCCAAATTCATCAAAAATTTTAGAGAAATATGCTGAACGTTTTTGTTTTTCAGAACATAAAGCGTAATTTCCTCGTTTTGTTCATTTTGCCCTGTCGCTCTATTATTAGGTATATCTTAACGTAGACGCGAACCGGCCCGGAAGGAAATGTCTGCGTACGGTTGACAAACTTTGCGCCCATAAACTATTGAGCCTCGTAGCTTCTACAGTGTTTTTGTCTTAGAACAAAACTCAAAAAACCCCCTTGTTTTTTAGACTGCTACACCTATGTTAAATTGAATAAATATCAATGCCTAGTAGATCCGTTCTTGGATTTTATTACATCTGATTCTTAGTCTTGCCTTACTGCCACATTGGATATCACTCTCTCCCATTCTGCGCTGTGAAAATTTAAAACGCTGCGATTATCAACAAGATTAGGATTTGAAGATTGAGTCAGGTAGCCCTACAAGACTATTATGTCTAAATTCGCGCATATAACATGTAATACTGTCTTATTGGAAGCAGAAGTTACGAGAAAAACTTATTAGAGTGGACCTCAGCATATTATGTAGCGTGATTATACACACCCGTTTTTACAAATGAACATCTAAACAACCATGCAGTCACCTATCAAAATGTTGCTTTCTCTATGCATAAAAACAATTACCGCACAATCTAGACATATTTCACAGACACCCCATCAAGATAACGTAAGGTTGAAGCTCCTACCACGTTTTTGGAAGAAAGAAAAAACTTAAACATAAACTCGTGTGAAAATAGTCTCCCACTCATATAAAGAGCGATAAAAGACAATTTTGAATTAAAAAGAATGCTTAAAAAAAACCATCCTAAAGCTGGTCTCAACAGATCGCAGCCCATGTGACCAATCTTTTGTCGATTGGGCCCGATTAAACTGATTCGCCTTTTTTCGCAGTCTTCTTCTTGACATTTTTGAGTTAATACTTCGAGAAAGTTCTGCTGCCGAATCTTCAGCGAGCTGCGAAGTATTTTCCATAATTCTCTATTGCCCGACCTCAGCATCTAACCGTTTGCTGCACTTTGTTGTCATCTTCTTTACATTAAAATCGATCTCCGCAAACTTTTCAATAACCGAGGGTTCACTTCAGTCCTACTTGAGACTTGTCTTCTTCCATGTTTCACTTGCCTTTCGAAAGAAAGTTCACCTTTTTTTGATCAGGTTGTGGTTGCTAAAATGATAAAATTGTTTTCTTGTGTAATTATATGTAAATATGTTTGTTAGTGAGACATTTTATGGATCTTAAAAAAGCTATTAACTAACATAAATAAATAAATTTTAAATATCACGGAGTAAGCTCTTATAAAATGCTTCTTCTTATTAAGCTTTTGCACTTATTTTCGTAGACCTTTTAGAAAAAAGTATACCGACGAATATATACGATAACGTATGCGGTAATTTTATCCAAATTATAAAGAAATAAATTCTTTCTGCCAGCAGGTGCACGTGGTTAGTGACTAATAAAATAGACTTAAAAAAAGAATTGTGATTTGAATTTTTGGCAAAGTTGTAAGCTTTAAAATTCGCCTTGGAATAAAACTCACACCGTGTATTACTTCCTAAAATGAGTAAAGGAAGAAAAACCTTCTCATATCAAAATATCAAACGTATCTCCAATCCTGTCAAAAACTAGGCAAAACTTCAATTAAATATAATGCTCCCCGGACTTTTTTAAAATTTCAAAACAAATTTCTAAACTTTTAAATCTTAATGTAGTCTTCTGTTACGTTTCTCCCATCTGTAGTGACAGAACGTATTCTAACTCTAGAACTCTTCACCACATTTTCTTTTAATTTCCACTCACTTGGCCACCAGCTCAGAAGTGAATTTCCTGTACTGTTCTTGTAAGAAATTTTATAGTTGAGGGGCGAAAAGGAACTCAGCGGGGATTTGCTTTTGTAAATTGACTGGTTCTAACAGTTCACAAGACGAAGAAGAAAAAGTTTTTCTTCGTCGCTCAAGCAAGTTCTTTCTTGCAAAATTTTGCAGTTATTTCATCCGGAAGATTTAGGTAATATTCTGTATCAATCACTTTGATCCATTGAAAAAATGCCATCACCGTTTTTGACGAACGTTATCTACATATTACTATCCACTGTTTTGCAGTGAAAAAGCCAGGTTAATTCTCTTCTGCGCTTGGGCAGGGCCAGCTTTGTACCCATGAAAACGAATGTTAAGCAACTTGCATTCAGATGGATCTTTGATCTGATTTACATTACTACAAATCCATTTTGTTAAAAGGCTTTACATCAAGTAATGTTTCCCGCACTGATTCAATTAAAACGTTTGAGAGTTCAATTAAGTCAAGAATATTTAATCGTTAATTTTTCGAAATAAAATCACGAAAGCAGCTAAAAGCATTTTTTGATTGATTGCAAATTATTGGTCGTTCAGATCGATGACGTGTTTTAAATAAAGTAAATATTTCTTTTTCCATTTACTACCAATTTTACAACATCATTAACAATTTTCTTCCCATCAACGAATGATTAGTGAAAGATGATGAGGTGGATAATATTGTTATGCGAGAGCATTTGGTTTAGTTGTGAATAATGTCGAGTGGAATTTTTTCCACTTTATAAGGCACTTACACTAAGAGTAATTTCACGGATTTCGTGCATTTGCGTAATTGCCTCTGAAAACAAGCAGAAAATTTCGATTTCTTCTTGTAAAAAATTTCAAACGAAACTCACAAAATATCTCGACTTCAGAAAAATCCAATTAAAATCGAGTTCACTCCTTGTTTTGATGATAAATCATTTATATGCTATCGAATTAATTTATTTATTTCTTTTTTTTCTAAAGCATTTTGAATTTAACAAATAAAATCAAACTCAAAGTTCAGGACATGAGTAGCAGAGTAGATAAGAATCACGATTACCAAGTCATTGTTCGCATGTCCAAATCTCAACCCGGTAAAGTTTATTTTCGCCGCAGTTGTGGTGAATGCTTAGTCGGCAAATGCACTTTGCACTGACCCTTTGGGCACAGATCCATTAGGCTGTCCATAGGTCTGTCTCTCTATCTTGTTGTATTTCCTCGCTGTTCTCTGACCGTCACCATGTTAAACAAGCATGGAATATCCCTTGGGTGATTGGTCGAAAGAAAGAGAAAAGATAAAGGATACGTTTCAACTGTAAAAGACTGACGAAGGCAAAGGAATTTCTAAGACCAAAAGAGCAAACATATGTTTCTATGAGACACCAACTTACAATTTATAACTGTACTTGCATAAAAATTTCCAAAATACCAAATAGCGCTTTTGACATCGAACGCCAGCTTGTAATTTATCTTTTGTTCTCATGGTACGGTAAGCAATGTGTTTTACTTTTCAGACCAACAGCTTCCAAGTATTGCATTGGTACGTTTTCTCGTAAAATGCCGCCTTTTCGCGCTGCCTTACTATTTATTATTTTAACGGATTTCTTCTAAATAAGACTCACTTTATTAAGTACAGATTTTGTGGCCTTCATTGTCACTACTCTGCGGGAATAGATATGTCGCTTAAGCCAATCTATAAAGAACAAAAGTATGACGCCTGTGGAGTAGCAAATTTAGTATTGCATGCTCCACCATGTTATATGCTTTGGTCGAATTCTCTCTGCGACTCCAATACTTTCTTTAAACATAAGTTTTAAGGAAATTTTCGTGAAATCGTGTTTCCTGAATTAATTATAAAATTTTCCCATCAACAAATTTTTGTTGATTTCGTGTAATTTTTCTCTTACGTTATTGTTTATTATACCAAAAAAAAAAAAAAAAAGTTAAAAGAAAAAAGAAATCTTTTTACATACTTTTTTAAGCCAATTTTTGTTTCACATTTTCCTGCAGAATGATAACGAAGGCGACACCGCCTTAGTATGTGTTCCCGGAAAGCTGACTCAAATAAAAAAAAAAAAACGTTTTATTTTAAACAAACCATAGCGCCGTAGACTTGATTTATGTATATCACGTTTATATATATTTATAAACATGTATGCAATTTTTGTTGTTGTTAATTTTAACAGCCACAATAACAATGTATAATAAAATATACAAAGCAAAAAAAATTAAAAAAATAAATTGTAAAACTTGGCACTTTTTCGCCTGAGAATTCGTGTAAATGCTAATTAAGCTTATTTTCAATTATCTTAAAGCTCAACTTGAACAATGCCGTTTAGGCTCATTAATCTCGTTTTAATTTAAGAAAAAAAAGAAAAAAAGAGAAACGAAAAAAAAAAAAATAAAAGTAAACACCTTTACCTAAAATGAATGAATGATTGGTGTTGCTTGGTTCGTTCCTCTTGTTGCTGTAGTTAACTGAACGTGCAAAAATATAATGACTCTTTAAAAACCCATAAACCATACGGAAGGTAAAGCATGCATATTATTATAATAATATCTATATATAAAAAGCAAAAGTATTTCTTCTATACGTACGTACGTACGTACGTACGTAAAACTCGTAAGCAACTGAAGACGTCTTGTGTCAAAATTCTATATAAAATATAAAAGAAAAACCAAAACACGCAAACATTTTATGTTTTCTAATTTATGGGGTATTGAAAAGTGTCACAAAAATATGTTTAAAATTTATTTAATGCCTGCTTTACCCACAGCAGCAGCAGCAGCAGCAGCAGCAGTGCGCAGTCACACTTTAACCTGGCCCCACCGACCATCCAACCATGACGTTCTATACGCACGATTTAAACACGCAAACTTCTTCACTGCTTGCACATCGCTTTCTTTGGACATTGACATAAACGTTTAATAATATACAACTTCTGGTATTGGTTGTGTGGCTAAATGGTTTCGTAGGCTGATTAAAGAATAACATGCGAACTTTTCAAAAATAATATTGAAAAACCATATATATTCAATTTTTTTTTTTATTTTTCTTGCAAAACAATTTAAATAAAGATTTTTTTTTCTTTTGTCCATTTTGCAGGTTAAACGCCCTAAAACAGAGCATACGGATACAAATGAAAGAAATCGGTAAGTAAATGTTATCTCTTTCATCTTTAGATATTTAAACTCTCACTTGGACTTACGATCTGATGCTAGTTTGTAAATTTTTTTTGCTATCATTCATTATTTTATCGCCTCAAATGGAAGAGATGTGGGAGCTCGAGCGCCTTATATGACTCGTAAATGGATTAATTCGAATAAATTCACTACGTAAATTTGCTACGACTGCTACCATTACTTAAAACTGCAGTGTTTTCCGAGCTGGCTGTACTGATGGCAACGCCATCAATCTTAATCACTTTTCCAATCCTTTTTATGGATTGTTTTCAAAAATTTATTACTTAATTTAATGTCATTTATGTGTTTTGAATGGCAATTTTTAGATATTGAAAAAATATTTTATAAACTTGTTTAACTCTTTGTCTTGGGTAGCAAGTTGCCATCTGCAGGAATACAATCAAGGGGATCCTGTAATTGTAATATTTTTTTTTTTGCAAGAGCCTCCGTCCCATTATTTTATTTTTGTAAAATTATAAAGAATCGATTAGTCTTTTGCAAATGAGTTTAAGAAAGTGAACCCTAAATTTGTGGTCAATGTATAAATACTTTCTAGTGACCATATTACAGCCACAATTAACACGATATATAAGCTTTTGTAGAGATTGAACAAATTTTGTCAAAAGATTCGGGCTACAATAGCATCAGCGATGTGGCGTACTATATACCTCACACTGACCATTCATTTTGCTGATAACTTGATGATTTTGCTATATATAGGTGTACATGCCAGTGATCAATAGATCACCGATGTTATCACAGATAGACTACGGTTTCTAATCTGTGCTTTGTAGCAGCCCATAAAACTTTTCGCTCAACATTACTAATTTTCATCCCCTTGCCGCTGTACATTTTACCCCAAAATGTAGGTTGTAGGTAATACTTGGGTGTGAATTCGCGAGTGGCCACGTATTATAAAGCTCATTCCTGCTTGGGTCTAATGGCTTCGGTTATCCACCTCACATCGCTCATTTTCATGGCTTTGGAAATGGTTTGAATGCATGCAAAGGAAGCCATAATTTTCATGTGGATGCTACCATATCCGCTCGTCCTTCTGGCGAGTCTTTAGAAAGACTGCAGCATATACTCCGCATTGCATTCTTGACATGGAAATTCGGAAATGCTTTTTGAGAAACTTTAATCCTGCGTTGCTTAAAAACCAAAATTTTTCCAAAATTAAGAAAAAATTCTTTAGATTTTTTAAGGTTCCGTAAGTAAGCGTACGATTGAGATTTAGATCAAAATTTTTTCAATACATTTTGCGAAATCTTGCTTTTACTTGTGGAATGCGAATTAATTCAAACGTGCTCCACCGGACATTTCACAGGATTGGATATATTTGGGCATAGCAATTCTATACAACTTCCCTGTTATAAGGTGAACGCACTTCAATCTTGTGTTTTCATACAAGTTAAGTAACTAAAGAATGAGTGGTCAACATCGTCATCAGTATTTACAAAATACATAGCATTTTCATATTTAAGTTCGCGACTAGCGCACTCTCTCTCCTCTCTCTCTTTTCCTTTCTAAACATAAAAGAAAACAAATTTAATTCGTTTTTCTTTCTTTTTGTCGGACAATTTTTTTAATTTTCAAATCGCTTTTTACAAAAAATGCTAATTCCGATGAATTTTAACGCGAATGAAATTTTTCATTGTATACTCTTTCCTTTTTTGCTTTGCATATGCACGCAATCCTTTTTAACACATGCCACCATTTCGTAAGAATTTTCAAGGCATATGGATGTGTCGGTGACATACAGAAATAAATCTTAATAAAAGGAACAACAAAAACATTACAGTCGGGCAATGTGGACCAATAAATTCTCTACATGATTTTGTCTCAATTAACTCATCATTCGCTTTTGGGAGAAAATACCAAAAAATGTAAGTTTTTTCCCATGTAAAGGCGTACTTTCAACAACAAGCCTTATATGGAGTGAAGTCAAAGAAGTAGAGTGAAGTCACTATTTTCAATTTGGTAAAGTGACCTTGCATTTTAAATTATGCGATCAATTTTTATAAAAAGATATTGAAAAGGCCTTTTGCTCGAGAAAGGCTTTCCGAGGAAACGTTTATAACGAAGGAGGTTCAAAAACTAGACTCATCATAAAACATTTTGAGAATTGAATTTATGATCCAATGAATTTTCGATGGGGTTTGTCTTATGACGAAAATATATCAATGAACCGAATTGGCTTAAAGTATTCCAAAAGTGACGACTTGTAGGCCGAACGTAAAAGCGCATGGACAGACATCAGGCAGACCGGTAGAAAGACGGGCGTACAGACCCACAAGTTTAAGAGAAAGATTATTCCGAGTCGATCGGTACAATCAAAGATATCTGTATATCTCTTAAGTCGTTCTGAATGTTACAAACATCTGCCCAAATTTAATGGGCTCTAGATCACACACGTTGTAGGTTATAAGAACGACGAATATACGATGTTGAGAAACATCGTCAAACAGAGACATGCTGAAGTGGTCTACCTGTAAAGTATGACAATCTGAAGACCGCAGTATTGGTCTGTGCGCGACCTTTAGGTCATGTGGTTGTATTCTTTTGTCCAACCAAAAAATGTAAAAAGCTGAAGGTGTAACAAATTGTTAGTGCACCTGTGCCGCTCAGAATACGTATTAGAGACCTTATAAACAGCGTCAGATTCATTTTCATCATCATTCTTGAAGTTTCAAAAAGTCGAAGTCTAATTAAGTTTACTACTTCTAATGTAATTTAAAAAGAGTTGAAAACTGTACTACCTTGAAACTATTGAATATTGAAAAGACCTTGCCTAGGGATAAGGTGTTTGCTGGATTTGAAGACTTTCAACTATTTGTATACACCATCCATGAAATTCTTTTTGCAGTTTAAGAATCAGCATTTTATAAATGGCTTTGCTTACCATAAGATTTGGACTCAACTTTTCAAAATTTTGAGAGTTAGGACTAAAGTCTAACGCGAACCATGCCGACTGGAAAAAAACTTTGGATGTCCACCCAAAGACATGTAAAAGTCCGCATAAGAGAAATAAAGATTTTTTACAGATATTTATTTCAGTTAATTGTAGAAGCGATTAAAGCAGAAATAATAAAATAACGAGTGTCACAGAGTTATGCTCAATTGCTAAGCGGAGAACACTTAGCGATTAACCACATAATCATTAGACCAAGGCCCTTCCCTATCGCCTTTCCCACTTTCTTCTGGCCATCCTTAAATTCGAAGAGTGCGTCGGCTTATTGGCTGAATGCAAGTGGTAGCCGACGCTCCTAATGAGTAGGACAATTCTGCTTCAGCCAAAGCATCTTGCCAATGTTAGAGTACCAGATATAGAGATTGTGTCTTGGCCAAATCCTCCCTTCTGGACAAGACAGGGCTTATCTAAAACCCTAATATTTAATGATTCCACGATTATCGGATAATCACGGCTACCATGTAGGGACCATCCTCAGCTGTCACGCAGGCATTCCGCAAACACAAGTGAGAACTGAATGCGGTTATTGATGTCCGAACTTGTCATGTTTGCTAAGAACGTGCACTATTGACGATTGTCATATTGAAGTATTGAAAAGGGCGGGCTTATCAAATATCAAAATTAAGTCTTCCCAATTTGCTACTTACGACCATAGTAACTTTTTTCAAGCAATAGTCGTTATGTGCACACCGGGTGAAATACTTTCGGGTTTTTCACCTCAGTGTTAATGTAAAAAAAAAAAAAAATGCCTAAAAAATAGTTTATCTTAATTAATGATTAATTCATGAGGAAAACAGAAAAACTTTTATCAAAGATAACTACAAGATAAATTATCAATACAACATTGAGTTCTTTGTGCGTTAATAAAAACAAACTCCCTCATCTAGATTCTCATTGAAGAACTTAATCGCAGCAATTTGATGCCACTTTTTGAGTTCACGGTTGAGTAGTAGTAAAGAGCAAGAAAACACAACTTATGTGTATGAGAGTCAAGGAGAATCTGATTTCTGTCAATGAAATCTGAGGCGTTCTTTACGACAAAAATGATTGTCACGTGTTTCATGAGAAGACCAACTAGAACACATAAACGATTTGCTTGTAGTTGAGATTAATTGGTTTTTCATACATCAAAGTGTTTGGTAAGCTATTCGAAATATTAAAGAAAAATCTTTTCAGAGCATGACAAAGACTTCTTGAACTTGCGACTAAAAGAAGTTGAAGGGAATGGAATGTAGGTCAATGAAAGTAAAGACAACAGACGTGGCATAATACTGATGAAGAAAGAAATTCAAATAATTTTTCCCAAGCGAAAGAATTTTTTTAATAAGTATGCGATCAAAAGATATATATAAAAGTCGTTCTTTCCAAAATTCGAATTTATAATAATTTTTTATGCTAAATGGCCGACAATAGTTAAGATGATTTTTTACGGAGGCGTTTAAAATCTATAAAAGAATCCTTGGTTAATTTGTTACTAGTTTTAGTTTTTGAAATCTTTCAAAGAGGTTTGGGGACTTTTTGAAACAAATGTCCTTTTTTCCTTTCACTTTCAAACATTTGCTAAACATATGTTTGTCAATAACACAAAATATTCATAAAAAGACCGAATATTCTAAATAAATTCTTACTTAAGTGGTTTTGTTGTTGTCTTTTAGTTATTTTCTAATAACGCATTAAAACAAATTGTTTCGAATGCGATATTTGAGTTGAGTTGTGTGTGAGAAAAAATTACATTTTCATATATATTCAAATATGGTACACGTACCTATGATATATGCATGGTGCGTGTGTGCGCGTGCATTTGTGTGTATTTATATGCAACAGCCACTTGACTTGATTTTATGTGCATTTGTCCATTTTCCTGGGATCGTTATTTTTATTCGAAAGAAAATTTATTATTATTTTTTTCTTAAGCTACGACAAGGAAAGTGCGCATATTGTTCATAAATTTTTAACGACCCTGGGGGATTTTTATTAAAAAAAATATCAGTAAAATTTTAAAGCCAAGTAATAATTTATTATAATCTTATGATTTCGGGTAAAATATATTCTGTATTTTTCAGTCTTTGCTCTCAAACGTCTGGTACAAATCAAAACACACATCAGAGTGCAGCTCACTTGTCCCAGTTGCAGGGTCCTTTAGCGGGCGCCCAAACATCAACGGCATTAACAGCCGGCAGCCAATGCAGTCCGTTGAGTTTGCCTCCCCAAACGCAACCATTACAACCCACAATAACATCTTTAGCATCGCTTACCTCACACTATACCAATAGCTCAAGTCATTCACCGCTTAACCATCAGAATCATCATCATCAACAGCAGCAGCAGCAGCAGCAGCAGCCGCAACAACATCTTAACACAAGCAGTAGTTGTAGTCTAAACTCAAGTGCAAATCTCTCGCATACATTTGCTCAGTCGACCGGTAGTAGTTTTTCAACATATCACACACACCAACAGCACGGCACATCTGCGACGACTACTAAAAATGAGAACGCAACAGGGCTCTCTGCATCAACGTCTGCTTCGTTGAGTAGTGCAGGTGGTGGCATGTCTCACTGGTTAACGTCAGCTGAACAGTCTTCAACTCAACTGCCTCCAATTAAGTCAGAGAATCGTTCGCCCGCTCTAAACGTAACACCACAGCAATCGCAAGCGCATCAGCAAACATCCTCTGCTAATGCAAACGTCGATGTGGATACATTGCAAACTGCTTTAAGTCATCATTTAGATTCGTCGCCTAACAACGGTTCCTCTAGTGGTAACAATACTCTATACGGTTGCTCTTCAGTGAGCGGCTTAGCTGGCTCCGTATCTAGTGTTAGTGGTCTAGAGTCGCCAACAAATTCGTTAGCTTCATCGAGTATGGCTGCTGTTAATTCGTCAGCAGCGGCGGCTGCTGCTGCAGCTGCCTACGATTCCAAGCATGACTATTACAATTACTATAACAGTATGCAGCAATACACTCCCTCGTTTTATTCTACCTATGGTAGTCCTTATACGACGGCGGCGGCTAGAGCGGCTACGAAAATTGAGCCTAGTTCGCCATATCTAACCACGTCATACACAAACAGTAATAACAATTCCTCGCAATTATATTCAGCCGCTTACGGGTACAACAATTTCGCTCAATTCGGTGCAGCCGCAGCTCAACAGGATTATAGCGGTTACTATAATGATCAATATGGCAACTATTACAATCCCGCCAATTATTCACCTTACGTCAGCTCTCCTAGTTCTAGTACCAGCCATGGTTTTCATGTAGCTCCTTCTAATCTCTCAGAAAGTCCTACCGATACACACTCAACTACACCAATTTTACACAACACCCATTCACCTCATTCTCCTCTGCAGATCTCACCTAACCATAATAATATTAGTGCTGCCGGTGCGGCTATATCAGCGGTGGCGGGTTCATCAGCTTCTTTAACGAAGAGCACGCCGACTGGGAAAAGCGGTCGAGCTCGAGGTAGAAGACATCAACAGCCTAGCCCTACGCGCAGCACTACTTCCGATACACCAAATAGTGAGGCGAACAAACCTCCAGAAAGGGTATTCATTTGGGACTTGGACGAAACGATAATCATCTTCCATACGTTATTGTCCGGTTCCTTCGCCAGCCGCTACACCAAAGATCATAGTGCTTTAATGACTATAGCATTCCGTATGGAGGAGATGGTCTTCACTATGGCAGATACACATTTTTTCTTCAACGAGATCGAAGAATGTGATCAAGTGCATATTGATGACGTTTCATCGGACGATAATGGTCAAGATTTGAGCACCTACAATTTCGCGACAGATGGCTTTCATTCGGGTGCACCACCGGGTGCACCAGCCAATCTGTGTTTACCTACCGGAGTAAGAGGCGGAGTGGATTGGATGCGCAAGTTGGCGTTTCGCTATCGGAAAATTAAAGAAATCTATAACACATACAGGGGGAAGTAAGTTATATCTCTTAATTATATTGTTATATTGATTGCAATTAATTAATTTATTTATTGTGTTTATTGTGTATAGTGTTGGAGGCCTATTAGGTCCGGGTAAAAGAGAAGCTTGGTTACAAATCCGTCAAGATATCGAAATGGCTACCGACAATTGGGCTTCTTTGGCAACTAAATGCTTAAATATGATTGCTCAACGTGAAAATTGTGTTAATGTATTGGTCACCTCTACCCAGTTGGCGCCAGCTTTAGCGAAGGTCTTACTGTTTGGCTTGGGAGCTATATTTAATATCGAAAATATTTATAGTGCCCATAAGATTGGTTAGTACATAAATCTGAGATGACTTAAAGCCATTGTCTTCACTTTGCAGTTTGTATTCACTTTGCAGGGCAAGAAACTTGCTATGAACGTATTGTTACTCGGTTCGGCCGTAAAAGTACTTATGTGGTGATAGGTGATGGCGCTGAAGAGGAGGCTGCTGCTAAGGCCCTGAATTTCCCCTTCTGGCGCATTTCTTCACACAGTGATATTAGAGCCTTGTATACCGCTTTGGATATGGGTTTCTTATGAAAATCTTTAAGGTTTCTAGGGTAACTGTTTTTTTTCCATAAAATAATTTTAATTTTTTTTTTTTTTTTCTTTTGAAAAACAACGCACTATAGTATGAAAAGGAAATTTACAAGAAACAAAAAAAAAAAAAGAAAAAGAAAAGAAAAACAAAGTCTTGAGTTTACAAAAAGTATAAAATTTGTACAAAAAAAAAGGAAGAAATTCAAAAAAAAAAAAAAAAAAGAAACTTGAAGTAAACTGTTAAACGAAATCTACAAAATTAAGCACAAAATAATGTAATTATTTTGTTTAAATGAGAAAATTATGAAAACAAGGAAAGTAGAGGCAAGTCGGCACATTTTTTGAGGATTTTTCCTTTTGACTTTTTTTACCATTCTTTAGTAAATCTCTTTTATTTTGTATAAAACTAAAACTTGTGTATATTGCGTTTATGTTTGATTATTGTCGCAGTATTTTTTAAGCACAGCCAGATAAGAAATACTTTTTTAAAATCTAAATAAAATGCGATTCGTAGTAACGATCAAATATCTAATATAGAAATGGATATGTATGTAGTAGTAAAGGTATTATTAGCAAGTAATATATTATTAAATTTAAAAAAATTATGTATTATTTAAAAAAATTAAAAAAAAAAATAAACTATAAAAACTATTAAACAAATATTAAAAAAATTTCAAAAAAAAAAAATAAATAAAATATGCAAATAAACAAAAGTGCACTATAATTATAAAACGAAAGACGCATTTTCGCTAATTTTTGCTATTGACAGTTAAGCAAAGAAGTAAAAAATTATTTCTTATTAAAGATTTTCAATTTCATTTTTCTTCTAAAAAACTAGAAAACTTTAATGTGCCCTTTTATAAGTTTCTTTCTCTTTTCTAATATGACTAATCACTCAAGGGATGCCCCCTGATTTGTGTATTCGAGAAAAGAGAAATATATAGGGACGTGGTGACCGCCGCCTAGTAGGTATGTGCGCAATCGATAAATTATGTCTTTAGCGACCAAGCCCTCGCAATAGTTACGACCAAAGAAAACTCTGCCGCACTTGAGATTTGAATCCACGACCATTGTCAGTCGAGATCCTACTTGGTCGCTCAGGCATTTAGTTATTTAAATAATATAATATTCACTTTATTGAAGAGAGTGTTCGATGAATTACAATAATATTTGAAACTTGATTACAAAATGCGTCAAAAGCCGGTTAGTCTACTCGATGAATATCGCATATTTCCATAAAATTCGGCAGCGCTTTGAGTTGTCATAAAGTAAACACGAAAGCAGGTTAGTGAGTCACGACGCATCACTTAAAACACGTACAACATTTTGCGTAATATAGTTATTCATATAACAATTTTTCAAAGTAAGAGAAGTGGGCGGAAGATTTTCAATATGGGTGACGGACAGTCGGACAGACAAGCTTAGATCGATTAGGAAAGTGATTGGGAATCAATTGGTAAAATAAAAGGTAGATCTCTCCAAAGTCTTTCTGGGTGTTCTCTACATCCACATAAAATTAAGATATCATTGCGCCACGAGTGGCGCAGTGCACAAAAATTATATTCTTGAATACGTAGGAAAATTGATTGGAAGATAGACATACATCTTATATTATATAGCGTATATCATGTGCCAATCTTCTCGATAGAATATATAGTAATCATAATGTCAAGAGGGATAATAGACAAGAGGCGTATCGTTAAAAGGCATAGCTAAACCTTTTCCACTATTGTGTTCATTAAGGACATAAGCTGTTGGGCGCCTACGCCCTATTATCGAAAGTAAATTAAAACCATTCGCGAAATCTGTTATTATTATAGTTAATTTAGTCAGAGAAACTGATTCTAAGATTAAACTACTAAAGCGCTGGCATCTAAGGCTATCGGATTAATTGAAAACTCTACCGTACTTGAAATTGAGTTATTAGTCGGGATTCTTTGCCCGCTCAGCCATACAGACGGAAAAATCTATTATAACTTCTGATGGCTAGAATAGAAAAATTTATATTTTGTTTAAATCGAATTTTTTTTTTAATACGAATGCAACATTTAATGGCGGGATGGATCGAACGATTCCTGGACATATATCGAAGCGGAATTTTGATGACGACTTACTCGTTATATTTCAAAGTGAAAAAAACAAGTGAGTTTGATGACAATTTCTTCGATTACTACTTCAAACTGTCTGCCGAGGGGATTAAAAGACTTGAAAGTAGAAGGGCTCCAAACTCGAATTCGCATAATAAAACTTTGCAATTAATTTTATTGGGAAAAGTGAATCACACTTTGGATTGAAAGAACAGTTTCCTTGAAAAGAAATTTACTTTTAAAGATTAGTATCTTTTGATTGTGGATGTAAAGCCTTGGGAAACAAAAGTTTCATCCTCTCCCTTAGTGCTAAGTGCTTTTTGAAAAAGGCAATGTTTACAGAAAAATTGCTTCATATGTTTAGGCTTCATATTGTTATATATAAGTTGTGTACTATGTACTGAAAAATCGTTTTATATTTTTAGGCTGCACATTCTTACATTGCCTTTATTTACTGTTTAAATACGATCTTCGAAGTTTTGCGGAGCGGTTACTACTGCCTTCAGATGGAAATAAGTAAAAGTATGAAAGTATATGTAGTGTGCAAGGATTACACTTATTCCTTTTGTAGTGTAACACTGACTGTGAAGAAATGTAAGCAAGAGAAATGCCAGCATTAATGCCACTATGAATGGACTATGATTCCATTTTTATATAGACTTTGAAATGAAAAGATTTACACTAAATACATTCTATTCGACTATTTTAAGATATTCTTCATTTTTTTTTTCTTTCGTTTAAAGTTCACTTAATTAGCAAAAGATGTCGGCGTTTTTTCTTTAAAAACTCAAGCAGTGTCACCCGTTGTCCATTAAAGGCATTATTGCGTAGATAATTGAGAAACTCTTTTACGTTTAGTTAGTTTTTGAACCAACAGTGGTTATTAAACAGCTGATAACTTATTGCTGAATTTTAGTAGTTTTGCAACAATCACTCCAAATAGAACAGAGTGTATGCATTTAACAGATTAAACGACAAGAATTTTTCATTTAACATATTTAAGGAAGAAATTTTTACCATTCAACAGATTTAACGAGAAAACGGAGTATTTTGGAAGCAACATTTCTCAAAAACATTTAAGGAAAAGATGACATGAATGTTATAACTTCGTAAACAGATGGAAAATAAAATTGTATTCGTATAGCCCAAGCAGTGTGTTTCCATATGGTTTGATATTTTATTTCACGAAACAAATGAAAATGCATTCGTGATATTTTGATCCTTTTTGATTGACGATCTTTAGAAAACTTGTTATACCGCAATTCGAAAATGTTTTGATGATTTTTACTTATATGAAACGACCTTCAAATATCTGTAATCAATTTACCTCTACATGGTCTAGGTTTCGTGATATCGATGACATTCCCCGTTTAACTCGGTTGATTCGCACCGTAATGTGTTGAAACCGTGTTACACGAAACCATTTTCCTTTTTTTATTTAAATTAAAATGACGTATAGAGGAGAGGTGAGCAACTTTTTCCATCAACAGCCCAATCTTAATGGGTTCAGCTACAGGAGAATGTTTACCACAGATGCTGGAAATTTTATCAAAGGGATAGAAAGACAGCTAAATAGAGTGACCGCAGTTGACGCTGGTGAAAACTATATACACTTCATGGCGTTTTTGAAGCTCCCTTCTGGACGTAATCGAAGCATTGGAAAAATAATTGTTTTTTGATGATCTCTAAAATTGGGATGCTTGAAATGAGATAAGCTTGCCCCATATTTGTACAGCCAATATAGCATCGCTCATAGAATATACTTTCAAATTTTTGTAGATTTATCTGCAGTAGTTTCTGAGTAATGAGCAAAAAAAACAATTTTTATTCCGATTGAAAAATAATCGTGTTTTTAGTTTACGCGGCACTATAGACGCTTCCTTTAACTGATTTCAACCACTTTCAATACCAATCTGTGTGTATAAACTTCCAATGTTTTTACCAAACTTTAGGTCGATAGCTTAAGTTTTGCCGACCGACATTACACAGCTGGATAGACAGACATGCTTAAACCGATTCGGAATTTGATGCTGATTATGAATATATATACTTTATAGGGACTCTGGACCGTTCTTCTGGGTTTTTTGACAAAATCAAGGAGTACCTTCATCCTTCTGCGGTGGGAATAAAAACACGTATTCGATATTTTGAAATCGTGCTCTATCGAAAGTCTATTATAATTTTCGCATATTTCGTGCCTTGTTATATCGAAACCGTCCCTTGTAGATGTCGCGTTAAGCAAGAAGGGCCAGCGTTCCTTTCTATTTCAAATTCTAGAATTAATGATAAAATTTTGAATCCATTTTATTCCCAGTTTATTTTCAATTTGTTTGTAATCGAATGAAGAACTTGCCAGTGAGGGTAAAAGTAAATTGGAAATAAATGGAAAATTAATTGGAATTGAAATTTTATCGTCAAGTTTGCACATGTTAGTAAACCAGTTGAAATTATTTTTGGACTGAGCATGGAGGTAGTCTTAACAAACGTCTGGGCTACAGGTTTTTGGAAATATCTTAACTGAACCACAAATATTGCGGAGAAAAATATAAAAGAACTGACGGTGTTTTTTTCGAAGCGTGTTGCGGAGGGTAGAGTTCAAGATGAGTAAACGCAGTTTTTTCTAGAACAGATGGATATGTTATTTCTCCTCATGATATAATTGAATAGAATGAATAATACATCAGTTTTGCTCGCTACAGAAAAATGTTGAAGGAGGTAATAAAAGAAAATTTTCAGGTAAAAAATCGAAACCTAGTTATAATAGATTGTTATCAACTTTTGTTAGCGTCTTTCTTTTCTTTATTTAAGTGATGAGCTATCAGGCAATCGGTTCTCATGCGGGGGATCGATGTCTCCTTCACTCACACAGTCTACTAGTAATTATTTTCTATTTTTATTATCTAATGCAAACTTTTTAACTTTAAAACCTTATAAAGATCTAGTCAGTAAAGTTTATCCAAATCTTCATTTTTCCTCTAAATTAAAAACTAAAAAAGAAAAACAATTTATAGGCGGGTAGCAATAACAAACAGGAAAAGGAACTATCTTTATTGTCTATTACTGGACATTGCAAAAGCAAGAATACAATTCGCATATCCCCTCTCTTCTTCGATGATGGATACAAAAGTCTTAGGAAACGAAAGCTTTAAAACATTCAACAACACCTTCTTACAGATATTTATCAAGTGCTACTTCGCTGTAAAAGGAAAAAAGGAAGTTAATCTAGCGAAGAAACAAAATTGAAGTGGAAAAATTGAATTGGTGGGGCAGGCTCGCTTTAGAGGATACCGCATAGCCTTGTGAATTGTTTTTTATGGCCTTAAGTGATCGTTAAATTCATTTTTATTAACTTGACTCGATTTCTGAATCTACCTAATTACATGCTTAGAAGAAGAAAAGAAAACTACGCGGTGTTGGGAAGAATTATAAGATCTTCCTTGGTACACTTACGTGTGATGTTCACTTAAACGTTTGATGCTAAAATAAGTCTTTTTGACTGTGAAATCTTTTTTCTTTGAAAGGATTCCAGTTAAAAGGAATAGTTGCATGTATGGTAGAAATGCAAATTAAACGACGATAAAGGAGATGTTATAAGTCAAAGAAACAAAAGGGAGCAGTCAACGTAATTTGACAAGATGTTAAAAATTGTAATGAAGCAAATAAGAATAACAACAACATAAAATCGCCACAATAAGTGATTCCCTTATAAATTCCAGTTCCGTTCGACCTCTTCTCGCAAGAGAACATTAAACAAAAAAATAATGATAATGATGATGAGACATTCATCTCTTAATTTGCAGAGATTTGAATCTATTGCTTTATAGATAAGATTGATTTAATCTATTTTGCTTTATTTTTAGAACACTCAACCATGCGAGAACACGGTGGATTATTGTGTGTGATGAGAAAACTAATAAAAGAAAAAACCACGAAAAAAAATAAAAATTTAAGGTATTTTTCTTTCCTCGTCCTAAACGAAATTAGGAATAAGGCTTCGAAGATCGCTCAATATTTAAAGAAGACGGGCAAACAAGCCATGTCTTAGCGGAAAGTTTCTATTTTTTAAAATTGAGAAAAAATTATTTATTTATTTTATGATAAGTGCCTTCCAGATGTTTTGCCATTGCATTTGGTAAGAATATAATACAAATTTGATCTGGGAAATTATGTTACACATCTAATTGATTAATACAAGCGTTAGGTCTGATATTCCAAATGTTACCTACTACCTTATTTGGTAGATTATAAAACCTTGATCGACATCGGTAGCGAGTTCTTTCCACGATAAAAAAGGAAATGTATCGAAATTCGTGTCTGTCTCCTTTCGAAACATCATTAACATCCACTCATCTCATGGGACACGTTGAACATTCTCTTAGAAAGTTAAGAAAAGTTTTAGCTTTCATTTAATCCGCTGTGTTCAATACGTTTAACGTGTTTGACAGACGACATGACAATTATTGGCATATTACTGCTGAATGTACTTTCCAAAGGTGATGGGCATCGAAAATTCGATGTTTTGCTTGTTTTTTTATTGTAAAACATTGTTGGATAAGACAAGTGTTCCGCAAGAATTTCACTTTTTCACTTCACCTAAGACAGGGCTTCACTTATTTTCCTACTAATTAAACCATGTTCCCATATATATATGCATGCTTTTCATGGAATCCTTTGTAGGGAAACTGACGTTGGCCAATTTGAACAAATTTAATTTCAATTTTAATCGTCGAAGATCTTGCTATTATTTAGCCATATTCGTCGCAAAGTACCAAAAATTGAACTTTTTTGAACAACAGAGACCTTCGTTTCTTGAGAACCCTTATATGTGGGAGGGCACAAAGCTAGACCAGAGTGTTTTAGATTTAATAGGTTAAATTTTTTTAAGGTTAAAATACTGTTTGGGAACAATTTTCATCAGAAAATATAAAATTTGGGGTTTTTTGCTATATAAAGGCTTGCCATTCATACCAACGGTTATAGGGCTTACAGCGTTAATTAGCCCACCTCACCCCACCGCAAGTTTTTGATGTCAATTTAGTATGATGAAATAGTATGACTTAGAGAATTTTGTCAAGGAATTTCGAAGATTGTGAAGATATTTGTGCAAATAAAGAATTATGAGGAAAGTGGCAGTAAAAGAGGTGCAATCTAATCCACTTCGAACATACCAAATTTCGTGGCAATATCTCATATATTGCAACGTGTAGGTTGGACACAAAACAGACAGGTTGAATGCAAGGCATCAGATAGGCAAAGGGTCAGACAAGCGAACATCGATTCAGAAATAAGATCTGAAATAATTAAGGTGGACCTATCTGAAGCCCTTCTGAATTTTACGTACATCCCTGTAGCGTAGAGTATAAAGAGACCGAATACCCCGCCCCTCTTAGACTTAGGGACTGAGAATATGTTTTCCTGACCGATTTACCGAAGCATTAATTTGACGAATGTATTTAGAATGTTGACTTCGTAGTCGTGCTTTTAACCCACGGCCCGGAAGGGTCAAATCGATTTCGCTATGTTTGAGTCGTGTCCTCAAGACTCTTGAAACAATCGATATTCTTTACGATCTGTTAAGAATATGTACACTTGATAAGGTATATAGCAATCAATATGTTGTTTGCCATACTTCATAATAGCCTTAGCATTCTTCTTAATGCTGATCATTGTTAAATTCCCATATCTAGAACACACTTTAGGAATAATTTAACAGTCGGTGGCTTTTATTCCTTTTTACTCTATTGATTATATTCATTTGCTATATTACGAACTGATATGCATCTTAATTAGTTTCAATTCTTAAATTTGAATCTGTGAAGCACTTGTGTGTGTGTGTGTGCGCGTGTGTGTGTGTGTGTGCGTGTGTGCGCGGGTGTGTGCGTTCTTTAAATAGCTTTTCTGATTCGCATGCCAAAGCAGTCTTGTGGGACACGAGTTTGTTACACCCAAAAATGAGATAAAAGCCATACAAGCAATAGCAGCAATAAACTTTTTTAAAGTATTAAAGCACCAGCCTCCTTTATCCTAGACTACACCATAAACCGATTCCATTGTAAATTCACATATGCGCCTAAGCAGACGCAGTTGCCGAACTTAAACCAATATTAAACTAATTAGTGGGCGTTGGTTGTTATATTGCCCAACGTTGTCTATAACTCTGCCGCCAATTATTTTGGGGTGAGGCGGCGACTTGTGCGTGCTTTGGATTTATCTTTATAATGCCTTGCACTTGTTGTGTTTTATGCGTTTTGTTTTGTTCTATTCTATGTTTTTGTATAAATTTCATTTTCATATCACTACGAACACATCTCAAGCCGTTGACCAGCAATAGCGGCAACAGGCTTAATAACTTAGGTCGTGACTTTTCACGTAAGCCTTACTATGTATGCAATACACACAAATAAATCACACACAAATGGTTACGTTTTTGTGCAAGTTTAGTATGAGCATATATATGAATGTAGGCACGTGATTTTCTCATATATATATTATGTATGTACGTATATAGGTATGGATGAAAGAAAAATTTAATGCATTAAAGCATGTTTGCATTATAATGAATTTTAATTTAATTTATGTTTATATTCGAAAAGAAAAAAGAAATTCTACTCTAGATATGGGGTTCGATTTGCAATTTTTCTTTACTTTACTGCTTTCAAAAGCGGAAGCAACCGTTAAGTCATTGTTGTGGAAAATTCATACAACAACAATAGTTATACAGGTTTATAAACAAGAATACATTTAGAAATAATCAAATATAAAACACACGCACAAAAGTCTATAAAAAGGCAAAGGTAAGTTTATGGAAACTCAACAACAAAGACACATTAAGTTCAAAGCTTACCTAATAAAAAGAAATGTATGCACCGAATTTGTCACGCACTACAACCTTACAAGTGAAGATACAATGATGTTTTTCCAAAGAAGAAGATCACACTGCATATGTTGAATATTGTTCGAATCAAAATATTTTCGAATTGATATGAGGCAAAAATATAAGCCTTGGGAAAATTCTGTAGGTTAGGCTTTAATCAATCGAAGATTTCTTGAATGAGCAGGTGATTACGTTTCTTTATTCCTTTAGTGGGCACAAAATTTAATATTCAAACTCTCATACATAAAGCTTGCATATGATAAGATATGTAACCATTCCAGTAAAGCCTTGCTATTGTCAATGAAACCATGTTAGTCTACTAATTTGTGTTTGCCCCAAAGAACGTATGTTACAAAAGAATCAAAGACGTTTAAAAAAAATAAAATAATAAACGGCGCATATAACTGAGGAAACTGCATGCTCACCTTGTGACGAATTATGGGCACACACTACATCAAAAAAATTAACTAAAATGAAACACACACTTTTCTGTTAAGGTGCAGTGTGTCGAGGAGCGGATTGGAACTATTGCCTTAAAGTAATTTAGGTCTTGTAAACATGTATATACGAAATTTCGGATCGATATTTCCCGTAATTCAAATCAAATTAACTAAAAACATTATACTCGGACACACAGCCGCTGTCACACTCTGCCCCCCATCGCTTAGTACAATTCGTTCATGTTCATGATAAAATTCCAGCAATGATACTTCGTATTCAACTTCTTATGACAAACGCGCTTGAAACGCGGTCTGGCTTGGTCTACGTTTAGTAAAATGAGTCTTCTTGGCAAAGACCTCATCATTATTCGTTGTAAAATACGAAAAGCTAGACTTTACTGCCATAAAATATTTTAGTTTCCATAAGTACCGTTATAGGAGGTCGGATGGTTAAAAAAGGCTTGCTGAGTCCAAATTTGCCGAATCTAATTTCGATGTGAAGTTACTATTGTCCATCAATTTTTATTATGAAATGTCAAATGTCAAGAGCTTTTCGTCACCGTCCACCAGAGTTCTTATACGAGATGGAATCCGAAAATGTACCTAAATGCGCCAATTCTGCTACAGTTGATTTTTTTTTTTGACGAGCCATCTTTATGGACCAATTCGCACTGTGATAAGATAATAGTTAGACAATTTTGCTGTGCAAGAAAATATTTTTTGTAGGGCTGTGGGATTATATAAAATGGGGCTTAAAACATTGGCTGAAGCTTTTGTGGGCGCTACGCATATCCGCGTAAATTTGGTATATCATGTATCGCAAGCGGTGTGGGGTATAATGAAAATTGTTTATATGTAATCATGGGCTAGAATGCGATAATATCATAAAATAGAGCACGACTTTTCCATTTCAATCCCGTTGGCTTAGTCAAATAAATGTTTTTGCTCTTAGGCAGGAAGCACTGTATAATTGATATTTGCGCCAAAACATAGTTTTTTGGCTAAAAGCGTGCGCTTTTACAACTAGGCTTGCGAATCAAATTAATATCACAAAATTCAGGAACAATTGATTTCAAGTTTAATCAACTTAATCGAGAAGTTGTGTGAAGGTCTAGAAGAAGTAAGAGAGCTTAAGAACGCCGATTATAAGAAAGCAATAATCAAGAGTTTTCCGTTCATAAATCTTACCTTCACACATATGAAAGATAACCTTAAGCTACTACGGTCTATTAATAGTATAGCGCAGTGAAGATAATTTATAATGTATCGGGATAAACATAGTAGAACTCAGATCTACTACCTTTTGATCACAGTGGTCTTTTTGCGAGCGTGTTAGTGTCGCCCGTTTACCTAACGACACCCTGAACGCGAAAGAAATTAGTTTGTGTAATGCGAAGCGGCAGAAGAAACGTCGGGGTTCAATATGATTTTGAGACTCAATCTAAGCAGCTTTTCTATTCCGTAAAGTTATTACTTCAAAATTCTCTAGAGACGAAGTTAGGCCTGTAGCGGCTAAGAATATTCATTAGAGACCACATAACGTGTACGCCAAGTATACAAGCAGTTCCCTATCGGTGCTTACTTCAAGAGAACATCCCATTTTTTGGGTGTATCAGAGAAATGGGAGCGTCGCTCATGCTGTCAGTAAGCGACCAGCGAGGGTTTTGCGAAAAGTGATCGATTCGCATCGTGTTGAAAAATCGACTACTGGCTTTTTTTTATACTCGGAGTTTTGTTTAATGCTTCGCTATTGTTAGCAGTTTTTTATGACGACAGTTTCTTTTGGATCGATCAACCCGTAATACACTATACCCAGTGGATTACTTCGATTAGAGGCATCATAGGCACTTATGATAAATCTTTTAAACACGATTTAAACTGAAACCTTCAGGTCAGGTAAACTTATTATTGTTTAATTATGGAATTAAATTAAATGAATGAAAATGTATTTCACGCCAAATCCTCTTTTCAAAAGATTAGGCTTCGATCGGATCCAATCTGTGTTTGCTTTTAAAGAAACACAATAAAGAAATCTAGAATGAACTTTTCTTGGCATACACCGTCATACGGTCCTTTATTTTAAACATCTAATTAATGACTAAACGCCTCCATCCCGTCATTTTCCTAAATTTCATTGGATTCTGTTAATTTAGGGCTTTACTGTAAACTTTGTTTTCGTTATGATGCAAAAAAGTAAATGTCATAATTTATTGCTTAATCATATAAAGAAATTTCTCATCACTTTCTGGAAATGGAAATGGGTGGTTGGAAATTTTCAATCGCAAGAAGAAAACAACAATAGAGAAGCGTAAAATAAAACCAGTAAAGATAAATTGTCAACTAAACTAAAGGTGTGTTAATAAAAGCATATACTTGTGTTGGTGTATACGCCAAGCCTTGTGAGCTTCTGATACCCATAGAAGACAGCAGAAAATGTATGCTGTATTGAGTATTTCGATATTGTTTTAACCAGCTCACCATTGCCCACATATGTCTCAAACCCCTGCTGCAGTCGCCACGTATAAGTACCGTTTTATAATGCAAAATAAACGAAATCACTCACACATATTAATGCAGATGGTGGTAGTGCCATGTTTACTTAGCAAGTTGAATTTCGTTTATTATCTTTTGTAGAGTGTTGAGACACGAAAAGAAAAAAACAAACAAACAAAACGAAAGAACTAACATTCGACTTGGAACGACTTTTTTGATACTTATCGCTTACTTTTGAACACCAGAACTACCGGGTACGATATTTTTATTTCTCCTGATTTCTCAACTCTTATGATGTTTGTTTGTATGAAAATACCTTTAACAAAGTTTCAACAACATTATCGAAAAAATCCCTCTGATTTGCAATTATTTTAAAATTTGTTAAGCGTAACTCGCTATAGGGACGTAAAAATTCCAGCAGTTAACCAAAACATGTTAACGTACAGAGTGCTCTGAAAACAGTGACAAATCTAATATACTTCACAATGATAGGTACGAAAAAAAGGAAGCAAACTTACAGTTTGTGTAGGTATAATACACATAATCGACACCCCCGCATACGATTTATTCGTTACCTATGTAAATAAAGCAATTTCGCTAAAAAAAAAAAACTAGACACGAAGAGAAAAGAGAACTATTTGACCAGTAAAAACAAATAAAGCTTCAAGGTATTGTTATATTGCTTTTTGAAATGTATGCAATAAATATTGTCTAAAGGAAAAACGAGGAGAATAAGAAACAAGTGAGGGGCAAGAACCAAGCTGCACTTTAAAAGGGAAAAATGTATAGCTTTCGATGAACACAACGTGAAGAAATTGCAGATTAGAGGTAAAATGAATTTTCTACAAAAAATTTATTAGAAAATAAAACGAAGAAAATTGTTATGTTCGGCTGTGGACGAATCGTATCATCACTAGATGGATAACGATATTTGATCTCAAGATCAAAGGGAGTTTCATTTATTTGATATGCTGATCGTGTCATCTTTATGTGTGTCTTACTTACATAGTTTTAGCTGTAAGCAGGCCCTCGATTCGGGTAAGTTGCTTTTATAGTTAGACGTAGAAAAAAGTTGAAGAACCGACTCGAAACCCGGAAGCTCCACAATTTTAAAATCGCTCCTAAGATAAAAGAGGAAAATTTCTTCGTCCACTTACCGACTCTGCCCATTTTTGAACTTAGCTTGAATTTTCGTTTTTTAGTAAAATTTTGAGATCAGATTTGTGATTTGCAAAAACGGGAGGACACATAACGACAGATGGCCATATGAAAGTCGATTGCCCTATTAATTATTCGATTGCCTTTGTAGAGTTTTCGATGCATATTCTCACTTGTTACAAATGTTTGCGAAATCTAATATAACGGTTTTGGTGTATATAACACTTAATGGATTTGTTCTAAGACATAAAGAGGAATCTGTTTATCATGTAAGCAGTAAGTTCCTTTCATTATAGCTTTGAGTTAAACATAAAACAAATAAGAATAAGTAAGTTAGCGATTAAATTAAATGCAATGTTATGCCTTCGGTTAATAGACGGTCTGATAATCTAGTACAGCATTCGAAACCCTTTCTGTCTGTATATATATATAATATGTACTGACGGATCTGTCAACTAAATGTAGAGGGTGCAATGTTTTTTATTCTGCACATTAGGCTGTACACTGGATTCCACCAGCAAACTATTAATAATCCTTTATGAAGTGTACGGATGAGGAAGATCTATGACGCAAACGGGTTCTTTCAAAATATATCGTTTAACAAAAAAGAAATTCAGAGTTTCAGGTATAATCATATATAATCCCAGCAAATCAATCAAATGGATTTTCTTATATTTTAAAAAAGTACACCCACTTTTTTTACACGATTTTGAATTGACACGGACCCCAAAACAAATTTTATTTTCTAAATATCTTATAGAAACTCATGCAAAAAGTAACAGCCGGAGGCGAAGTTCAGCTAGTAATTACTTGTTTATTTCGCCAAGGCTTTTTTTACACGAACTTTTTGTTCTAACACCAATCCTAAAACAAATATTTTTTTTAATTTTAATTTTGGTGATGTCTTACCGAAACTTGTATATCAGGAGTTATGTAAGCAACTTGAGAAACCAAAAAAAAAAAAAAAAAATGCTACCAACAGATGTTGTTTGTGTAACAACAAAATTAACAGATGCCGTTAATAACAGAGGAAATTCTCCATTTGAAGCAAATCAAATGCGCTGGACATATTTATTGATGATAGTATTATCGATTCAGTTCGTAATAAATGCGCACGTGTACACTTGTTATCAAGTAGCGCTGAATAGTTGTGAAATCGATTTTTCAATTTGTATATGTTGTAAGCACTTATGGACTGAATTTTCACTGTACACTTGTTTTTTGCCATAAAAATGAATGGTTTTTGAGGCTATTTCATTTTACACGATTTCGTTTGCTCGGATTTTTAAGGAACGCATCTACCCTGTAAAAAAAGAGTTGGGTTTATTCTCAAAAAGTTTATGGTTTCTGTCTTACTCGAAGTTATGCCCATTTCAAACCTGCCATTTAAAAAGACAAAAGCTATTACCCAAGTATTACTCTAAACCCTGTCATATTTAAATCTAAATAAGTACCTAATTCCTATAAGCTTTAACGAGAAACTTTTCTCTTTTATAGGCGTACATTCGCTGGACCATCTTTTTTCGCTTATCTGTACTATAAGTGAAATTTTGTTTTTGAATAACGGAGCATATGAAGAGGTCGCCAATTTTGAACATGACAGGACATACGAGACGGTGATTAAATTTCATCAACTGCGAAAAGATTAATTAAAAAATTTATGAAGATCGAAACAGTTAATGGTCATAAGCTATCTGGCCGTCATTCAACATAAAACATCGAAATTTTTTGCTAGAGTATTGGTGAGTGTCCAGGGACATCAATTCAGTAAAGTGCTCAAGAATTTGATATTGTGAGAAGCATTTTCCAGGGTATTCTCATAAAAGGCCGGCATCTTCAAGATGCTTACAAGAATTGAAATCTACTGATCAGGCATAGCGATTAGAATTCGTTGGACGCCTTGAAGGAGCCAATTGATTGATATATCAAAACGGAGAATGGAAAATTTCAAATCAAGATTGAAGGTATGTGCTGTTTTATGCATAAGTTGACGTAGTACGCATTATGAATTAATAAAAAGTTAACAGTTAATAGAGTATAGGGTATAAACCTTTATTTGATCATTTATCTAACATTTATGTGCCGTGTAAAATAAAAAAAAAAAGGAGTGAGATGGTCTAAGCGCTTGCACGTGAACTCAAAATCTGAAAACGATTAGAAACAAACCAAAATATTAATGCAATTTTATGAATCAGGAAGATATATGATAAATATATGATGTCTGCTTCAAATATAAAGTTCATAAGAGCCGTGTCCAAGCAGTGACGCGCGATTAAGAAAATACTGAAAAAGAAGTTAAATAATCGAGATTTTAATAATTCCTCAATTTCCTTAACTAAATAAGAAAAAAAATAAATTGTTTTTTGCACTTTATTCGACTTTACTCGTCAACACAATCTCCTTGAAGAATAATTTTATCGGCTTAAGGTTTTTCCAATATTTCAGTTGCCTGGATATGAAATTTTGACACGCGTCATTTGATAGTTGAGTTTTTTTATTAAACACAACATCTATATATCGGTCCTGGGAATTATTGACCGATGTGCTAATTGTCAAAAAAATCTGATAAAATTAATTTTTCTCACAAGAATCAAGGATGCATTTTTTCAGAATTTTTATGACTTACTTTAAGTCCAGCAGAAAGAAACGTAATCGCGAAGATGATTTACAATGTGATCCGGCACCATTATGTAAACGGATCAATGACTTGCATTCGTCAAATTTCGAAGCCACAAATCAACAGCAATTACAGCATAATAATCATATATATGAAGCTGTGCAAGGCATTAACAACAGCTATCATTCGCAGCAACAATATCTGCCGAAGGATATAATTGTAACTCAGCCGTTGACGCCGCAGCATATGGAATTATTACCCCATCACCCTATTTCTATTTACAATCCCGATTAGAACGAAGTAGAAAATCCCATTTATTATGCTAATAATAAACTATTGCACGAATTACATTTGGAAAGATTTTCTTTCTGAAGCTCGTTGAATGCTATGACTGCTGATTTGCGAATAATGAAAAAAAATTATTTCTCAAACTTGTAAAAGGATAACTATACGGTTAAAGAATTTCTCAAAATATATAATCAAAATACGGATGTTTGTAACAGAATATAGTTTTAATAAATATTGTAAACAGACTCTGTCAGTAATTGTTACCAGTTGTTGTTAATTGTTATTTTAGAGAGAGTGATATAATTTCAACTACAAATTCTGGCCAAGTAATAAAAAGTACAGCTTAGCTGCTCCAATGCTCTAAGCAAGCGTTCGCGCCTTTTCGCATTGCACCAAACCCTCGATGACATTTTAAAAAGCTTTAAAACTTTAAAAGATTTTAAAAATTGGGAATGCAAGTTAACACAAATATCTTTCGATGATCCATAAATCTAGGCTAAGGGAAAGACTGCAAATTTGCAGAACAAACTTTAAATTCTTTAAAAGAAGTGCTCTGACTTTTCAAGTAGTATGGAACGTCTGCCAAACACACTTTGAAAAAGTTTGCAACATTTTTTTTTCTCCTTTTCTTAAGTGAAAATAGCTTTTCTCTACTTAGGGCATAACTAATAAGACAAGAAAAATAAACTTTCTCTGAAGTAAAAAGTTCATAAGCCCTAGGAAACATTTTTAAGACATAAGTACATAAAATCTGGTTTAACCTGTTTACACATGCATGGTAGCTCATGCCTCCTCCTGCCTGGCAACTGAATCAAGCTAATGATGAAAACTTTGCAATTATCCGAAATCATTCTTGACTTTTAGTTAATTTTATTGTAAGAACTGTTTGTTTGTACTTAACTCAAACACCTTTTCCGACTATTCTTTTATCTCTCTCTGTTTTTTTGGATTTCAGATGGGCTGTCAACATTTAAATTAACTCTTCTTCAACTTAAATTACACACATCAACGTCAAAAGCAATTACAAATCAGTTGATGTATCTGACGGCTGGAGTGTTTTCAGTGAATATATGTCGGTACAAAAAAACGTTGCAAAGAAGCTTTCTATAGCATAGAGATACGTATGTGCAATTGTTCTACTATTGTATTAGGCTTAGCAATGGTTCACGTTAAACGACTTCTTGCCACAGTTGTTAAGATTTCCTAACAAAAAGAGAGTCATGGTCTTACACATTTAATTTTTGTTGGCATAAAGTGTGACAGTCGTTTGTTGCGCTATTACGTGAACGCACACCTATACACCTATGCACCTATATAAAAGGAGATTTATTAAAACGGTTAGATACCTTATGTATGAATATTGCATAAAACCATTACATTACAATTACATTAGAAACATGACTTATTGCAAAAAAAAAAAAAATTTGCACTACGTTATATAATCTCACTTGAGCAACCTCAATTGCTAATGGTTAAGATTTCCTCATCATCATCATCATCATCATCATCATCATTGTTATCATTTCTAGCACGATTATTATATTATTCTGTGGTTTTGTTTTTTCCTCCAACATCATGCAAAATTTTATCCCATCATAATTACTGCCAATCACTGAATTCATTATGATTTATCTAAAGACACCATCTTTTTAACTCCCAGCTGGAGTTTGACACAATTTCCATCACTTGCATATAGTCTGGATTTAAGCTGTAATTACACTGTGTCTTTGTTTCGTAGTAAAAACTTCTTTTTCCCTCGCTTTCCTGGTCATCTTCCATGTTTATTGTTTCCTTATGCGCTGCAAGAATATGTGCTAACTTGAATCTCTGTTATTATGTTCTGCTCAAACAAAGTTTTTCATTGCAACATGTTTGGGTCTTTGAAATTTTCTACTTATGTTTTGCTATTGCTTTTCATCTGAAGCCATTGGAAAATGGTTTGAAATATAAGCCTGTTGCATTTTGTGCATCTTGTCTCATACATCTATTTGACGTCTTACCTGGGAGATTGCTAGCAAAGTTGAGCACAATGTAATCAATGCTTAATATTTAATATTGAATTTCCGGGGATTGGAATCGACACAGAACCTCAACAAACTAAAGGATAATTAATTGCGATAATTGTGAAAACACACAGGAAATCATAAATTTCTTCATCAATAAAATAAATAGCTTTTTTGGTTCCTGTTGAACCTGTATTCTTCTAAACATTCCTAAAGTGTCGACAAAAGCCAGGATGGATGTATTAGTTCTGAAAAGAGGCAGTTGGCACTGAGCAACATGTCTCCAAGACTACGTGAGGTATATATATTCCCAGTTATTATGCGATAGAGCTCAACATGATTTGGTCGTATCTTTATCTGGAAGACCAGCGGGAAGAACTGTGATTCTCTTAACGAAGATTGTAGTTGCAACTAACAATCCTTTCAGTTCGTAATAGTTCCCGCTTAGAAAGCGTAACTCAGAAATGCCTCCGCAGTAAAGAATGATTCATAGATTTCCCTCTCTGGCGTCGGGGTTTCTTTATGGTTTGCCAAAGAGACGTATCGGAAGAAGGATGATTTCTTTTCTCAATAGATTTGCTATCAGGTTATATTATCTACTGTCCTTATCAGGCGAATTCTATAGCCATGCTATTGCAGTTTTACGGAGCCCTTACTCTTGGACTTGTTTTAATAGATCGTACTCATGGCTGGTAATTGATGATCTTGGATGTGAAAAGGCGCTACACCTATCAAGGATATTATAAACCTGCTAATAGTCCTGAAACCACTTGAAAAGAAGCTCTAGAGATCGTACTGATTGCTTTTGCTTTAAACACTTGAACTCATTGTAAAAAAGCGTTGAGATTTCTTTAAAATTTCAAGATGGTCTTCGACTTACTGTAATGGCATATGAATTTTTTGGTTCGAAAAGTATGTTTATGTGAATCTTTTGAATCCTTTTGAAAACAAAGCAGTATTTAATATTCATAGTAAGACTCCACTTTTTTGAATACATTTTTTTTGCTTTTTTAAAGAACCACATGTTCTAAATTTAGATATAATTCTAAGGCAGCTGCTATCTTTCAAGAAACAAATTCGTAGAAAACTGAAGCTACCCCAAAGGTCAAGGAACACTAAGCTAAACTTTTGTGGCTATTAGCACACACAGTAACAGTAGTGATTGAAGCACATACCTGCTGTTACTAATATTTTAAATAAACACGAATTCGTCTTCTCATTGACAGGCCCCCACGCAAGAGGAAGTGTTTGAACCAAGTTATAGTTTTCTTATTTGTTTGATATTTTAATATTTCTTAAGGTTTTTGCTTAAATTTGCTTGCAGTGTACATTTCCAGTCGCTCTGTTGCTCTACCGGATTTTCCAATTAATCCGCATTAAAACAAAACACAACAATTCGGTTGCGTATTAACTAAATATCACAAAAGGTTTGAGTTGAGTTGAATCTTTGCTGAAACTATTCACTAATAATTATAGCAGTCGTATAAAGACTATTATGCTGGTCACAAGCACTTTTGTTTGTATATAGTTTGAGGCTGATGCGAACCAACGAACCCAACCCTACAAATAATTTTACTCTCTCAAAAAGTCATAACGGGTCTCTTAAGACCACACCATAAAATGCTTGTACTTTTTTAATTGTCAATTTTCAATGTATTTAAAGTCAATCATAATAATTTCAATCTTAACCTTACACTTTTGATGTCAAGATGAAAATGTAAGGATTCGTTATAAAAATATCCTTCAAATCTTATGAAACATCCATACACTCCATACATTTGGAATGGGTAAAAATTAAGGTTTACGTTGTTGCCTATAACTTTCCATAGGTATATAGTTTAAATGTTATGAAAAAAGGTGTCTACGAACGTATTCCCTATAATTCCTCCCACTAAAGCTATAAAGGTATATAATATACATAGTTACGGGTTCTTTATGAACATATTTTCTGGCACCTCCCCATTTAATAATGCTTTAGAACTTTTTAAATCCAAAACTCTGTTCTAAGGCTATTAGGTTAAGGCCCTTAGCTTTGAAAAAACGTTTCTTCCCTAAAAAAATTAAGTTACTTTCTCCTTAAGTAAGTCCTTCTTATAATACTTTTAAGTTTCCAAATAGACCGAATAGACAAAATAATAATGAAAATAAGATAAAAAAATATTATATAAAAATAAAAGTAATTTAACGAAAAATGATTTAATGCTCATTGCGTTTATCGATTTTATAAAAAACCGTAAGAAAGATTAGTCTTTTAAGCTCAATAAACTTCTTCGTACATTAAGATGGCAAAGTGAGAATGAAGTTTTTTTCTATTGATATAAAAATTTCTTTAAAGATGTAACACATGTTCAAGTTGTCTGTGCTCTTTTTTCGGCTTATTATTAAAAACTCTTTAAAACAATTTTCTAATCAACGTGTACGCTATTCGGTTTTATATGACATAAAATCATAGAACAAAAATAGCATAAAATGCATATCTAATATTTTTGCGCAAAATTCTAGTAAAATACTTAAAAATTTTTTAACCCTTTGCGTTACAGTTATAGCAGCGTAGAAGTGTGCAACAAAAGTTGCTTAAAGAATGTTAAGAAAAATAAGAAACCTACGATGGCTTTAGGTCAAATCTTGTTTATATTTCGCGTTAGATTTCTATATGGATTCCAATAAGTCTTTTAATAGAGATTTAATAAAACTCTAATACATATTTTTAGAGCTTAAAACTTTTTAAACATATGTTATATTGTATATGCATATATATATTTAGATCGGAAATTCAGTTACATGTCATTTGCTGTCGTTTTACCGTTTATATCCAGCATAGACTTAAACGAAGTCGACATTCGAAGCGACGTCTAAAGTTCAAGGAAAAAAGTCAGCGGAATTGTCGCTGAAATTTCAATCTCCTAAATTCATCTCTGCCTGCTCGGCTACATTCTACTCTTATTGAACGAAACAAGAAAGCATTCAAACATTCAAAGCAATTTTAATTTCATAATATTGCGATCTTGAATGTCGCCACAATAGACCGGCGAATAAGCCGACCAGCTGATATGGCCGGAGTAATGATGAGTCACACCCGGATAAAGACATTGCGCGATTTCAGATAATACCTACAGATACATTTTTAGCTATGCAATGATAAAATAAATATAACTACATTCAGCGGTCATGTAAGTCGCTTATTACATGCCGTCTAACTTCCGGCTCCCACAAATTTATCATCATTATGATATTAAAGCTGTGCATATATATCATAGGCGGCATGGGTACGGGATTATGATTGGACGGCAAAGGTAAAATAAGATTCGTTTTGTTATTACCGCTCTTAAAAGCTAATGATGACACCACATTGCCTTGATACAACAAACTACGACGATAAACAAAAATAAATAAAAAAAAAAACGTAATTTATGCTTCTATTGTTTTATATACATGTTCATGAGAATCTAACGATGCTACCGGTGCTTACTTTATTCCCCCAAGTAGCAAATAATCGCGACAAATAACTGCTTGGTGAAAGAGCATCTTTTTCTTCATAAAAAAAAAAGAAGAAAAAAAATGGAAAACAGTAGCTAAATTAACGTTAAGTTTGCTTATTTGCAGTTATATTATGTTATAGTCATGAATTTTTGCTTTTCAAGGAAATATTTTGGAAATTTTTTCTTTTACTTTGTAGAAATGACTGAGAAACTAATTTAACAATTTTTTTTTTCCTTTTGGAACCGCAAAAAAAGGCAACATCTTAAAATGTGCTTAATTTCCAAACAATTCGTTTCAATTATCAAATGATTTGTAATGCTTGAAAGCACTTAACGTTTAAAAAAAACTTTTGGTGTTTCCTCTTGACAGAAAAGTATTAATGTATATGCAAAAGAAAAGAAAGAAAATATCACCAAATAATTTTTTTAGTTTAATTTTTTAGTTTAATGAATCACAGAGGCACTTTTATGGAATTATATTAGCTATTGTTTGTAGTGGTAATTACACCCTGCCAGCATATTTTTTATGGGACAACTTCCATCAAATTTCCGGAGTTTTCAAACTACAAATTGGAAACATTTTTTAAACGCAAACGAACTGACATTATCTTCACTTAGATAAAGTGAATGAAGGCTTGCTAACTTATAAGTTACGTTTTCCTGGCATTCCGGAGTATATAGTTACATGGATCAGTAGTTATCTCACTCAACATATATTAATTAAGTCTTGTCAATCTCGGGATATTTTGAGGCAAATGCAGGCAATCCTCTAGGACAGCTCTCGTTTATTTTGTTTGTTAACGATCTTCCTGTTTAAGCTTCTCCTCGTCTTTAGTACCGTGAATATTGAGGGATTTCTACACTTTGATATTAATAAATAATATGCATGGAATGTAAATCAATTTAAATAAATGCAACAAGTTGTCGTTCGCATGGGATAATCCAAATGTGTCACATTATATGGATTCAGAAGTTGCTTGCAACTCAAAGATCGGATCTGATATTCATATTGATGTTTCAGTAAGTAAAGCTAAATCTCTTCTTGGATTTTATAAAAAGATGATCTAAAGATTTTAACCATGAGCTTGTGTACATTTTTGTTTAGGCCAACGCTGGAATACTCGACTCTTGTCTCACATTCTAGTTATAGATGCAATATCTTCCTTTACTGAGTCGGCTGAACTTCATATTATATGCCTTACGTGATTTGGAACGGAACTCTGCTTCGCTTTTTGGCCCTGATGAAAATAGACTGACCCTACCCTGGAAAACAGAAATGAAATATTCGGTTTAATGCTTCTATCGAAATTAGTAAATGGTGTTTCTTGTTTTCGTGCTTTACTGAAACTTGTATTTTTTAACATTCATTTCATTTCATTTTTAACATAAATAGTTTTGTTTTCTATCACACTAATTAGGACCTTTTCCGGGTATTTTGTAATATGTTAAACGATTGTTAGCACCCATCTTATTATCCTGTCTTGTCCATTTCAAAACACATTTGAAAGCCAAACAGATCACGTATTAGCTGTAAATACCTGGTAAACAGAAGACCAGGCTCGCAAGCTTCGGTAACCCTAACAAGATGTCAATATTTCTATTTAAGTTTTTTGAACTCTTGATTCAATTGCAGATATCTGAAGAAAGTGTTAATGATTCCCTTGACCTTAACTTGAAAAAATTTAAACTCTCAACATTTTTCCTCTCATAAATTGGTCGCTTCGTATGTATCAGAGGAAGGCTTATTTTCTCTTCTCTCTGTAAGGTATGAAATTTGTGGACACGAATTTTTATACAAAAAAAGCAAATAAAATAGCGAACTTTATTCGCGAAAAAATCCAGTAATAAAAAATGTTTCTAGAACCATAGGTAATTCAACGTTCCAATGGTTACACATACGTACACTTTTTCATCTTTATTTAATTCAGAAAAGAATGAATGAACTAATTTGATCAATTCCGCATCAAAATAGAACTAAGCCCTAAAATTGTTTAACTTGTTGTAATCTTCGTTATTACGAAGATACGTTTAGTTAAGATACGTTTAGTTATATCGACTACGTTATATACACGTAGATGTATAATGTTTTGCATATAATCTATTACGCTAATGATGGGTTACATAAGACTGTGTCTATTAGCAATTATGCTTACACAGCATGTCACGTTATTTTCTTTACTTTCTCTATGTATTTAGTAATGAAAAAGAGAAAAACAAAAATGTTTTTCATTATTCCAAATTTCCTCTTTTCAACTTTAATCGCTTTATTAGTCTTAATCAAATGTATGCATGTGCATCGTTTAGTCAATTGCTGGATGGCTTTAGAGTTCAGGTTCAAACTCTAATGAAGACATGCCAAATAATGCATAGGCATGTATGTTTATAGATTCAGTCATGTCAACGCATAGGTATGTATGAATGTTAGCTTAGATGCCTACGAAAAATCTAACTGTATCTAGACGACGTGTCCAACTTATAGCCTAGGCTTTAGGCCAGAAAAAGGAGAGAAAAAACCAACGAACGCTAAACAAAGAACTTAAAAGTTTTGGTTAATGTGATGGGCAATTGTTGCTGCAATAAACCAAGCGCATCGCTACAACATATAATAACGAAAAAGGTTAAAAGCTTTATATATTCATTCTTGTTGCTGTTATTATTGCTATTATTGTTGTTGTTGTTGTTGTTGTGATACTCGTTAAAATAACAAAAGCTATATACTTGTCGACATGTATGTTGATGTTTACATGCCAAAGGCTTTAAATAGTCGATTAATTCAATATGTAAACCCGGCACCGAATTTGAAATGCACGTACCAACAAAGATATTACGGCAAGGTGGGATATAGAAAGGGAAAAGTATATATAAAAAACGAAAGAAATTATAATCGGCTTAAAACGAATTCACGAGCCCCGTAATGCGTTTTGTTTTTAGTTCGCACTTTCAAAGTAAAATGCTATGGAAAAGTAACCATGACTAGTCCTATACCGTATTTATAACTAAAACGTGTCACACATGTTGGCGCCACGAATTTTTAATAAAACATGAGCGAAGAGTACCCCTATAAACCTAACATATATATGTATTGGGTAATAGGATTACGGTAGACCGCCGAAATATCGTACGTAATAACTTAATAGATGTGGAGGACCAAAAGATAATAACTGCTTTTGATGAGCATTTCAAAAGTCTTTAAGTTGTCACTGTTGGAAGAAACATAGTCAATATACGCGGCCAGTGTACTGAGGAGATGTCGATGTTTTGACCTATTCATTTTTGGAACGTAAACTTCTTGAAAAATTGTATTATTGTTAAAATTACCGATATTTTGTCGACGAACGGGTGCAGCAAATTTAAGTGATTTCCGCACTAAGCCAAATGAATATCCAAAGAGAGACATTTCGTTCCAAGTAGGAAGTTATGAATAATATTTTGATTACAACACGGATAAGGAGACTGCTTAGACCCACACTTCACCCCATGGTGCCCAAAAGTGCAATTAAATCACCTTTATGGGCCATGTCTTCCATGAGGTTGTGATGACTGCTTGGCAGACAGCCAGGGAAAGCGACTATGACTATAACTAACGTTGCGTGAAAATGTGCTTCATGTGATTTTCGATCTATATGTTTCGATATGTTCGAAACCTTTGACAAACTTAACATATTCTAGGTAGTGAATATAAAAAAAAACTGTTCAACGGAAGTTTGTGTTCTATTCATATTTCAGCTTAAACGTAAGCGTATGATTTGTACGTGAATTCTCTTGATGCATATGCGTGTTTTTGTGTATTTTTCTTGGTTTTTCTTTTTTTTTTTATTATTATGATGGGTATTGGTCGAGGGCAATATTGTCATCATTAGCATTAATATGCTAAAAACATAAGAAAAAATCGTGCATAACCAAATATGCGAAAAAGTACATACATACACACATACATAATGACGTAACGCTTATTAAGCATAAAATGCATGATACGTACATGTGTGTACAGATGAAAATATCTGCATGAGTTAACTTTAATATGAGTTATGATACATATTCGCTATAATATCTTCAAGAACTTAAGTCTTTTAACTCATTTGTAAAAATAAACGATTCCGCTAAAATTCTTGACTAATTTTAAAGTTATTTTAATGGATTTTCTTCTAAGTAATTTGCTTATGCACAAACATACACAACAAGTCTGTTAAGATTAATAATTTTGTCAAACATTCAATCTTTCATAAATTTTTCAAAGGTAAAAAAGCCAACCTCGGCAGATCAACATATTTATCCTTTCTGATTTGACGTAAGGTTATATGTGAAAAAGTTCATTTTGACTTGGTCTTGATAATGAGTAAAACTGATCTTAGTCCCTAATTACAATAATAAGAATTTCGTTCCCTTCAGATTTGTTCTGAAAAACGTTTTATTTGGAATTGCAATAATTTGAGTAATGTTAGGTACATAAGCACGTGAATCAAAGGAAAATCCAAGGAGGATATATAGAATTGTATTTGATTCCGAAAAATTATCTGATATAGTGCTTTCTAAAATGAATTTTTTTTATTTTTCTTGTCTCTTTATGTACACTTCCCTCTCATACTATAAGTGAATATATATGCCATGGATATTTACTTATAATGGCGATTATGTTTAGTATAGTTACCACTTACGAAGAGCTTGGACACTTAGATCGTAAGGTAAATGTACACCTCCGATTCCGCTAAGAGTACAGAATAGTGCAGTGAATTTTTCAATTGACGGTCGCCTTAATCGCCATGATAAAAAGCCAGTAATCGCCATGATAAAAAGCCTTGAAGAGCGCGTGGTTTTTTTTTTAACAATTTCCTTGATAACAATGTCAAAAACAAAGCTTGGACAGTAGAATATAAATTACAAAAAATTAACAAAAAAAAAGTAATTTACATAATAATTTTTTTTAAAATAAATTTGCATTTTAATGAAGTTGAAGGTAGAAAATAAATGTTTTTCGGGGTCAATTTTATGTAACTGGATAGTCTATAAAAGTTTGTGGCGTTTAGAAAAAATCCAATTTTGTACGCCCCAAGATTTTATTTGTTTCATTCTAGCAAACCAGGTTTAGTTCATTAAACTAAAAGTTTATTTAAGAAAAATTTTTCAATTTATTTTTAAAAATTTAATGAATTTTTTTCTTGCAAATTGTAAAAATGAATTTATATACGGTATTAACATCTTCGCGGATGTGAATGCTATAGCATGCATCTTGACTCCGCCACAGAAGAAGAACAGTTTTAATCAGTGCTCTTAAGGTATTATTATTTTAGTACCTTTTTTTTCATATCTTATTATATTTATATTTTTTGGACAAGATTCACTTCCTGCAAAACTATGCAAATTTAATCAAACTGTTTAATGTGATTGTAGCCACTACGGAGAAGCATTACAGATATAAAAATTCTTTTTTCAAAACAAACTCTGTCTGTTTCTCTTGCATTAAATTTACCTAACTTCGCTTAACCTTAAGATTTATCTAAGTAGAGCTGTTTATCATATCGAAGTTTTATATAATTTTAATCTTCTTTTTGACTCTCTTCCCATTGTTCGTTCTTGTTTGCATATTTTTCCAATAGTAACAATTTGAAATTGTTTGAATATCATTTACATCTACATTCTTTAGCAGCGAAATGTAGGTCAAAGCTCTTTGTGAAGCGTGATGTTGCTTCTATTTTACTTTATGAGAAAAAATAATCATCAAAAAGAACTACTTAATGAAAAGGTAGTGAAAAAATGTGAGTTACAATAGCAACGCAGAAGTGTGTAGCTCTCTGTGTAACCAAAATTGAAATACCTTAGAAATGAGACGAACGTGAAGACTGCAAGACCAGAAAAAGTTTGCGAATAATTGGTTGATGAGAAAGCGAAAAAAATTGATGCTCTTGACAACGAATCTTCTATTAAAGGTTTTAAATAAAGGAAAAAATTGAAAAATTCATTGCTCAAAATCATTTATTTTCAATGTTTAGTAAATTTTACACAAAAACACTTGTATCGATTTTTTTTTTTTTTTACTTTTTACATGTTTTTTTTGATAGTCAGTCATTTGATCACGATGCGAGGTATTTTCTTGATGTTTATATCTTTTATTTTCAATCGGAATCTTGTGACTAATGCAAGAACATAATTATGAAATGAGAAAAGAAAAAAGACTAAGATCGTATGAGCGCATCTATGAAATCTTTGTATGTAATTTCTAATTAACGCTGGAACGACCATTTTGCGTTTTGCATATATACTCTTCTTACCCGAAGAGGTAGTTGAAATTGAACGCAATGATTAAAAAAGAAACTCAAGGTTAAAAAATGTTTATGGTCTGCCCACATAGGCAACCGTAATGAACTAAAAACTGAAACGATCTCGACAATCCCCACCAATTTTTTCACATTCTTGTATATAGCCTTCGGTTCCGTAAATGCAGATAATGATCAAGTTTTTTAGAAATAAGTATAAGTCATCGGCATCCCGAGTAATTAAACAGATATAAAGAACTAATTGCGGGAATTAAGGATATCAACGACATATCCGTGAAACAGCAGCCTTGACGGCGTATTAGTGGACAAAGAAAAAGATAGCTTATAGCATTTGTTCAAGTTCATTGACATGCCACTATCCTCATACCATTTAAGTGATGAATTCTTGATATATGTAAGAAAAAATGTCGTAAAGTGGGCTAAGGTGACTACCCCGGGGCAACGCTGATGAAAGCTTAGTCACCCTTGAGCGACATAAATTAAAAAACCCTTTTTGTGTACGTTGCGATAAATGGTTACGAAACCACCGTACCATGATTTCAGAAAGACCCAGGCTTCCCACTTTTAAAAGCAATTGATTTTACACAAGTGACCTTTTCGGGGACCTTAGGAAGAACCTCGATATTCCGATCTCATGCATTTTTTTCCACATATTTTCTCGGTTGAGCCAATGACGAATATATACAGTTCTGTTACCTCTTAAGAGTATAAATAAAAAGAGACAAAGCCAATGTAACCCTTTAATTTTCTCGATTAAATTAGGTTAAAAATTGTAGATTTTTTACAGAAAGTTGTGTATTTCCATTAATATTATTTCACTGTAAATCATATCCAATATATTTTCCTGATATTTTCATCCGTTTCCTAAAAGCAAATATGTTCGTGTGCTTGTAAAAGAGAGCAGAAGAAAAAAAGAAAAAACATTTTATTTCCGTTAACTTGCTATCAAATTGACGGTTAACGGATGTACACTTACACCTATCTCTACAGCTCTTAAAAAAAAAACACAAATTAAAGGATGTTTCTATAAAAGTTCGCAAACAGTTTACTTGAAACCATCGTCAGTCTTCAGATGATCAATAAAAATGTTGTGAAGAAATAAATAAAATTTAAAAAGAATTAAATGAATACCTATAGTCTACATTTAGGAGCGTGGTATTATTTAAGATTAATGCCTATTGTATGGTAGTTTTTTTAAGCGGAAAGATTAGAGGAATAAAACTTATGCAAATTTTATATTAAGGTCAGTTAATGTAAATATATATTTAATTACATATTATGATAATTATTTTCATATACAATAGAATGAACGTTATTTGCACAGTTCATGAAAGTCCGCAGGCAAAGTTTACATAGAATGCATATGTCTACTTTCACACTAACAAATTATTAAATGAAAATTATTCCACATTTTATTAAAACCATAATATGATTTGCTGTAAAGTTTATAATTTATTAAATTAGGTTTATCCATTTTTTTGTTAGAAAGAATATTTTATACTCTTTAATCATTTGCGGTAAAAGGATGTGTTAAGTTTGTGTGGATATATGCAACGCCCAGAAGAAGTTGAGAGATACACACGTTTTAATATATCGATCGATTGAAAGTTACTTTCTGAATCGATATAAGTTTGTTCGTCCGTTCGTCTATCTTTCTATAGGCAATGATTTTCAAGAACTTTTAATGAAATTAGGTGACGAGTTCTGATTCGTTCAAGAACGAATATGATTTAGATCGCACCATTTTTCGACCACTTCCCATTTGCCTTATTTTCAAATGACGCTCTATAAATAACTGTACTGTGGTGTAGTGTATTCAATAGCAGGCCGTGATAGTGCATTTACATGTTTTTAATTCTATAACAATTGTACGAATCTTTAAAGACACGCTTAATAAGCTGTGGCAATGTTCATATAATTAAATTAATTTTATTATTTTTTTAATGACAGCCCGTTTATTTTCTAAAATTTTAAAATTTGTAGCTTGGTTTTGCAATTCGATTATTTCAGTGCAGCCTCACTAATATTTGATTAATCGATACTTGGCCCTACTTCCCCCACTCTCGCCATCTTTTCATATGAATACCTGTAACAATAATAAAAGTAATCGTTGTAGAGGAACAAGTTGCTAAAAAACTTTTTTGCTGCAGTAAAATAAAAGAAGTAAACACAATAAAATGGATGTAGTAAGCACCTTTTGGCATACAACGCATTATTCGACTTTTGAAAATCCCAAAGTGTGAATTTGAAAATATCCAGGGAGTCGAAAGCTTGGTCTGAAGCTTCCTTCTGGGCTTTGCACACATTTTAACAAAATGAATATACGCCTTCGCGAGTGATGTTTAAAAGTAAAATCGATCTTTGGTATCGTAATAGGAATTTCGAGAATAAATCCAAAGCACTCAAAGTAGCTTGAGTGAACTGGGAAATTGGTGGCTCTAGCCCTTGCCTGAAGATATTCATTTGACTATCAATCCTCATACTACTAACTTAATAAGAGAAAGACGCTACTTAAGAAGGTTGAATCAACTGAGTGAAAACGACTCTTAAAGTAAGAATTGGTTTAGTGAAGAAAAAACTCTTTTAAGAGCAAATGTACCGAACGACTTAGCTAAGCTCTTGTCAAAGTTTCCGAAGGCCTAATTAGAGGGAGAATTTAATTGTCGTCAGTTTCTAAAACTAACAAGCGTGGCAAGCGTTTTCATACGCTACACCACTTGGTGTAAGGTTAGGTTATGCAAAAGAGCTTGAGAAAGGCGAGATTTTGTGATGAAATTCACTGCATCAACGCGGCGGGCACCAAGGACCAACGCTACTAAAACCGAACTGAGTCGAAACAGATTTGCGACTGCTTCCCATACAACGTCTTATTTTGGAAGTTTCGTCATTCATCTTTTAAAAATTGTGGCATAATAAACGAATGTGTGTTTTCTGAAATTCCTTCTTATGCTTGTTCGGCAACCAGTTTTAATTTTTGCAGTTCTATGATGAAAATTAATACAAGGTACCATGCTATGTAAATTTACAGTGCTACGTTTGAAATACATAGTCTTGCTGCGCGGGGGTAATCCTTATGGATCTCAAGGAAACTAATAAGGCAACAATTAAAGAATTTTGTAGTGAATTCAAAGGTAGACGTTGCCTAGCTATAAATATAATTTCCATCTTTTCTCTTTTCCCCATCAAAATGTTGCTTATCTACCATACTTCACATACATTGCGTTGCATGTGTTTGTGGTGAAAAATTTTTTCGTGTTTTCAGGTCTTTCGCAAATGCTTTATATACAATTAAAAAATGTACAAAAGGAGTTAAAAATTATTAAAATGTATTTTGTTGTGCTTCCATCAGACCAAAGACAATTGCAGAGGTCATAAAATGCATTTCAATTTACAATTTTCAATAAATCAATTCGTGGTTTATCGATGAATATATATATATGTATGAGTCTGCATATATTCATACATTGATTCATGCCCCTGCCATTGCTTCATGCCCCTGTCATAGATATTCATGCATATATCCTTCTTGTTGCATGTCCGTAAAAGCTAGAAAGACACCAACCGCACTTAATGACGATGATGAAAGGTTTAACAACTATTAAGTCATCATTAAATATGTATACATTTTTTTTTACACTTTATGGCAATTTGTAATTTATCAACACATGTATAATTTTTAAACAATACTAAGAAAAGAACGGCGAAAATTGTTTTAAATATTTAATTATATTATATCAGCATGGAGCCGTTTAAAGCCGGTGCATACGTACGTAATGCACGTAACTTCTTAATTTATAACAGCTCTATGTATACCACAGACTATTGGTCGCCATATGTAGTTAATTTATTATTCTGGTCATTATCCGTTTGTGCGTGTTTGCATGTTGAGAAACTTAATTGGTAGGAAAGTTAAATTTAACGTAAAGTCAATCTTATATACTTGCCACCTCAAGAGACCAAATATGATGCTTAGATAATAATTGATTATAGACGTGTCAAGATCAATCTTACACACCTTCAAAAGCGAATGAATATTTATTCAAACTTCAAATTGGCCTTCTGCATGGGCGCTTTTACTTTTCGGTTTTCAAGTGTTGTGTTTGTATTAATGCACGCAAGACACCCATCTTCAAATTTTGCATACAAATTAAAATGAAACAAGTGAGAAATATATTTTCGGCTACGACCATAATTTTTATACCGATGGGTCAAAACAGAATATGCAAATGTTTATTTTTTATTACGTTAAACTGTAGGCGTATTTCATCCTCGGTTTGGCCCATTTTTAGCCCCAACGTGCGCGCTGAAACTTCTATAGCTTTTGCTAAATTTGAAGTCAATATCTTCATTGGTGAGGCGAACAGACTCATATTGGCTGCGTGCACCATACCAGCAAGAAAAGTAAATAAAATTGCCGGTGAAATGAAAAAAACGCAATTGAGAGAAAATCTAAGCTTGCATATATACATATTTGATATTGCTTACGTCACAGAATATTATATATAAGGTAATAAAAGTTGAACCGCGTGCATATTTTTATTTTTTTATCTCCCACCGAAGGAGGAAAGTATATTATCTTGTCGTGTGCGTGTGCGACACATGGACGGAAACTTCAGTCTCCCAACAAAGTACGTAGATTCTTAATCAGCGTGGAATTCTGAATCGATTTAAGCATGATCGTCCGTCCGCCTGTCTACGTGTCTGTCTATGAAATGTCTGCGGTAAATATTCTCTTGATCGCAAAACTGAAGCTATTTCGAGGAAACATTGAAAATTCTTGAACTCAGTTTGGTTTTGAAATTAGACTTACCGAGGCAAACGTTCAAGTATGTCCATCTGTCCGCCTATCTGCCTGCTGCACTGCGTAATACATGTGATACAAATTCTTGTCGCAGCAAGAAAAAAGCTATCGGTTTCTAGTCTGGGAGAGACAGCCTCAGTTGCAGCAGTCGGTTGGTTTTTCGAAGGGGATAAAAGACACGCCTACAATGCAATATAAACTGAGAACACCATTGCTTACCCTTTGCTTGCTTTTTTTGTTTTGTTCATCATTCGTAATCTGGAGCAGATACACAACATAAATATCCACTTTCCCTCTATAAAAGTATAAAAAATTAATCACTATAGAGTAAGGAGATTAAGTTTTTCCCTTTCTCTTTTTTAGGATAATAGTGAAGGATATAAAAGATTCGGTCACAATTGAATATAATCTTCTTACTTATTTGTTTTATAATCGAATACTTTGGGAATAACTGCAATTCATTTTGCTTAGTATGCTTTAATATTTTGTGTAGTTAGTTATGGCTCTAATCATTTATGTATTTAATAGAAATGGTTTATTGTCTAACATGGGTAATAATTTGGATTTTATTGCTTAACGTATGTATAATCGTTTTCAGTTGTATTTATGGTTGGGCAGGTATATGATCCTAAATTCGATAATTTTATGAATGAGTTAAAAAATTTGAATTATGGGATTTTCTAGAGGAGCCGCGTAACAAAAGTATGAAAAAAAGAGGAATAAAGAGGAATATAATGGCAGCTATCTGTTAAACTTAAATATAAACAATACATACATAAATGCCTTTCCATTAACTTAATCTTATTTACTTATTATATTTTTTATATAATTTGCTTTATTTGCACTGTAGCGTACATTAAAATACCCTACAGCATTTCACAATAGCGTACCGTTGTCTTTCTTTAATGTTTACGAAATATAGGATTTGTCGATTTGTTTGTTTGTAAATTGGCATTGAAGATACCACAAGACATATTTTCTTGACCGCCCTTTGAAGCGAAACCAATCAAGTCTCGTTTCCATCTGTTACTGTTTCTTCGCCCAGATTTTGGTGTTCAATTATGATTCCAATATGTTTTCTAAAAAAGTCTGCCCACGTTCCATTTATCTTAATTTGGAAACCTACTTTATCTTGCCCTTTTTTTAATAAGCGCTCTGCCAACTGCAGAGACCTGTTTTCGACTTCGTGTAAGCACTTGAGGATCATGGATAGTTATTGATTATATTTACATCCACCATTTTCAAGTGGAACTAGAAATAAGGTGTCTTATTAATTACCTAATTAATCTGTACGTCTACACCTAGTACAGCACGCAGAGTATTTTAAAAGTATTGGTTACTGGGCGAATGGCGATTATTTGATGATAAGATTTAATTTTCTATCAAAAACATGGCAGTCTTTTATATTTTAACAAAGACGTAAAAACATTACAGGCGCCCTAGGCCCTTCTTTAGGTACCCTACACAGCTTCGCTTAATGTAGTTATTCATATATTGACTTTTCCAAATAAGAGAGTTATATGGCAAGTGCCCGAGAAAATAGCATTCGTCTTTGGGTCATAACACGTCAGCGTAACACACTTCATCAAAATATCTCAAAAATTGCGGACTTTAAGTTGAACACAAAAATAATGGGCAGAAATCACGTGGATAGGTGGAGAAATTTAGTTGAAATGATTCCGAATCGATCGCTATATTAAAAGCAGAGTCCATTACAAGTTTTTCTGGATGTTGTATAAATCCATACCAATTTTATGTAGTTTCAATTAACCTATTAAAAATTATATCCCACGGCACTAAAGAAGGTAGTTTCAAAAATATTGTACAAAATTCGAAAAACAAAAGGATGAAAATTATCTGAGTTGTGTTTCAGGCCATTTTAAAAAATGCTTTTGAAATTTTTGAAACAAAAGAATTTAAAAAATGATTTTTTATTACAGCAATTTCTGTATTATTTTTTCTACTAGTCTACGATTGCCCCAGGATTATAAAAATGCTCTATCATGTTCAAACATTTTTCCTCACTTTGCTTTCTCGAAAATTTTGCTCTAAAACCAGCCGAAACTCTCAAGGACCGTATGCAAGTTTACAATTTACGAGTTGCGAAATGAAACAGAACACGACAAGAAATATTCCATTTCTAGAATTGAATTGACATCAAGATCCTTAATCGGCCAAAGTACCGACCGAATAGCCCTCAAACTGATGTTCACTGAACAGTGGTCTCGACGAAGAACACATTCTTCTTGAAAATGCTTTTGAAAGCATATGATATTTTTTCGTTGTGGCTATGTTCCTATGCTTTTTTAATATTAAGGAATTTTTTGCTGCTGCTCCTTAACGATATATTTCTTTTCAGCTTTTAATTAGTTTTCACGCTTGTCACTTCTGCAATAGTTTTTAATAAACAACATTGTGTTTACTTGCCCGCCTGTCAATCTATATGTAAATGACAGCACGCGCATATTGTAAACATATTGTTAATGAAAATTTTGTATCTTATGTTTGTTACATATACAAATTCACATTCTTTATGGATATATGGCGACGATATGGATATGTACGTAAGTATAGAGAAAACCAAGTTTAATTTACTAGCCATTTTCCATGAAACGATATTGAAGTGTGCACCGAGCCGTATATATTGATCCTGTTGACTTGATTAAACATTCAACATCATATAATTGCGAGAATGAAAGTAAGATGCAAAGTTAATGTGATCCAAATCGAAAGATATGATAAATTTGCATATGAAAACATATTCGTAGGAGGGAGGAGATAAGAGTTACATAACCAAACAAATCGTCCTGTAAAATGACATAAATAGCTTATGTACATATATCTGCCCGTACGCATGTATGCATGTAGTAGCACTGAATAATTCATCACCAGAAAATATGGCCATAAGTTACAGATGCAATTTTGTAAATCCTTTTATCATGAAATTGTAATTCGATAATAATGATGCAAATGTACAGACATATCTAGAAGACTTGTACGCTTCGTAATTGACAAGTAAAAGAACACTTCTAACAAAGGAGAAAATTATAATCGGATGTGGCCAAATCTTTTATACCCGCTAGCTTTCTATTAAAACAGAATATGCAAATATTTACTATGCATTATGCCTAATGTTGTATGAACAGGGTACCCAATTTTTTTGTTCTTCAATGCAAAGGTGTTTTTAATTTACGTCATATTATGGGCGTCTCCTGTAACCGATTAAGCCCGTTTGTAATACCAACCTCTTTGCATAAACTTTCAAGGTTTTTGCCAAATATGACATCGATGTAAACAGTTTTGCGACCACGAGAATACTATAGATACTAGGCGGAGACACAGACATACAGATGAACATTGTTAAATTGATTTAGAATTTGATCCCCATCAAAAATATATATACGCTTTAGGAGGTTTCCGAAGTCAGCTTTTGCGTGTTGCCTTTCACCCCTTTATGGTGGTCTAAAAGTATTCCACTTAACGACGTTGAAAAGGAAACTCTTTCTTGAAATTTTTGTCGTTTACAATTTTTGAAAAAAAATCTTTTTAATTTGCTAATAGAAAAGTTTTGCTTTAGAAAACTTTCAAATTATTATTTTGTACTTTAAAATTAATAATAAAAGAAAAAATGATTGAACATTTTTTTAAAAACGTTACGGATATGTTTTAAATTGTTGAGACAGGGCCCGCGGATGGATCTGCGCAGCAGAACTCAAGAAATGCAAATATTTAGTGATTTCTCTAGAATGAGTCACAGACCTAAAGAGTAGTGAAAAATCCTAAAGTCTTGTGTATCTCGTATCGCATTTGAAAAAGAGTCTCTCAATAGGCTGCAACCCATATTCAAGTCCTTCGAAATGATTGGTCGCGTGCTTGGTAGTGTTAATAGTTTTGCTGACGTCAATTTGGAACAAAGGTAAGTCTGTTATAAAGAATATTTCTTTCGCTTCAAGTACTTTCCTTTCGCGTGGACTCACATTATGCCTTTGTTGCCAGCATAGTAGTATTGTTCAAAACAGTGATATTTATAGTTTAGGATTCATTAAAGTAAAGATTAGTTATGCCTATCAGAATGAAGACGTCAAGCGATCTGTTTCCTACCTTCGAGATTTACAAATCTAATGAATTTTGTTTCGCCCGAATGGACTTTTATTTCGAACAGGAATTTTTAATAAAAATTTGGAAATTTTGCGGAAGGGAGAGAAACAGAGAGTGAGAGAGAGAGTTGTACCACGAGGTTTTGCAACGATTTTTATAATTTCGGGAACTGTGACAGTTGCTAAAGTTTCTGCGGAACCAGTGTCTCAACGAAAACGCGCGTTTCATTGGTTAAATAGAAGGCAGGCGAACGAGATCTCTCGGCACTTAGTTTCTGAAGTGTTATTTTTGGCGAGCGTGCGCCTATATGCGTGTATGTATATATAAATACAGAAACTAGAATATATAGTAGGTAGACATAAGCAACATTCCAGATTTCCAAGATCAAAAGAGTTGTTTTACGACCTACTTGTTTACCTTGAATTGTTCCATAGTTGTTGCAAACAAACGGAGTGAATGAATATGCCCGCTTCTTGATATGTACCAAATTCATTAAATGTTTATTATGTGCATGCGTATGACTGCATCTATTCTATAGGCACTACGGTAGACTGGGTATGCTGGCAGATAATAGAAACGCATATATGCTTTTCTATGCAGTCGTAGGTAAGTCTGTGACACTTTTTAGTGCAGTAAAATGATAACTTTGGTATCTACATGAACGCTGACATATATACGTTTTCATATGTAATGGATAATAATATATAAACTATATGTACGCATTTATATAAATTCATGAGAGAGACATTCATATTTATGTTTAAAAATTTACGTAAATTATTACGAAATGCCACTCGTGATAGGAGAATTCACTCAGAAAAGTAGCAACAGTATCATTATATGTGTGTTATACCATTGTCTGCGTGCATACTATACTATAGGCAAATTCTTAAAGGAAATGTGTAAAAAAACCAACTTAAATTTAAATGCTTCTGTGTACTTAGTCTACGCAGATGTTTCCAACTATTTTGTGAGTTTTTCGAGAGATTTTATTTATAAAAAAGAAAAATTATTAATGAACTTGCTTTCCTGATCAGCAAGACGATATTTTTATTGTTTGTGTTTAAGGTAATTGTTAAATGTTATTGCTGCTTATTTGCAAGAACTATTCTCAACTTTTTCAGTTTCTGAAAACTATTAACTTTAGAAGTACGAAAAATTATTATCAGTTTACTCTATACGCAATGCTATTAACATTGTCACTGAATGCATTCCTACGCTAAGTATTTTATCGCACATGAAAACATTTTTGCTTCCACTTTAAACTTGGCCGTCAGATGTCTAGAGAAATGCTTTCACACACGTACGCATGCATAAGCTTACATGTGAGTGCTTAAGAATATGTTTTCTTATTCACGAAATGGGAGAACGCTAGCATGCGACTTTTTTGCTGCTCTCATGACGTATTCATGTTTCAAGCCAGTAGTAGTTGTTTTTTTTATCGTACATTTATTAAAGAGACAAACTTATTTTCTTAAAATGTACCCTATAAAGGCAATTGTTGGCGCAAATCAAAACTCTTTCTTGAGTAGTTGGATAATATTTTTATTCATGTTTTATATGTGGGGTTCGTTCATGCTTTTTTACGGTAAGTTGAAAATTCAAAAGTCATTTTCACCCTGTGCTAGTAAAAGTTAAGATTATTACCTTATTTAGTGGTCGAAGAACACCCTAGTCATTCGAAATTACGTAATTAAATTTCATAAACAACTTTGGTTTGTGGTAATTTTTTCACACCGCTATTTACATGATTTTTTGGTGAGAGGGAGAGGAACAGAGGAAAAAAGAAAGAAATGAGATTTTAGTATCTTAACTCTCGTTTTTCATCATAACGAGAATAAACTGAATATTTTAAAATGGTTTCTTTACAGTAATTAAAAATGTTGTCAGTTATCAGAAAGCTTGAATTTGCTTTTGGATGGATGATGGAAACTAACGGTAATTGGTCGCTTCAGCAAGAAGTCTCCCTTAAAAAAACATGCAAACGGTATAGTCTTAGGTTTTCCCCTCCGTTGAAGCATAAAGCACCGGCTGATTGATTTTTTTTTTCCATTTTACAATGGCTTTAGTTAATATTTGTGTCATAGCGCGCAAGATTATCTATAGAAGTTTTACGGATTATTTTAGTTTTTGAAAGTCAAGTCCGCAGTTTCAATTTAAGGACCAGAAGACTAAAAAAATTGTATTCCAAATTATGTGGTTTTTTGTTCTTTTCGATGTTTATGATATGAATATAATCGGATATCGCAAACTGAATCACTAAATTAGTATACTCGTCTCCTTCGATAATGCATTTGTAAAGCTGGGGAAAAAAGCAGATTAAAAATCTATGCCAACGACAAACTCAAACCCATAGACATACATTTCATCTAACGACGATATTAATATGGCCGTCAGGCAAGTAAAACAAGAAATGTATTATAGGATGAAGGGACTTTTTCAACTCTGGGCAATATCACTTTTTTTCGTTCATAATTCACAATATAAATTATTTATGTATTTAACGAAAGCATCGCATTCTTCAAAAATTACTAAAAGATTTGCATAACGTTGCTTATGACTGTTATGGCTGTTAAATCACTTGAAAGAAATAATTCAAGTAATTATTGACTGTATGTTTGTGTGTGTGTTAAGGAATTCGTTATTCCATCGTTACAAGATAAACTTAACAGAGGTTTTTAATTAAATTTATTCTGAGTATATACTGCCGCTGCATACACACTTACTTCCAACAGTTAATGTTCTTTTGACGAATATCGAAAAGTAAAGCACGCCATAAAAAGGGGGTTGAGAACATTCCATTAAATATGCTCTTAATTTTAAACTGCACTCCACAAACCCATTCTCTCTCGGCAGTCGGAACAATGAAACCCCATCATGCTATGATTCTTTTTTTAATTACGCGTTGTTTCTTTATTTGCAGAAAGCTTTTTTGTACTAAAATATTCGTTATTTATTTGAACAGCGTTACATAAGAGTCCACTAGAAATATTATATTATGTTAGGATCGATCGGGCGGCTGATTTTTTCCACTTTTACAGAATTTAGGTGGAAACTATCGTGGGACCATTGTAGTTTGTGGCGTAGAAATCAGAGTTGTTCTCAGCTTATGTTACACTGTAGGCGTGTCCTTTACCCAATTTAGACTTAGCGTGCAAGGACTTTCAACGTTTCTGATAAATTTAAAACTAATAGCTTTATTTATGCCACAAGTGGAATTCTTACCACAGCCTTTATAAACACAGGTAGATAGACAAACCAACTAACGGGCAAACGGGCAGTCCTAAGGCGATTTGAATATGGATCTTGAGCGCGAATATATACTTCCTTCCTTCCTTCGCTTAATGTTGATATGATCTCAAAGAATTTTCCCAAATTAATTCTGACACTATATGTTATATTATTATTATATATCGCTCTGTTGCGGTATTGTCTTCTTCTACTTTTAAAAGCTCTGTCGTTACAGCATGTTTTCAATTTATCTGAAAATTATTCTTAGCTTAACTTCTCTTGTGTTACAAGAGTTTGTTACATTTTTCTCCCCTTTCCTTTTGTTTCATTTTTAAGCCTTCTTCTATTACAAGAGTTTGTGTCTTTTTTCCTTTAGGCCCATTATCGATTTCTTTATAAAAATAATTACATCGCATGTACTTTGTGCACACATATACATCTACGGTATTTGATTGCAAAAAGCTTGATACAAGTTTGATACAATAACATATGTCGTACATATTCTAAATCATGTTTCCAAATACTTATAACAGGAAAGTGTGCAAAGTTCATCATCGTGCAGTATTTATAGTATGTGCATGCGGATGCAATGCCCTAAAATTACGTGAGATGGACTCATTTTTCATTATGTGTGCCCGATTGATGTGTGTACGTGTTTGTCACATTCGAAGTATTTTGAAGAAATTTAATATCCGTGTATTAGTCGATCTAAAGGCAAGCGATTGGTCCGTATCGCCTTAGAAACAGCTTACCATATGTGAAAAAAGTCGCTATTTGAAAAGAACGATTACTAATATCTATCGATAAAATTCGTTGAAAGATAATATATTGGCGTACAAGACGAGTATGGAAAATTTGAAGGGAATAGATTCATGCTTAGAGCACCTTCCCTTATGTAGATCTTAATGAATCTTAAAACTATAAATATTAAGTTCTCTAATATTTTATATTTCATTTCTCGCTTTTTGAAGTTATTCGGCTATTTAGCTTAACGCAGTATTAAATATTTAAAACTATCTTACGCGCGTTCATTTAACATAATTTTAGTCGTTATCGCAATAAGGAAAAAATCAAAATTGTGCTTCGATGCGTAGGCAATAGGCACAAAACAATGCTCCTTCATTTCTTCTGAATGATTACTCGACCGGACTTTTTACAGCATCTCGACATCATTCCCTTTAAGCAGGAAAAACGATATTTTCCAGGCAACGAAAAACACTCAAAGTTCATTGTTATTCAAGGATAACGCGATAACATGAATAAAAATACAATGTATACACAAAGAGACAAATGACTCTTTTATAAAAAGGAAAAAAGAACATAAACTTTCCTTGAACAACACATAATATGAAGAAGATTGTGTAAGAAAATAAGATACATGCTCCCTTTGGGGCTTTATTTCGACGCACGAGGGACGTTCATCTTAGACTGCCTTTTGTTCATTTCGATTGAGATCAGTTGCATCCTGAATTATTGCACATCCTTGATATATGTTTCGCTTCGAGCCGCAAGCTATTCATTCTATTCACATTGACTCTTTAAGGCCTTTTTTTAAATTATTTTATACACACATTAATAATATGTGAAGAGTTTTTAGACATTTCTTCAAATTTCATATTCCAGCAGTTTTTTATCCCAAGTTTGCGAATTAAGAGAGATAACAGATTAGAAGGACAAGCCTTATTAGGCGGTTTTAATTGCACGAAGGCAGACTTATAGCCTGATATCGAGTCTTACTGGTACACAGATATATAGCGGATGATTTCACAGTTCTTACCTAACATGGTGGAGCGTGTGCACTTAATCTAATTGATCAGAGCGACGTTTTTGTTTCCATCAAGCTGGAAAAAAGGGATTTTTGATGGCCTCAAACTGCGAATTTTCAAGTACTGGAAAATTGTAATTAATCGTTTCGCAGCGTGAGATAGAAAATGATTTAAAACATGAAAAAGTAGCGAAATTTCGCACATATTACCATTTAAAGTGCAGGAATAAAATAAAGAAGAGAAGAAAATTTAATTCCTTTTAAAGGGTTTTCTCTAGTTAGGTATTAAGAGATATTTATTTACAATCAAACGCATATTGATCGTATTTTTAATTCAACTTTTACGAAATTAACGATATTTTTGTTGATTTCTTTCGCATTATTTTCTTTACCTTTTTGTTACACTATACCGAAAATGTTCAACAATTGCTAACATAAATAAATTACATAAAATTCTGTGTACTCGTAATTTTCTTATTTTACTTCTTTTCTATACATAAAACGCACTTGTTTACTGTAATTGAAGACACATTCGTAAGAGTTGCTTGTCTTGTTACTAAACTCATATAAGATTTAGTTTTATTGACGAAGAATAAACAGAAAAACAAGGATTACAAAGAGTGTCGTTCACATATAGTGCTCTGTAAACTTGCAAATTATAAACACAAGCATAACCGAAATTGCTTTTTACAAAGTCATATAATTTAATTAAAACTATTAGCGAATTTCTCGGATAATGCATGAACTGTTTATTTAAAATATGTGCACAGGATTGTATTTTATATAGAAAAACGTCTTGCATCTGAATTGCATTTTTCGGGGAAAATTTTTTAAAAACTCTAATAGTTCCATAACCTATTGATATTATCTGTAAATACTATACACTACACCGATTACATGTCTTTCACAATAACATGATTAACCTTAAGTTGTGTTTGCGATAAATTCTAAGCTCTGTTCGTTTGATTTCATTTGTTAAGGTACTTCTATAACAGTCTTTGAAGAATGAGCAACTTCTTTAACCAGGTCCAATATATACTTTTCGATTTCATTGATTACAACTCTTTTTGGACTTAAACGTTACGTGGTTTGTACTTTTAGAGAAGATGAAAGATTGAATTAATGAAAATGAATGTTCGCTATTTTGACTTGATGTGTAATTTAATTATAAAAATTCTATTCCCTGCAGAATCGTATATAGAATTTTATTGATTTCTTCGTTACTGCACAGCTTCAATTCTTTTGACACGTTTTGCTTATTTAGTTATAAATATTCGCTGCTTCGCTTCGCTACATATTTCTTAAGGTAAGGTTTGAGTTTACATGTTACAAGCAATAAAGAATTACTGCAAAAAGCAGCTGACCGCAAAATGGATCACTAAGTTGAAGACCGAAATTTAAATCTTAAATTTACATCTTAAAACTCTTAGAAATTTGTTCTCTTCACTTCCAATGCATCGGCCCAGATACCGATTTACTTTCAATGAAATTCAGAAATTGATTTTTACTCTATAGTTTATACATCTCGTTTGTGGTATCTTTAACATAATTGCAGGTATTATGTAGACATGACTGCAGGGAATCCATGCAATGCTGTGGTTTTAGTTTAGCAGTTTAAATGAGAAAAGAAGCTGCAGAGATGAGCGACATACTTCTTTACTTTTTATTTTTTAAGTTTTAATTTATTTGGGACTTTGTTTCGCTTGAAAAGAATGGGCGAACAAGACTTATGTTGTTATACACGTTTATAGAGAACATACTTTTATTTATGCGTTAATATATTATGTCTACACTGTAAATATGTATACCTTCTATGAACTTAAAATAGTTGTTGTATGCATATAGATAGATTTCTATATGATGAGAGGAAGAGTTTTCTATATATTGTTATTTCATAGCAAACCGCAATATGTTATGCGACATACGCACGACATAGTGCCAACTATAAATAAAAATGTTTATTTATATCTTTTCATAAAGCAATTGTCCTAGATCATGAGCAATGTGCGATTATGACCCATCACATTTTGCTAGGGTATAACCAATCAGTTAAGGTTTGCCCTAAGCCTGAAGCTTTCTATTGTGTAACTTTCTGATAATCTCTTTCCCAGGCGGTTGATTTCTAGCAAAGATTTCGATTTGCGATCATTTTGGCAAATTGCTTTTTGAATTGAGAATTGAAAAAATATGAAATCTTGTTCAGGCTCAAGTGAGTCTAAACGGCGCTTATACAACTTCAAACCAAGTAGAACTACAATTTCAAATTTACAGAGGAAAAGCTCAGTCTTCTTACAAATGTAAATTTTTTGCCTCTCAGGTCAATTAAAAACCATATTCACACTAATATGTAAGTGCACGATTGATTTTCGCAAGGTCCTACGCCTATCATCAAGTTTTGGTCCAATCCAAATTGCGTCATCTCCACAATCATTTTGTTGTGTCACTTTTTGGATTGCTTAAGGAGCCTTTAAACCGATAAAATAAAATGAAAAAATCACACGATGAGGCTCACTGGTCATTAATTGTAGTACATTGATATTATTACCTAAGGGCATTTACGTCATCGTGAAGTAAGGGTCTGGAGGTACATACATCTATCCAAAATGAAAGACTAGTACAAAATGATGAAACAAAACTGAAAACCTACACATACATAGATTCGTGAATTTGTAACAAACGTAATGGAATGCAGGAAGCATGCCAGTGATTGAAAAAGAGGAATTCAAACTGAATATCTCAAAGTTGTTTTGAATTTATTTCTTATGTCGTTGTGTGTCGTAATTGTTTATTGATTGTTTTTAAATGCCTTGCAGCAAACCTCTTATCAAATAGTTTACTTTGTGTTTATGGTTTAACGTATGACTCCAAAGTCAAGTAAGCTAAAACTAATTGAATTTTCAGTTTGAATTTATTCTTCCGTAGAGCATTTCGATAATTCTGAAAAATTGCACAGTAATGCCAATATAAATCTAAAAAGACCAAAGACGCACAGGAAATGTAGTCCGCTTTCAATTATTGTTAGCAATCTAAAGAAGTCGCAATTTGTGTTCGGGTAGAAACATAAGAAATACATTTTTAATTGTTATTTCTTATTAGAGTACATAAAACTGATTTATAATTCTCTTAACGATCACTTCCTTAAGGCCTTTTCGCTATTGATTGTAATGATGGCTACACTAATGGAACAATTAAACAACGATAAAAAGAAATAATCACATTTCAATCTAAAGAAGAAAACACATTTATCAACAAATTCCTCATAAAGACTAACCTGTTGGCTGATGAACGACTTGATCGTCTCATATTAAAATCGTAAGATAGACTGATGAGAAGGAAAAAGTGTTTCTTTAAACGATACAATAGCTAATCAAAGGGAATTGCTTCCGTTGTTATGTCTAGAGTGTTTGCTAATGTAATTTTTGTTGTTGTACAAATGTACAAGACATTGCGTGCTTGTCTGCGAAATCAAACTAAGCCGACAATACTATCGGAAACGATAAAAAGAAAAAAAACAAAAATGCCAAACAATCCGCAAGAAATCGCGAAATGTTAGAATTAAGAGAAGAATAAGCAGTAACTCATTCATTGCGTACAAAATGACGGCTTTACGGTTACGGCTTGAGCGACGCCATATTAAATTTGAAATTTTCTTACATAAATTTCATCTTTAAAAGGAGGAAACAAGGTTTCTTTCTCTATTGCGCATTATAACCTAATATTACTTTTTTACCTTATTTTGCGTAGTTTTTGCACACATATTCTTTGTTATGGAAAACTTAAAATAAACACAATTTACATATTTTACGTGTTTACTTGAAATGAAGCATATCTGTCCGAGACAGTAGTCGCTATCAGAAACATTCAGACTTTTCTTCAGCTTTTCTAGTGTTTCCTTCATTGTTCTTAACTAAATCGCAAACAATACTTTTATGAATTTTAAACTTATAAAAGAACGTAGAATGTTAAAGCGTAGCAATTAAAAATTTATAGCATACATTTGGGATAGAGTTTTCTTATAGCATAATGTAAGGAAAGCAATCAGTTCCCTTATGTATCTATAGGCTCATGGAAGGAATAGATTCATTAAAAGCTAAAATATCAGCAATGTGCAGAACAAAGACGAGGAGAAAAAGAAGCAGAGGCGTCAAAGGTGTTCAATTATTTCACATATGAATTTGAACGACAGTTATCTAAGTAAGAAGCAGGGTCGTAGGGTGCTGAGTGTGATTTCTTTATCGAAAAGCGCTGCTTTTAATCTACAAGTATCTTTAAGTTATCAGACTAAGAACAAAATAAGAAAAGATATGAAAACGGAGATATAGGGAGGAAAAGGGAGGAATAGGCGGAGATCTGTGGGAGAATTAACTAAATTTTTCAAGAACAAAATAAGAAAAGATATGAAAAGGAAGATATAGGGAGGAAAAGGGAGGAATAGGCGGAGATCTGTGGGAGAATTAACTAAATTTTTCAAAAACAAAATAAGAAAAGATATGAAAAAGGAGATAAATGTGACTTATCGTTTAGGACTAATCGTTCATGAGTTGTGGTTGATAAGCGTACATATTTCAGATCTTATATATAAAAAAAACTGCTATATAATAACTCATTGTTGCCGCCAAGTTGGCAGAACTGTCACAAAAGCACGTTGATATGTATGTCCAATATATTCGTGCATAAGGGTGTTATGTTATGCGATAGGTTTAATACTTCGGATTATGAATGTTCCTCAGGAACTTATTAAAAAATCATATTGAAACTTTCGCCTAAAAAAAAAGATAAGTGAAAAGGCCTTGCCCTCTGCGTGTTTGTGGTCGATTGAATTTGCCATAAGAAACTTGAACTTCTTATTTTCAAGGTTTTAATTCAAAAATATTTAAACTTCTTGCGAATCTATGACCCTCAATACGCTGAGAGTACGTGTTATTCGTTGTCACTACTTCGCTATTTTACTCTTTCAAGCATTCATTCGTTGCCAATAGTTTGCTTTGCAAAGTAAAAGCACAACTGGGCTTGCATTGTTTTTAGTGTATTGTGGTTTGATTTTTTCAAAGGTTGCAATGGTTGTGCATTAAAACCTTTTCTTACAGTGTAGCAAACAACGTTCCAGCGCACTTCCAATAAGTTTGAAAGCTCAGAGAATATTTGTAAACAGCAACCTGTATGAGTTTGACGATTTTAACCACAGAATAATACACAAAATACAACTACGTCTGGGCTCTCGAAATAATAACAACTGAGTTTCTAGCGGCAAAGTTTGAGTTAACTCGTAGTAGGAAAGTGTGTTTGTTTCTTAGACAAAGCGTGTGTGTGGTTACTCTTAATTAAAAAACAATGGGGTGTTCTTAGAAAAAACAAAACGCAAAAGAAAAAAGAAAGTTTCAAAATTTAAAACGAAATTAAATAAGAAATTTTTAAAGGAAAGTTTAATGTAAGCAAATTAAAAGAAAATTAGTAAAAAAGAAAGAAAAGCCGAATAACAAATATGATGATCTTGATTTGTTAAACAAAAAAAAAAAAAAAAAAGAAAAAAAAAATTCAAAAAGCTCTGTAAATAAAAACAGTCTTCCGAAATTTTCGAAAGACAAAAAGATAAAAGTAATTCTCAGGCGTACAGAAGGGAAAGTGGAAATATTTCTTTTCCATTGTTTTCTAAGATAAACCAGACGCAGAGCCAATTGTGATGGGCTGAGGAGAGAACGTGATTTAAAAATACTTAGTGTAATAAGTACAATAATTTTCTAAAAGAAAAGAAAAGAAAAAATAAATAGATGAACACAAGATACTACCACAATGTAAGTATAAGTATAAGTATATTTGCATAGGTGTTTATGTATATGCACAAGTGATCTGCAACATTTGCAAAACGTGTGAATGAATTCTCCAGCAGAGACGTCTTCACTTGTACGTTTTTTTTCCTTTTTTTCTTCTTCGCGAGTGCTATTAAAATGCGTGAGAATTTGATATAATTGCTTCGTATTGTATTCTTCTTATTATTATTGCAAACATAATTGAATTGAAATTATTTACGTTAAACTTATTTAGAATTGTTTTTTTTTGTTACACGTGTGTTTACGTTAGAAGAACGAGTGTCCATTATTGTTATTATTACGTTTGCGATATGTACAAGAGGGTATTCTAGTAGAGTGTCCATGAAGTAGATTCACAAGACATAAAAATTCGCTCATTACATGCTTTCTGTTCCCATTCTTATATATCATCATTTGTGGCTAATTAAGGTTCACTGACATTGTTGGAATATCAGTATTTTAGACCAACGACAAGTGCGTGGATCGATATTATTGTCATTTACGCGCGATGGAAATAATCAAACGCTTATAGGCGTCACTAGAATGTCAATATTTTTAGATCAGATATGTAGATAAAAGTGACAATTGTGCGGGTTTTACTATATTATAATTCTTTACACCTTATGAGATACCTAAAAACTTGAGATAGTAAACTCAGACTTGATTTTCTTCATCGAATTAAAAAACAAATTCCATATAACGCCGCATTCGTGCACTAAGCGGAGGAGAGATTTATAATAAACTCGAAAGTACATTACGGATGGAGTCCAACATAACATTGTTTATGGAACCGGGTTCTATAATGCGCCTTCAATTCGATTTTCCATTGTATTTTGGCACATTTATTGTGGATGTGCAATAAGCGATAAGCGTGCAAGAGTCGCCTTAGAGCAAATTTTCTACTGCGTTTTGTGGTATAATTTGAGACTCTTGAGAGAGTGAAAACATACGCCACAATTTTATTTACGTTATTGTAATTTAATAATTAAGGAATTTGGTTCATTGACGGTGTGAGTGACTTTAGAAAAATCGAAATCATAAATATATTAAAAAGAAAATAAAAATAAAAATTTCTTAGACTTACACTAGATGACTTAAAACGCTTGTATGCTTTAGTTTTAGTATAAATGGAGTTTTCAAATTATCATAAATTTTAGACTCGGATGCTTACAATTTTGGTTGCGTCAGACTATTCAAAATTTCTAATTAATTGTCATATATCTCGCTGGCGATTGTTCAAATTCTTCAAGGATTCTTATCATGCAACCATATGACGACAGAAGATACCTTGATTGTCTTATGATGCATTATTACTTAGCCGCGTTCATGTACAAACGTGTGTTCATCTGCCCTGCGGGATTACCATTTTCGTTCGCCAATCCTTCGTTCACATCTGACAATTGTGACATGTGACCATGTCCTGGATTGAGTGTTGGTACTGAAAACTTTTTTCTCTTCTAGAAAATAATCCCTCTGCCTAAGCTTGACACAGTGTTATTAATGATTGTAATAAATCTTACACTTTTCTTTTATTAAAAAAGTAAATCCTACCGGTTAACAGCTTACGTAAACTTGAAACTACAATAGGTCCTGATAATCGCTATAGAATTTGTATGTGAATATCAAACAGCTTTCACTTCTTTCTTAGCAGAGTCTAGCAACAAGTAAAGGGAAGATTATTGACTTAACCGAAAGCTTCAAAAAAGTCTAATAACAAAACATTGGAGTCTAATTGATTGCTACATTTATCCTTACTGACCGTTTATAGTGCTTTAAGCTGCTTCCAAGTTTTACTGCTTCATTTGTAATGTAAGTCCCTTCCTGGGAATTTCTCATTCCTATATATCTATAATGACAGCATATGTAATCGTAACAATAATGACAACTTCAGTTAGGTGTTAGACATGAAGTGTTAATTTCTACACTAAAGCTTAAAGCTAAACTAAACTAAATATATATATATATATATATGTACATATATATAGGTATACACAAATATAGAAACCAAGAATTACATGGTTAAGCGGATAATGTACGTACGTAGAACAGGCGATTGAATTTTTTGTATTTCTTTGTACATGCATACCGACTTGGATTGAATCTTGTATGTTTTGTCTTCCCATTTGTTAAGAATCCCATATTCAAGATTATCCTATAATTTAAGTTATAGCTTTTACTATATGCATTCTATATGTTTGGTATGAGCAGGAAGGCGACCATGAGAATTTCCCTACGTAATTGTGCATAGGAGCACTATGTACACTTTGTCCTTCTTCTCAATTTGTCAATTTGCTCGAAATTTCAAGTAAAATTTGTCGCAGCCATGATGACTTGTCTCTAACTATAACTGAATTTTACATTAGTTTGTTGTCGCGCATTTAAAAATCTCTTCAAGCCTCTATTCTTTTCTCATTAAATGTGCCTTACATATTAAACAAAAAGTGGAAAAAAAGCCACGAACGGAAAACTATTTCACTTGAGCATTCATTATCATCTTGCGGGAATTTTCATTCGTGCCACACGATTTGCGCTGACATAATTTTCACTTTCATTTTCCGTTTCAAAACAAAACCACAACACCCTCCAAGAGATTTAAGTCATAGGACACAATTTTGTTGTACCATAAAAATATGTTAAGCTCTTTAAATATAAAAATGCATATAAGATAAGTACGAAAGCAGGCAATTTATTGAAGAGCATCATAACAAACAAATACAGCAACTGTCCGAATATCTGTCGATTTGAAGGATAAGCAATAACAACATTGCCGTCTTTTCTTCTATTTATATCTGTTTTTAATACCTTTGAGGAACGTCATTATGCTAATGCATTTTTTGCGGAATTTTTTTTTTTTCTCCTCTATAAACGAAAACGTCATCTATAGAATACCTTGGCAAAGTACTAACACTAATAATCCTTTTATAATGTTTTACGCCATTATTGCTATTACTACTGCTGCCGATGCTGTTGCCGTTGTCGCTGTTAATTAGCATCTTGTAAAGTTTTTTGATGTCGTGTTGGTTCGCTGACAACAAAGTCTCTAGCGAGTAATGCGTGTGTGACAAACGTTTGTCGAAGGGAAACGACAAAAACAAAACACCTGACAAGTTTTGCGTGTGTGTGTGTGTGTGTGCTAACAACAAGTGATAGCAGAGGCGTTCAAAAGATATAACGAGCATATATGGCGAACAACATTACAAAAGGCAGTAAGAACATCGAACGACTTACCACAACTACCAACTTAAGTTGGACACGCAAATAGTGATTCCTTTAAATGATTTATGAAAAGATTTTTATAGATCTGTGAATTATAATGTAGCTTGCAATGTATTTAATCTTCATCTGTGTTTCGGTAACCCATGAAAACTGGTGGTTGTTATTGTTTAGTTACAAAATTGAATTTATAAAATCTGTCTAAGCTGTTAATGTGAAGCATAACAAAAACTGAAAGAAAAGGCAATCAGAACCAGATTTTTCTGACATAAATAAAAAAAGAGAGCGAAGGAAACGAAAAATGTAAACGAATTGCGGAGAACATAAATCTAAAAACCAAATTTAGTCGAATAGTGTCAAGAGTTGAACATGATATAATCTATAAACGATTTTACAACCGATAGTAAACATAATCGCGATAATATATTTATTTAATCCTGTTGTTAATATCGAGAAATATTCTGAGGTAAGCCTTTAACATAAAGCTTGCAAATACACTATTAGCCAACTAGGCTCTCATATCCAGCACAAAAATTGTAAAGCATTTGCGTGTGCTTCTCCTCTAGTTTTGATGTAATGAGTTTCTATATGCCTCTAGGAACTACTGTTAATTCAGTACTTGTTACGGTCGGAGGGTAAAACTTTACTAAAACTATTTGCCCGATGATTGTGGACTAACATTTCCCTGTTTTGCATGACAAATTATTGTTTGTCTATCGTGCGAGAGGGCGAATGGCACTCCATATATATATATATGTTGACTCTACACAATGTGAATAAGCCATTGTACAGCCGGATGTACGCAACACAAAACTCGATTGAGAATCGCTTGCTAGCAACGAAAGTGATGCCACCTTTTTATCAAATACCCATTTCACACCCAGCCGGGAAGTGTGTCGTTCAGATTCCAATTGTGGACACATTTTAATGAAATTTGTTATACCTTCACATTTGATCCATGGACGAATCCTATTAGAAACGAATTGAATCGGGCCATTTTCACGAAAGAAATGTCGGTTTGAAAACGAATATAGATTTCTATTCATGTGTGTCCACATGAGGTCGATGCTACCTGTCGTGTGGTAGAATGCACCGTATTCTGAGTACAGCATTTTTATTGGCTTTGCTGAAACTTCATTATTTGGAAACTGAAAATATTTGCTTTTTTTTTTGTTTTATGAAAATAATTTCGTATAAATTTGAATAAATTGTTCATGACTTTAACACTTTCATGCGAAATAACACGAATTTTTCATTTATGTTTATTTTTGTATAAATATTTGTTTTTGTTTTTGTGGAGATTATGTTAGGTTTGCTTCCTCTATGTTTTTTAAGCTCTATTTAGTTTAATTTAGAATTTTGCATTCAACGCCAGCATCATGCCTGAAAATCACGGCAATATTGACGTATGTATATATATATATATATATATATGTCGGCAACGAAGGACTTGTACTTGACTACTGTGACCCCTGAGCGTTTGTGATGGATACTATTATCATATTTACATAACAAATTGAATGTAAGAGAATACACAAGTGAAAATATTTGAAATGCAAAGAAAATCTTCGACAACAACTTCTCTTCCAGATTGCGATTAATCGCAAAACAAGCGCGTCTACAAAGAATGAAATACGAGAATCGCTGCAAGCCTGGAATTTGATTTGTATATAGAAGAATATCAGTTTTATACTCATTTCTTTTGCGCTAAGAATTTTTAGTCATATCCCGAAGCTTTCCAAAAATCGAAAGAAAATCTCATAGAAAAATTTTGGTTTGAAATCTGAAGAATATTTATCAAACCAAATCCATTGATCCAAAATAATGAGGTAACCTAGAGTGATGTTCGTAAAAGGTTCAATATATTTGTTTTCTCCTTCGGAGAATGCCGCGGAAGCCATTAATTTTTTTTGCTAACATTGATGGCGATAATCAATCGGGTTTCTTTCATTTTGAACACGCATCTAGTTGTGATTTTTAGCATAGCTTACGTATTAGAGTTCATTGTTCAATAAAAATTTAAGCTTCCGTCTTCAAAACTACATTCCAGCAGCAATGTTTTAAAATTGAAATTATCGTTATGTCTTATGTATGTATGATAAAGGGTAATGAAAACATAGATCAACCTATTAGTTGAACTCAGTTTGATATATAATTCGAACAAATTAATTAATTGATATTGAAAGCCATCTACTAGACTTACATGATATTTAAAGACTTCTCCGTTTAAAGCTATCCACCATTTACTTCAATTATTGCACGCACACTTAACTCTCTCTTCCATCATTTTCAATGCTTTTATAGTTCACCACCTTAAGGTTTAAACATAGTTATAGCAGTAACAGAAATAAAAGCATAGGCACAAAAAAAATTTTAAATCACTGTCAATCATACATGAACGTTATGGTTCGTTGTATTCGCTATAGCAATTACAGTTTGTAAGCTTGATACCTAATACATCGGCCAATAATTTCCGGGAGTAAGTAAGAAAAAAATTCAACTTTTTTCATCAACGTTGACCTTGAGAAGACGTTTCACTTCGCTTTTGCCTAGAGAACGCTTTTGACCTTTTCATATGCTTGGAACAATACCTGGGGAATACGACGGATGGGGTAACAATACCAACTACAATACACGCAATTGTAGCTATCGACATGCGACACCATAAGTGATCGCGGTAGTTATTTTGGACAACATACCCACATATTCATTAAAAATACTGATCGCACTGCCTCTTGACATTATAAAGCTATCAGCTGTCTGTTGCAAGTTTACCCTTTGATTGTCAAGAATAATATTTATGACTTTGCTGATGTAGCCGCTTCCGTCTATACGACCTTCAATCCATTGGCAAATTTTTCTTTCGATAGAGAGGAGCTGCCGTAACACTATGCAAGAAAAATGCTGAAACCCACGAAACTCTAATTTTTCCAAATCTAATTTTTTTGAAAGTAAACTAGATAGAGCCCCGAAAACCATTGGAGACATCGTTTGATGATTCTTAAGATGCACTTTATTGTTACAGATGGTATTTATTGATTTATATATCAATCGCGAGAGTCTCGGGAGTTATTGATTGATGTGTTATTCGTAATGGAAAAAAAAAACAAAAAAAACTGCAAGTTAGTAAACGTTTAGCATAGATCGACTCTTCTACTCTATTACTAGGAAGAAGGAAGGAAGGAGAGAAAACTATTTTTTCTTTCATTTAATTGTACTTCACAAAATACTCCCTCTTCCACCTGTTTATTGTAAGCTAAACATTTTAGAATGATTGCTTAGCTTGTGCAAGCACTGTGAAAACATTTCTACAAACAGTTGTTAAGAATTCAATTGCCGCGACGCCGATCAGTCATGGTATTTTGATTCAAAAACAACTAAACCGAGGCATCCTTTTCATTTTCATATTCCTCGCAGAGTGATGATGTGGATGTAATGCAATAACACAATTCGTTTCCTTTCATAGTAGCCTTAAAAAACCAAAAACAGTTTACGAATCTTTAGTTCCATGAATATTTACTTTTCGAAAGTAAATGTTTGTAGCTAATTAGTGAACTAAGTTAACTAAGTAATCGTCCAAACACCGATGATAACGCAATCTCGGTTCTGCAAACTGCAAAAGGGAACATCGAATATATCCATCGAAATGTTGGAAGTCTATTTTAATGCAAATTAATATAACTTACATAGTAAAGAAATCCACACAAAGTGCGAAAAATATATTGTCCAGATATTCATGTAGGGGAAGATTTTATTTGAAATTGTTGGGAGACATGTCAGCAATCGATGAAGAAAAGAAACAATGAGTAATTCATAAATGCATCTGGTCTTAATTCGGTGGGATCGCAAACGTACTCTAGTAGGTCATCGACAGTATAGTAGTTAGTAGAGGTTAGTAATCGAATGGACCTATTGTTCATCAATTCTTTGATTGCAAGTGACATGCGAATGCAATCAAAAAGCACATATTTATGAATCGATTTAAACTTACCTGTCTGCCCGTGTATCTGTCCGCATGTTCGTCTGTTTGTATTGCTTTCTTATGGTCAACATATAGTCTACATATATGAACATACATCAGATTTAAAGATGGACACCCAAACTTAGATCGTGTCAGAATATAATCGTGTATTAAACGGCATAAGAAAAATGGTATGCGCAGCCAAAAAGAATTCAAATAAATGAAAAAAAACTCAAGTTCTTTACTATCTCCCTTAGTCCCTCATAATAACCTGAATGTGTTCCAAATCATTGTAATCCAAACAAAAGCCTTTTAATACCGCAAAGAATGAAAAATTGTGAGAGGATGCTATTACTATGCTTGCTACCAACTAATGGGCTCTAAGATAATGTACATAGCAAGCAGGGAATCCAAACAATTTTTAAAATTATTTCGAACAGACAAAATTACCCCTCTATCTGGCCGTTCACTGATTCTGGTATTCCCACATTTGTAAATTCAATTATTGGAATTTTCTACATATTTTTCTGTTTATTGTCTATATTCAGAGCCGAAAAAGATGTAGTAAAAATTGATGTAAAATTTGGCAAAGCTGACTGTGAGGATAGGACTCTCAAGCAACGCGCTATAGAAATGACCTTTTTCGATCTTTACTCTCATAACACACATAAGAGCGGCAAAGAGTGCTTCAACAATCTCTCTGAAATTTTCTTTGCTCTATTGTCAGTACAATATCGACATGACTACCGACCTGCCTGTATAACTTGCCTTTTATTTTCTAGCCTTTGGTTTATTATTGTTTATACAAGTTTTGGTATCCCTGACATAATTTAAAAGCACTAATAATTTAATTTATAATAATTTTTGTTTACGCACAGGTTGTTGGCTACAATACAAACTTTTCATAATCTGTTTAATATTAAAAAATTTTCTATAAATATTTTTAATAATAAATGAACTTAATTAAGAGCTGCCGGCTAAATAATAATATAATGAGAGAAAATTCATAATAGTTTAATATTTTAAATTAAATTTTCTTTAAAAGTCGATAATAATTAAACATAAAATTTCCAGTTGGTTGTATTATTATCATGAAAAAGAAACCATAGCAATTCTGCTATAGTTCCAATAGCATAAATTGTGAAATATTAAACTGAAACCAATAGCATACTATATAGGTAATGATTAAACCTCATTACCTATATAGTAAACAAATTTTCTTATTGTTAAAAGTTTAACATTATCGTCATCATCAGCATCATCGTATTCGTCGATTAAAATTTCCAGTTGAGTGCGATGCGAATGATTTAAATCAATACCAACTTGCAATGCAAACATAAATTGTAATTGTATTATGGTGTGCGTGTGTTTTGCTATTCATCTGTTGCTGATTAGGTGCTACAAGCCTCGGGCTTCTAAAAGTGTAAAGTAAAGTGTAGTAAAATACTACAGTAAATCTGTTAAATTTAAAAGAAAGCTTATAAAGTACTTGTTGGTCTGCTAAAGAATATATTTTTTTTTTTTAATTTTCTTGAAATATTTGTTAAATTTAAAACGTGCAATTAATTAAAGTTAATTAATACTTCTTCATTCCATATTCAATTTTGAGTTTTATCACGCAATTAGGTCAAGTCTATCTAGGCGAAAAAGTGGTTTGCATGCTTAACCAGGAGTGTATGGCGTTAACCAGCAAACGAAAGTGTTTTAAACGAAAAAAGAGTAAAAATTAAAAAACAAAAAAAAATATTTCAAACTAAGTCATGACAGCGAACTCTTTAGCGTATGCTATATTAAATCGATTGTAATGGGTGTACATTGAGCACATTTTACAATCTTGTTAGTATGATGTTATATGGCACCCGCTGATGGTTGATTGAGTTAAACTTACTGAATATAGGAAAGCAATGCTTAAACTACCATCGTGGTTTTGGAATAAGTATAAAGACATCGCATGTTTTTCTTTTATTATTTTATTTTTAAAACACAGATATACAATTAAGGAAAGTAACAGGAGGAAGAGTAGAGAAAAATATTGCATTTTCCTAAGAAATAGACAAATCAAAAATTATGGCTTTTATAATATCGTTTTGTTCACGTCGACGATTTAAAATTTCAAAAAAATATCACGAGACCTTAATTTGCTTACAGAAGACTATAAAGTTTTTCCCACATCCTTTTGTAGAAAGTTCTTCTCTATCTTAACTTAAACTAAAAGACTTTTCTTAGTCCTTTAATCGAAAAGAGTTTATAAAAGAAGGAAACCACTGCAAAATTTTATGACAAAAAACTTGTTTTAATTGTTAAATAGTTAGGAACCATATAATAAGATAATTGTGGGCGTGATCTAATGCTGAATAATCAACAAAAAGAAATGTTTTACACCTGTAGCTGTATACCAGTAGGAAAGTGGTTAGGGTGTTAAACGACTTTAACACAATTCGCATAATAAAAAAATGCTTTTCCTTCGAATTATTCGGAATATCTTTAAAATGAAAATTGCCTAGAGAAACTTGTAGGTTTTTTTGTAATATGTTTTTATTTTAAATATATTTTTAATAACAAAACAAGTAAAAACATTAGAGCGCAAGAAAAGAAGACGGACAAACGGAGAGACAAGCTTAAAATAATTTTCTAAATGGTTTAGCATAATAAATGGCAAGTGTATCTTAAATCCTTCTGGTTGCTACATACATCCTACAATGGTGTAGGGTACAAGAGTACTTATTTTTTATTTGAAAATTGACCTTTCCGTTCGCCGATATCACTCAGAAATTCTATCTGTTCCTCTAGTTACAAAGGTGTGGATTAAATGCCCTTTTTCATGTTCTGGGTGGCAGGCCTTTGCATTAAACATGTCCCGGATGAATGGCCATAATGTGATAAAATGGTAATCTCTTTTCCAACAACAATTTTTACATGAAATAACATTTATATTTTGCTTAATACTTTAAGCTTTTACAATGGTTTCCATCCTTATGGAGGTCCGTATTTTTTGTTGAAAATTATATCCTCTTAGTAACAATTTTGAAAATTTTTAGATGACATCTCTAGATGCTCATTGGAGAATTTGTGTTTACTGGATTCTCCTAGCGAACCTAGATTTCTCGGTCAGTTTCTCAGTTTGTCGTAAAAATATATATTTTTTTATTAAGCTCACAGACCGACCGCTCTTTACCTACAAGCTTATCATTTTACAACACATCTTAACCGTTTGGTTCCAAATGCTCATGGTTTTTAATAAAAAGTTGTACACCTCTTCATATTTCTTACTTAATCCTATTGCGCCATACGTTGTTGTTTCCTGACCTAGACATTTTGTAATTTCTCATAACCGGTCTTCGACTTGGTATCAACCTTATCTTACGTTATTCTTTTTTATTGTTTTTTAAATTATGTTTATTTTTCTTGCTGTATACATGTTTTTTTAATCTTTTTTTTCCCTACAGATTTTAAATGCCTTTTTTACTGTTTTTTAAAAATGGTAAGTAGATCGTAATTTTTATTATTATTATTAAGATCGTAATTTTTATTATTATTATTATAAATATCGTTGTTATTTATAATTACTATTTAACCATTGCAAAATTAAATCTCACATACATTAATTTTAATGGAGTAAAATTATAAAATTTAGTCATTAAATATGGTTTTCAGTAAATTCCCAAAATATTACAAAATCATGAGAAATTTAAGCGCATTCAACATTTAATGTAAACTATTGTAACTAAAAACACCTCAACAAAAGACAGATACACAATAGAGAGACAGTCAGGCACAAAACATGAAAATGTTGATATGGAACAAGCATGAGATTCATCTTTCAGAATTTGAAGGAAGAATGAAACCATGCAAAAAATAAGTAAGAACATTATAGTCGGGCAAGGCCGGCCTTTAAATACCCTATACCGCATTGTGTAACACAATTCTTATGTTTCCATGAAATTACTATAATATTATGGGTCAATCTTCATCACCAGACTTTTCTGCTCTACAAAGAATCAATTTTCGTGAAAATTCTTATTAGGGTAGGTTTTAAAAAAATTGTCCAAGATAGTCCAAATCTGGTACAGTTAATTTTTTTATGTTAAATTACTATTATGATATAATTTTCATCATGAAGCAGTGGAAATTATACATTTTTGTCGTATGAAGAGTGCTCAAAAATTGCCTCAGCCCGTCCAAAATTTACATACCAAATTAGAATGCTGAGCCACTTTTGCCGAGAAATTTTGAAAATTGCAATTTGTTACTACTTTGCAAAATAGGGCGTGATATGAAGAGTGGTCGAACAAATGCACTGATCCGCACCATTTTCAATAGCTTTCGTCCTTGCGAACAATTGCGACCTGTAGCTTGGACACAAATTTAGACGGATAAACACCAGACGGACAGCCAGGCTTATATCAATTCAGATTATGGTTCTGAATCGATCGGTATAATAAAAGGTGGGTCTATCTTAAGCCTTTCTACGCGTTACGTACCTCCGCACTAACTTAATGTACCCTGTACCACGAGTAATGTACGGCATAAAAAGGAAAAAAAATACAAAAGACAGCAGAAATTTATGTTAATAACATACATTTATATATCAGTTTTATGATTGTTCATAAAAAGCAACAACGTGTATGCGTCAAAGTATATTCTTCTTGTTGTTTTTATTTTCGATATTGTTTTTAAGACCAACAAACAGAAAAGAATCCAAAGAGAAGTAGAAGAAGAGCGATAAATATGCTATAAATAGCTATCTTAACAAAAATACATTTAACAATAAAAAGTCAACTTCCGTTTTCCGGTGCCAAGATTTCTATACAAAAGTGTAGTTAAAGCACATACTTGCACACTATAGATGAAGTAAAAAATTTTAAAAATAAATAAGATAATATTTAACGTTTAGCAAGAAGCAAGACTTTAAAAGAAGCGTTGTTGCTGGAAAAAAAATGTTGTACGGGTTCTATAATATGTACGGAAAAATTTTGATTCTCAGAAATTTAATTTTCTCTTTAGAGTTAAATTTACCTCCTATTAATATTGCACACTTTCCAATGCAGAGTTCAGTATGAGAAATGTTCGTGCAAGGCAAAGGGGGGGGGGGTATTGGACTAATATGGTCGTTTTTATAAAAACATTTTTGATGATATAAGGCAAAGGGGGGGTATTGGACTAATATGGTCGTTTTTATGACGTTTTAACGACCGTATTGGACTAACATGGTCGTTTTTATGAAAAAATTTTCGATGATATAAGGCAAAGGGGGGGAGGGGTATTGGACTAATATGGTCGTTTTTATAAAAAAAATTTTCGATGATATAAGGCAAAGGGGGGGGTATTGGACTAATATGGTCGTTTTTATAAAAATATTTTTCGATGATATAAGGCAAAGGGGGAGGTATTGGACTAATATGGTCGTTTTTATAAAAATATTTTTCGATGATATAAGGCAAAGGGGGGGTATTGGACTAATATGGTCGTTTTTATAAAAAAAAATTTCGATGATATAAGGCAAAGGGGGAGGTATTGGACTAATATGGTCGTTTTTATAAAAAAAATTTTCGATGATATAAGGCAAAGGGGGTTTGAGATAAATTTCGTTCTGTAATCTTAAAAATTCTTTAGCAATCTGTGAATATTATCGATATTTCTCTCCGTTCAGAAACGTCTGTGATGACGATCAGCATTGGTGTACAATTTCTTTAGTTTTTTTATATTCTTACCACGCAGACCTCAGATCATCTTAACATCTTTTTGTGTTTTTGGAAGTATTTGCTTTACACACAAACTTAAAATGCAAGACCTTTTCATTCCAATTCAAACAAAATTTCGATGATACGACGTAGATTCTAACTTTTTTATTCGCTTTCCAAATAACAAACTAAGCGTCAAAATTGCCCCTAAAGTGTCAAACACACCTTCAACATTATTACAGCCGCAAGAATTTATTGCGCATTTTTTGAAAATTCACATCAATTTTCAATCACACTGGATGATATCATCCATGCAATCTCGTCTAGAGTTCGTTCCACAAATTTCTCTTGAAGAGGAAGAAATAAAGTCCAGTAACTTTGTCATCCATTAAAGAGACTATATTAGACTTGTCTAATGTTTTCCGAACCAAAAAAAATACGCATCCTATCTTGACATGCTTGAATTTTAATATATAACAGCAACTACGGAACTTACTTTACCTAAAAGAAGAAACTTACTTTTAAATGTTTCTAGGCCGCCATCAGCTGCTTAAGTTCCAAAATCATCACAATGGGTCTCCTATTATTAGTAAGAATGTTCATATCGTAATTGCCGAAAAATGCTGCCCGTAGAAATGATTCCAAACACATACGATATATGAGACAGTGTAAAGAGGTCTTCACTACTTTATCTTGCAATCAAATATGATGCACGAATAATGTTCGCCTCAAGTCGATAATATTTGCGCAGCTTTTTGCTGGCTTAGATTACCTAGCACTGCTAGCAAAGCTTAGATTATCTAGTAGTGCATACTAATAGTAGTAGTAGTGCATAACGTGTAGTGTGAAATGTTTACGATCTATCATATGTACGATACAATGTGAGATTTATATGAAGTGAATGGACTCTTGCTCCGATTCAAACTTGAAATCAAATATCGTTCTGAAAATGCACAGATGGTTCTTATGCTGATTTGCAAAAACAATCCTTTAGACGCCAAGTAAAGCTGTAGTTATTTAAATAACAAATATTTACATGCAGCGAACCTGTGTTCGAAGCCATTTGCTGATGTTATGTAAAAGATGAAGAACAAAAATTTCTAAAGCAATATATTGATATATGATAAGGAGACAGCTTGCTTGATGTAAGAAATTTTTCGCAAACTGCAGAAGTAAAAACTGTTTTTTAATCAAAGTGATTCGCAAAATAGTTTTCCATCTTTAACTTTTACATATCATAAAACCGCAACATTTATCAAAGAGATTGCGTGTTCATTGCGATCTGTACACACAGTTTTACATAAATTATGCAGATTTTATCGCTTTGCTAAATTAATTAATTGACGACTGTTTCAAATACTTTCTATAACGTAGGAGACAAATTTAATCAATCAAGCTCACCTTTCATTATGTATTTATGTAAATTTTGCTCAAATCCAAACGCAAATATTTCAACAAAATATTTCATCACATTTAGTTAAGCGTTATGGCGTGTCACTAATGCTCTAAACGATAAGCCAGTCAGTCTATTCAAGCGTTTATGCTCGTCCATAAAAATTTTATAAGGCTTACGATTCTTTTTAGCAATACGTCATCTTGTGCATAACTAATGAGAATTTAATGGTTCGCTTGAATCAGTAAATTGATGGATACATAACGTTAAACTTTGATTTATTAAATTGGAATAAAAAATCAGTGATGCAGAGTGAATGTGGTCTTTAAAAGAATTTATCTGCAAATAAAAATTACAATAACAAAACATAATGGATTACATTTAAATCGTTTTAGTTAAATGAAAAACTTTTTCATTTTAATCGTATCTACAATCGATTGAATACGAGAATACTTTCAGTTTAAAGCGAATTTGATTTGATTTCTCTACTAAACGAAGCGCAAATCGATTTACTTTTATATCGTATAACTATGCACATCAAGCTTTAGCCAGCATATCGCACTAAACTGAAAACCACGCATACATTAGTCCGTTCTATTTTGTACTTTGCCACCAATTTAGCTTTTCGGGCCAATTTAGCCTACCTATGGTTTTGCATAATGAAAACCGAACAATATGTTTCAAGACATTTTTTCCTATGAACTTTCCTTCGAGCGATTTTCTTTGCACATGATCAGGATGGAAGAAGTATGAAAAAAGGAGTAGGAGGAGGGTGTTGCGGCAGTCTGGAACATGTACAAACGTGGCCTATAGTCGCGCGACGATTATCAAGTCGGCATACTCATGTTCGATTTCCAATTCGGTAGACAATGTTTTAGTTCTTGTTATCTACTATCTAACCGTGCTTAAGGAAACACGAAGCATGTTATGCGTTAAGGGTCACAATAAAAGAACTTTAGTTGCTGTTTTAAGTAAGTGTTTTAATTATATAGCATAATAAGCAAATAGTAGGATGTATATTTTTAGAGGTTGCAAGAGTGTGGCAAATTTACTATACTCTGTTTGCTGAGCGTAAAAATCATTAACGCGTCCATTAACTTAATGGATTGGCTTTGGGTTTTGCCTGGAAAAAGGCTGATTACAATGTTAAACTCACGCGCACTGAGTGCATTGTTATTTCATTCAATTATAAAAGTCATACATTTTAGCTAATTGGTATAAACCATGAAGTTAAAACCGAACGAAAATTAAGTTGACATATACAAAGGTTAAAGGATATCTACTAACTTGGATCAGGTCCATTTAAGCTCGAAATCTTTGCATTCTTATAGCGATTTAAGAGGGAGAAAAAGCTTGCAAGACATAAAAAAGGTATCAGAGAGATTCTACACTTACATGCTCGTCCCTTAAACTTTGGAGATTGGAATTTTGAAAGCTAATATCAAATTGATCTCTCAATTAGTTCCTCTCTCCATAGGTGCGTTTGTCCTCTGATCCCCAGAGCAATCGCTCATCCGTCCATCAGACCACTCACCCGTCAATTCATACTCCCACCAGTGCATTAGCCCATATATCCATGAGTCTGTTTTGTCTGAGCTTTTTTGGGCACGATCTACAAGCCGCACTTTGTGATGTACATTGATAGTGTTTAGTTTATTGAATGTTTGAAAGATGAAAAATATTATTTTGGAATACTAAACATGATAAATTTTGAAAATATGGATTGAATGCGACCGTTATTTGACTTTCCTCCGTTATAGATATTCCTACCATTAGGTCCTTTATATGGCAATAATTTCAAATTTTTAATATATTACGGTGAAGACTAATAGATAAAGAATTATATTGAGCACATGCATCACTCTTGCCTGGCCTTACTTTTTTTATTTTGTAAACATTTCATATGCAACCCTTGTATGCAAAATCAGCTGGGCAATGTTCCTTTGTCGCTCTAATTGTGTTCTCCTAGGTTTCAATGGAGAGAAAGCTAAAAACTTCTTTTGAAACTCGCTGAGAAAACCTAACAATGATTTATCCACCAATTCGTGTAAAATAATTGAAAAATTTGAAAAAAATTGAAGCTTGAAGGCTAGACAAGACCGACAATTAAATGTTTCATAGTGATGCCAGATGCCAACGATATACCGCAATTCCATGCAATGTCTTTTCAGGCGAACTCTTATAGGGAAGATTTTATTATTCTTCACTTATTTTAATGGTGAGGAACTAAAAAAGAAACGTCTTTGCCTTTTTATGAGAACCTTTTTATGGGATGGTACTGTTAATCTTTGGAACAACGTAGCAGCAATGCTCTGCCTGCTGTCTCCATTTCTGCTCCATGTCTTCTTATAACTCTACTTGACCACCACCTTATATGCGACATCTCCTCAGGAGCAAAAATTTTAAAAAACTGTAAACAAATATCTCGTTTTCAACGTTCGCACACAGAATAGCCTTAAAAGGCAACTGGTTTTTTTATTTCTACATTTATATAAATTTTGTTATTTAAGTCAAACACACTTTAAAAATGACGTAATTTTTGCTCGAAGCCTATGAAATAATGATAAAACTGCAAAATTATCTTATTTAAGGATTTTTATTATCCTTAACTGTGTTGTAAGCAGATCCTTTGTCAAGTTAACTGCCCTCGTAGTAATGGAAGGTTATATATTGTACTATTATTTTCTTAGGCTGTTGGCTATGGGCCTGACAGGTCTGTTATTTCTGTCAATGTCACTGAAAAAAAACCATTTAATCAACAAAGCGTGACCTCTGTGGCATTCAAAAACAGCAGCAAGGCTTTAACTTAGTTTACCAACAAAAGTAGGGTTCTTAACCGCGTAACGTACAACAAAGAACTAAACGTACACCACCTGCCTTAAAAAAATAGAACAATAACAAAAAAACTACTCTGATAAAAAAAAAGAAGCGACCAAATATTGCTGTTCAGTGATATGAATGGCAGGCAAAGTTCACGTTTTAGCAAATTTCTGATGCGTTAAAATGTATTTACGTGCTTTGATGGGGGTTAAGTTTAAAATAAATTTTAAACTTTCAATAAATTTTAAACTTAGTGCTTGAGTTTATATATTTTATCGCACGCTTTCCTTGCGTTGTGCTTTTTATATACGTTGGGACTCGCTTTTTCAGGTAGTTGGACTTTGTTTTTGGTGTTTTCGTAGGTTTTGTTGTTTACTTAAAAAGAATTTCAGTTCTTCAGCTCAACTGGAATCATTTACATCCCGGTGCAGCATATTAAAACGCTAAGCTTTTCGAAATAAAAAACATGCAAGAATATAAAAATTTTGTGGCAGTTTAACGATAAGTTAACATTACACTAATTCATATTAATCCTGTACATCAAAAAGACGTTTGCACTAAGACTTAGTCTCTGCTATAGATTGTGCAGCAGATGACTTTTCGATTATTAAAGCATTTTTGCATTAGTATTTGAAGGCAGAAATATATGAGAGTTTGTAGCGACCAGTTTTGCAATGACCTTTAGAAGGCCGTGGAAAATACTTATGCAAAATTTTTAGTCACCATTTACTTTAGATTGTGATGTGTGGTTTTGTGCATATTAAGGTCAGATCACGACTATTTATTGGACGGCAATCAAGGAAAAACACAAGCATGTCATTCAATAATTTGCGGGACTGGCGCATGTACAAAACAAATCTGTATTAACTTAACATTGGAGCAGTTCTTCACCTTGTCCGTGTTTTGTTGATTTGAAACGAGGTAAGAGAATAGAAATAGAAAGAAAATATATTCACTATTGTGCGCGAGAACTTTTGAGAACATTGAGTACACCAGGCGTACAGCGATTATTAAATGTTTGAAAATTTCGGAATGACTATCCAGGGAATAGGATTTGGGTGAGATGACGGGATGATGACCAATGGGGAAACTGGCGTTTATTTTGAAGTTTCTGAAAAATCGGTCTGTGCACATGACTTCCAAATATTGCACTCACAGGGTCAATCCTGAATGAGATCGTTGATCAACAAGATATAATTTAGCAAAAAAAAGGGAAATGTTTGACTTAATCCCTGTTTCAACCCTTATGTATCTTTTTTCTACCTATAGAAAGGAAGGACAAAAGTTGAAGACCTCTTGACCATAGACAACAAGATTCAAGTGTTGCGTGCATAATTTTATAGAGTCTTAGTAGTAACATTACACGAAATATTGATTTAGTATTACAAGTAAATAATTCACAAAAAACTATTGTGATGTCAACAACTTTGTTAAAGTTTTTTTTTTACGGTCGTAAATTGTAAATATTCTAGAGAGTAACAGAAAAAATGAAAGAGTGATTTTTAGAAATATTTTAATAAATTTTGACTCTTCTTTTTTCAAACAAATTTTTAAAAAAAAAAAAAATAAACTTAGGACACAAAAATTTTATTTTATAATATACCTTTTTACTGCAACTTTAAGATGAAAAGTTTTGTTAAAATTTTTCATTTGATGCAATTAAAAGCTAAAATCACAAGCGGTTTTTGTTTCTCTTATGTGTTTCTGGGTTTGGCTCTTGTTGTTCAGTCGCCACAAATTGTCTCTAGTTACATGCTTGTGATCCGAACTACAACCAAAATTCCTTTCGAAGGAAACGATGGTTGCTTTACTTTTTGGCTTAATTTGGTTTTTCATGTCAGAAAACTGAATATTTTGAATAAAGCTCTGTGCAAAGATTACTTTAGTTAAACGAAAGTCGTGACAACTATTGAATTTATATGAAACAAAGCAATCATTAGTAAGTAAAATTTAAAGATCATATAATTATTTTCTAAGAAAAAGTCTTCTAAAATTTACAGTAAATCTACGTTCGACAGACACCTAACCCTAACCTTTCCAAATTTTTTTTTTGTTTGCGCTAAACTAAATTAAACTAAGGTAGAATAGACTTAGTTACATTAGATTTGATTAGCTATACTCACTCAGATCGGGTGACGGGCTTGTGGGGCATACCAGCTAAAACTATTTGCTCTCAGTTGAGATCTGGCGAGCCGCAATAAAAGTCGAAAGCGTGACCTCCGGTCTTTGATGCCATCTTGCCTTTGTATGGTTTTGCTACATGCACGCTTTTATTTTTCTTCCTGATCGACGACTTAACACAACCATGCGTGTCGCGGAGCCTTCTTCTCTTCTGGCGTGCACGGTCACACTTCGAACGTTAAGTAAAACAATGATTAAAGTGATCAAAGCGTCGTTGAGGTAAATTGTCTATACCGCGATGAACTTCTTGACAGGGTTAAAATGTGCATCCTGATGAACATCGCAATATTGATCATTCACAATTATCTTAATAAGTGAAATTAGGTATTTTGGTTAAATATAAGAAATTCAAGGATTCCTGTTTATTCGTCCAGCGCATTGTAAATTATGTTATGCGAAGACCGTCTTATATTCCGAGCTCACTTTTGGCCGTAGAAAAACACCTCTGATCAGCGCTTAATGCTATGTCTTCTATCAACGACATTACGACCAAAAGTAGATATATGCGCGTGTGTGTGCTTAACAGGTTATATAAAATTTATCTCCCTTTTTAGATAAACTGTAATTATTTAAAACAAAACATAAATCGTTTGATGTAAAAGTAGGGAGAATTTTATGTTTATCTATATTAAAAACAACGCCTTTTGAATGTCCTTTTGAGTGTGGTAAACAGGAGAGACCCACATGCCTGCGAAATATAGCAAGGAACAGTAATGAATTGCACTGGAAATGAACCTATGAAATATTCAACAATTTCCAGACAATTTTTTTATTATTTACTTCAATATACACAAAAATCGTTTCGCGTCACTTGTATGAAATTCCCCTTCTTTAGTTCATTCTTCAATTATGAAATAAAATTTTTTAAGATGGCATCGTCACTAATTACTTGTGTGAACGTTTTCAATGATGGTATTAATTACTTCAAACAAACTCCGCAGTAATCTTTTGAAAAATTTGCGAAATAAAAAGCGAGACTATTCGTAGGACACTTCCGATAGTGCCTCCCATAGGCATAAAAAGAATAATCTTAATATATAGGAATGAACTCCTTTATGATGAAAACTAATTACTTTGCAGTTCAGTCATGAACCTGGTTGACTGCTTCGAATTTTTTTCATTCGCTAAAAGTAATCAAATTCACATAATTCTTATTCTAGAGATACAATAAAATACTGTTGATTAGCATAAAAACACGGATCAGTGCAAGCCGATATTTAGAAAGCGGACGTTTGTCCGATAATATTCCGTCGAATAATGAGAACGCAAGGGAAGCCTTATGTGATGCGTTCTTAAAAAAATATTTCGATCTGGTATGCGTATCTTCCATGTCCAGTTCATGAACATATTATACTTTTAACTAAAATTAAAATCACTTTTCTCATTTTACGTGTTTCCAATAAGTCTCAGTAAGTAAGGAGCGTACCACTGGATTGCGGATAGCGTATCACTGTGCATTTACATAGCTATATTTTTTCACGACTTTTCTCTTCAAATATCAAAATTCAAGTTTCTTGTCGTGGGTAAATCCCCAAAACAGGTGACGGGTACGCGATTTTATTCTAATAAATTGTTATTTCTTTTTCTTATTTTTGCGTAGTTTCGTTACCTATTTCATTCAGTTTTTATGTAGACAGCAATAAGTTAACAGTGTTAGTTAATTAGGATGACCTGTTTTACGAAATAAAAAGTAAGAAATAATACTTATATAGGAAGCTTTAATTTAACAAAAAATGAAACCATGCTGCAATTTCTCAAGGTCTCTCATACTACTTAAAAACATATTTTATGTCATCGCTTAAATAGTCGTAAATAAATATCTCACATTATTTTTAGAAAACGTAAAGAAGTGTTTTAAGCGATGGAATTATAATGAAACTATGCTTGCCCTGTGTAGATACGTTGTTTGGATACACCTATAAATGTATTCTATTAATCAAAGCTATCTGAACTTACGCCAACTGAACTCTTTTCAGCTTGAACCAATTATTATTATTTACATCAGTAACAAAATCCTATTTGCTCTCAAGAACAAAAATGTTTTCTTATTATATACGCCTTAAAGCATCTTACATGTTTAATAAAATATATCATTACTCTGTTGCTAGATACTGATTGACATGATTTCGCCAGAGCCCGTACTTTAACATAAGTGAGATTGTTTGCGCCAAATGTTGCGTCATTCTAAAATGAAGGATAATGATTTTACGCGTTTCTTTTGAACGCGAAGCCTGAGCACATTTATAGCTTACTTTTACGAATAAAGTGCAAGCTTTTTGGTGCCTGCTTTTAAGAGCAACTTGTAAAAGCGGCCTGAAAACTTCCAGGCGTTAGTTATGGGTACTGTTTTAGTATCCTATGCTTGAAACAATATCACATATTTAAAAGAACATTATTTATATTAATGTGATCAGCGATATGGTAAGTGTTAGTGACTGCTACATGCTAATACAAAAACAAAATTCAAATTTATGTTAAATATCACAAATATTTATTAACCAAAAACTTTTCCACCTACTCCTTCTCATTTAATCAAAATATCACATCTATGAACGATGTTAGGGGCAAATAGAGAAGAGAAAATCTTGAAACACGTATTGCATGTTCTTTGAATGGAAAATTTTTAGTTGAGTGCTATTCATTAACGGTTAAAATTCACATAATGACGTCAATACATCCTTATGCAATTTTAGGAAACTCTATTGCATAGAAAACAATTTTGATAACTTTCGACAATTACAGAGCACAGTAGAGAGCGCACTGGGAAACAGTCGAAAAGGGTAATCAAATGCATTTCTCGTGTTTCCAACTTATTCAACAAAACAAATGTTTAACTGCTTTGAAAGGGTAATTTTAAGCAAACTATTTGTTTTGACAAAAATCGTATATAAATTACTTCCATTAAAAACAAGTAAGAAAATTAACTTCGGTTAGGACGAATCTTTTATACCCATCTTCCTTATCCTAAAAAGGATAAAAGAAGTAAAAGAACATAATGTTTCATGCTCTATAATATGGAGTGGGGGCAACTGATTTTTTCTATAATAAAAATTTTTGTCGTATAGACGTGTGCGCGTTGTAAGCGTGTCCTTGGAAAAGTTTAGGTCAAATTCCTTTGCAAATTTGTAGGCGACATCTTCATTTTCGCCAACGGGAAAATGTTTACTACAAATACTAAAAAGTTGTGCAAACAGACAGATGGACAGACGAATAGGCGGACATGTTTAGGTGACTTCTAAATTTGAAAGTGGCCTGGAATTTTTATACTTTATAGGGATTTTGAAGCTTTATTCTGCGCGATATAAAGTTATTGAAAAAACAAAGTTTGATACGCTGTAATATTAGGTAGGTTTGGTCAATTTTTTTAATTTTTGTACACAAATAGTACGGCACCATCCATAGAATATGCGTTCAAATTTTTGTACATTTACTTGCTATAGTTTATGGCTAATGAGCAAAAAACCAATTTTTCATTCCCTTTGAAAAATAGACGTGTTCTCAGTTTACGTGATGCTGTGGGCGTGTTCTTCGACCGATTTAGCCCATTTTCAGTGCCAATTTGCTTGCAGGAACTTCCAGTGCTTCTGCCAAATTTGAACTCGATAGCTTCATTTTTGCGGTTAAGAGAATGTTTACAACAGACATTACACAGACGGACAAATAGACAGACGGACAAACGAACATGGTTAAATCGATTTAGAATTTGATGCTGAAGAATATGTATACTTTGTGGAATCTCTGATGTTTCCTTCTGGGCGTTGCACACTCATCTTCCCGTGATGAGTAATGGGCATAATAAGACATTAAATATTGAAAGATTAAATACATTAACTTGTGTAGCAAACACAAATTAGGTTATTACCGTAAATGAAATACTCTCTCTCTCTAAAGATGACGCTATCGTGATTGTTAAAAAAAAAAGAAAAATGAATAAAAAGTAATTATAAAAGAAACCACTGGACCACACGAAACCAGAGGACTATTTTTAACTATTACCTTAGGGCATTTACCTAAAAGCGATATTCAAAATGAATTAAACAGCAAAGGTCCCAATGCAAAGCACATTTAAATTACGTGTTTCGAGAAAGCGGTAAGGAAATCTGTACCGTAGTAGTGTAGTAGTTTCGCACTTCGATTTTTATTTTTCTGACTTCAAACTGACCAACAACATGGGTAACTTTTCAAAAATTGAAAACATACTTTTGCTTTAATTTCTAATATTCTATAACACCTAAGAGAATCGATAGAAAAAAAAGGCCGAACGAACGGCAGGAGTGTCACATAATAATATTATTTTAAATCTTTTATTTTTTAAATCGGATTTTATTTAATCATTAATTTTTATATGTTCACTATGAAAAGTTGACGTTGTGTCGGTTTTCCTTTTTTTTCTTGTTACGCACAGTTTTAAGCATACACTTCGTCCACGCAGATCCATTTTCATTCATCAGAATAGAATATCGTACGCATGTAGCCTAACAACGCTGCTGAGCGTGCCTGTCTGTCATAAGCATATTGCGTCATAAGAACCGCGTAGAGCTGACAAGAATCGCAGGGTGGTTGGGATCGTGGACGTGTACTTGCTGTAGTTACGTATGTAATTAAAAATCTATTAAACCTCTTTTGTTTACAATCGCCTGCAAAATAAACTACCATTGAATTCCTCTTTCGCTTTAAACATGTGACTCTTTTATTCAACATAAATAGAAAAAACTCAGCCAGATCCACCCAACATTATAGAGTATGAAAATTTAGTTTTTCCTTCTTGTGGTCTTTTTTAGAATAATTGTGATGGGTATTGTCATGTATTGTTAGACGAAGGTAATGGCAACGCTACAATAAAGAACTGAAAGAAATGAAGAAATGAAATAAATGAACGCAAATAAAGAATGCGAAGCAATTCGATCCAGATTCTGAGAGAAATCTTTCGCTTTTTGTATTCTCAAACCAACATAACTCTACGCCTGCGTGTTTGTATTTATATTTATTCATTTACTTGCAAACTTCTTCTGCATGATGAGCATATGAATGAATAAGCAAATAATTAAATTCACATTTATTTATTCATAGATTTATTTACACCATGCGCAAGAAATTTTGCAATAATTACTGGAATGTTTTTGAATTATGCAAGAAGTATATAAGAAGTATAACAAAAGCGCCAAGAGATTTTTCCCCGAACCTGAGTGCAACTATTGTTTGTGTTTCCACACATCTTGTAGAAAAACGTAACTTTTAAATGTAAAAAAGTCTGCCAAACTATGTTTTTCTCATTTACCATAAAACGGTAACAAATAATAAAATTTTATTATCGAAGCAAAACAGTAATGAAAAGAAAACAGAAAAATCAACAAAAAAATAAATAAATAAATAAATAAATAAACGAAAACCAAATTATATTAACCCAGTGCCCCTGGATTGGTTGGCCAAACGGTTTGTATATACAGTTAGGTTTTTCCATCGTTTACTTCTATACACGGGAGACACGTTTTCCATTTCCCGTAAAACAAGTTTCGGAATATAAAGCTAGAAAAAGAAAAACACATCGACATACATCTAAACTAAATATACTTTTATTTTTGTTTTTTATTTACTTTTACAAATGTTTATCACTTTGTTAGTCTTTTTTAGTTTTCTGTTTTTCTATTCTCTAAGAGTTAAATTATATTTACGTACAGCAACGAAACAATGGAACGATAAAAAAAGCAGGGGGTCAAAGAGATAATCGGGTTATAGGTGCGAATAAAAGAAAAAATTAAACCAAAATACAGCGATAACTTTGTTCGTCAATTATTTCCATTAATATAAAGGTACAAGAATTTATTTGAATAAAAAGTTAAATCACTATTTGGCAGAAACTGCCAACAATTGGAGCTTTTATTGCTCATCATCTCTTTAAAAAATTTAGTTTTATTTTACTAATAATCATAAATAAATAACGAAATGTATGTTACGTAACTCGTAAGAGTTTTCAAGCACGTATTAAATTTGCACATGGAGCGATCTGGAGAAATTTGTAGTCCAAACTAAGCAAAAATTTGTGGCTTACAACGCTGACGGACAGACATTGACTTACAACCTGTGAGTATTTCCAAGGATTATAAGTCACTTTCCAATGTACTGTCATCACGCTCGTCCGTTCACCTTCCAATCTATCGCTTTTTCCGATCCAACAATAAAAAAATTCGAGGCACCATTATTGGCCACAGATCAAGTTTTATAAGAAGCTTCAACACAATTAATCCCTACGAAGCGAAAAAAAAAATAAATGTAAAATCAGTTGCCAGTTATGTGCTTCACTAAAACTTTAAGCAAGTATTTCACAAGCCTAGCTAGCGGTCTTCACCGATCAACAAATGCATAGGGTTCACGAAATACTTATCGATTTTCACATTACTTTCGAGAGACTGGCGATCAAAACTTCGCCCCAAGCAATGCAATTTTTTTATTTAGTTTATCATCCTCATGCTCACTGTTGAAGACGCAGAGAAGCTTATGTAAGACCTTTCAAAGCAGTAGAAAGCGTTAATTTTGTTCTCATTTTGAAAGAAGTCCCGTTTAATTTAGGACGCGTTTTATTATGGAACTACGAATGCATATTTCTCACTGTGCCAAACGAGTGAATGTACCGAACCACTATGGTGGTATGAGTGATATCTATCACTCATCTTTCAGTGGTGGACATAATATATGAAAAAAAGAAAAATAGGTGCCGGACTTTTTACAATCAAATATTTGATCAAAACGTTGCCCCTGCGCAGAATGCAAAGATTTGTCGGCATTTTCGAAGATTTTATAATATAAACATAAAAAAAATAAATAATATGTCTATAACATAGCTAGCTGATCTTGCGTACTTACTACGGATTAATTAAAATATTCTTTAGTGAAGAAACACGAATCAACAAAAAGCTATGGATAAAAAGTATAATCTACAACAACGACATAACCATATCTCGAACCTATAAAAGTAAAGTAATCCTCTTTTCCGACTTTTCTTGTCACGAGATTTTATGCTTTCAAAACTTAATATTTTGCGCTTCCTGTGCTGATTATTTAATATTTCTTTTGGAAATTCAAGCAAGAAAAATCCAACTCAGTTCCCTGCTTACCGAGGCCAATAAGAACATTACGCATACGAACTAATGTATATGCTTGTGCGATGATAACTGTTACAAATCGTCTTTGGACAACAACATGTATTACGTATACAAAAGTAGGTCTATATATGATAACACCAGTAAAAATCTCATATAAAGATTTCCATGATGTGCATAAAACAACAACGATTGCGCAACAACACAGATAAAAACAAACAACGATTACAACAGCTAAACCAACACAACACTACTTGAAACGTAACTAGTTTTATATGCTTAGCATTTTAACTTTAGTTGCTGTTGCCTTTTTTCTTTCTTTTTTTTTTTGTAGACTTTTAGGCCAAGTTTACCTGTGGAAGTTATGGTGTTGAATGTGTGAAGACGCCAACACCGGTTTGTTTAAAATAAAATCTAAAAAGAAAAGAAAATTGCAAACCCAACTAAATATACCGTGCAGTAGCGGTTTTTAGTTAGACACAATTAATAAAACTTTTTAACCCATAACCGGCAGTAGCAACATCAACAAAAAAAGGAAAAAGAAAAAAACATAAATAAAGTAAATAGAAAATGGCAAGAAAGAAATAATGAAAAAGAGTATAGAAAAAGAAGAAGCTGGGCGATTGTTGAGAAGTGGGGGACAGTGACTTGCACTCTGGAAAAACCAAACACTTATATATATATATATATATATATATAATGATGATAGTTGTGATAAAAAAGTAGAACAGCATTTTTAAAACTGGTTGTTGCTGCTCATTACCAACTGTTGCTGAACTTTTTTCAAGATTTAAAGATCTTACCAGGTCAACTAAATTTTGTTGGATTGACTACAGTCAGTAGCAGTTGATGGCAGTCGTATATAAAAACAATAACGGGGAAATAAACTTAATGGGTAAATTATTCGAAGGAGGTGTTAAGAAAAACACTCAGAATTTGACAAATAAAAAAATCTTTTGTCGGTATTTTCGGTGTAAAAGTTCAAAAATATATACGTTTACAGCAATAACTATTTGCTCCATATGTCTTTTTCCCAAAAGCTTATTGCGAGTGAATAACAATCGACAACAATTTGCTCATCCATTCGGTTCGATTTTTTTAGTTTTAGCGATGCTTAGGATAATGATTTTCGGAATGAGTCACATAGAGCATAGGCTGATGAATGCTTCTAAATTAACACAAGCCATTAACCAAATCCGAATTGTGCGACATGTGCAGAAATTTTTAAAAAACTTTCTTACAAAATGGTGTACAGCTGTGGCTTTGCCCTAAAACTTATTAGAGATGAATTGCTCCCGACATACACAAGCTTGGCATATATAATTTGTTCAGCTAGGGACGCACCGCTTTTTCATCACATTCGAGTCTATCTTTGCAGTTTGTGCGACGTTTAGGATTATGATTGTCTAACTTAGTTTCTAGTGAAGGCTGAATGCCTCTAAATCACCACAAGGCATTAACCAATTTTGAATTATGCGACGTAATAAATGTGGAAGAGGAAAGTAAGAAAATTGTATTCGGCCATTATCGTAAGAAATCAGAAAACTAAATTTTTCATATTCTGTAAAATTTTATGGGTGTGGCTGATTTTTTTCTATTTTTGTAGATTAAAAATGGAAAGGGAATGGATTTATAAGGTGCGTCGTTTTCATTTTTGCGAATGGGATAATTTTTATCATAGATGCTGCAAAGTTGAGCAGTTGGACGGATAAACGGATATGCCGACATGCATTCCCAAGTGGACACTGTGGACGCTGGTTAAGAGCGTATGTGTAGTTTATGTGGTTCTTCAAGCTTGTTTGTTGGCGGTATAAGGGTTTGGAAGGGTTTATAGCATCGCCTAGAATATAAGTTTTTTTAGATTCATCTGCTTTAGTTTAAGAGCAAAAGAACGCTTTATTCCCTTTGGGCAACAGAAGTATCCTCACTTTACGTAGTACTGGAGGCGTGTCCCCGCGTCCAGGAACTTCCCATGTTTCGTTTTTGTGGCTAGGAGATTGTTTACAATAAACATTACATACAGGGACAGACGGACATGATTAAATCTGTTCAGAATTTGATGCTGATCAAGAACGCATATATTTTGTAGGGTCTTTAAACTTCCCTTTTCGCGTTGCAAACGTTTTGGCAAAATGAATATACCACTCATCCTTTGGTGATGGGTATAAAAACCCGCTATCATCAACGAACAGAAGTAAAATTTCATCGTTTCAGTTCATATGTTCGATCTCTCGTGATCAAGCAACATAATTTGAGTAACAGGCAATAACGCTTCTAAATTCACTGACTTTATCTTTCAAAGATTGTGTTTTATTTCTACACTGAGTAATTTGCTGCAATTCTCATGACTACGTAGCCTTTTGAAATGTGAAATGTCATATGTTTTCTAAACTCCTCTATGAAAATAGCGCCCCCTAAGGTTTCTTTAAGAAACATAAAGCCTGACAAAAGTTATGTGTGAACAAAGTGTTCCACGTTTTCGTATAAAAAAAGGAAAAAAAGTTCTTCGGCCAACTACGCTACTATATTACAGCTATCGTGTATCCTTAACAAAACTATGATGAGAAGTAAGCATTCGTGGAATCGTTAGCTTACCGTAACATAAAGCGAGAAAATAAGGTAATAAAAAACCTGACTTACAATTTATAGCTTAAATTATAGACCACTACTTTCGAGGAAAATGTTAAGAGCTCTTCCTTGGGAAAAACTTTTAGATCGTTATTACCGATATAGTATAAACTGCTGTCCCATCATTCCAGATGATTCCACTTTCAAATCGAAAGTCCACAAATCCTACTCATTTTGTTCCTCCTTCCGCATCTATAATCTCCCCTGATCATCGCTATAGCCGCAAGTATGGACGACGTACCCTGCTCACATAAAAAATGGAAAAAAATATTATTAGAAGTGTACTTCTATGCATAATAAATTTTCAAACAACTTGATATGCTCGGCATGGGACGGCGTGATGGTCATAATGTCATTTTTGCGTTAACACATTTCTGTTCCACGCAAGCACATTTCTCAAAATGAGCTTTTCAATATGCTAATATTTGCATCGACTGCTAAGAGAAGCTTATCGTATAATAATTTTTGTATTTTGTATTAAAGAAACTCTTTTTTCACTTTTTATAAAAGTTCATTACCAGTTTTTTTTTATTTTTTTTTTTTATTTTAATTCCAGATTATGAGCAATTACTATAAGAAGAGTACAAGTGTAAGTATGTTTTGTTTGGATTTTGTTTTGTTTAAGCATAATTTTTTAACTGCAGTTTGATATGAAAGTGTTCTGCTTTCGTTTATTTTATTTTCGTTCTAGAGAGGCAAACTTTATGAAATATAAAATAAATATTAACTTAACACTCAACTATACCTACGAACTAGATATTCGTTTAGTTTGTTTTCTTTGATTCTTTTGTTTAAAAACAAGATTTAATAAATGCACTATAAAAGTCAGAAATTCTCAATACATTATTATAAAATGTAAAACAAAGTACTCACGTTTATAATGAATGTATTTAGAAGAGTTTCAAGTTACGATGAAGTTTACACAGTTTTTTAAAGGGGGATTTCGCAAACGAAAAGCAAACATGCAAATGAAAAACATACTTTTTGCATAAAAGGAAACTTAATGGTTAAGCTGCACTTTCGAGCATTAAACTTTACTGCACTATCATGATTGTTGTTTAAACTTAGATTAATTTCTCATTCATTTACATAACCTTTAGTAATAGTGATTAAGATCTAGGAATTTCTTGTATGATTACACTTTCAAAAAGCCAGGAGTTCGTTATTGTGGAAACAAATAACATTCGGCTATGGGTTAATTTCTGCCTTTACAACTCGTCAGGACACTGTCGATGGAAGTGAATAGAAAAACGCGGAAGAAAATGGAAATATTTTACAACTTTTCCTCAGTTCGCTTATGAGCTTTACTTTAACTTACATACAGAACCCCCTTAAATAAAACAAGACTGACTTTGGGTTTGGTTGGTTTATGAAAGTTTACCTAGAGAATTCGACGATGGGAAAAGTCTGTATGTGATCTGTGTAAGACCTATGCGGGATATTTGAATCAATTAAATCTTTACAGAAATCATTCCTTCTTTTTCGCGAAGGAATTTAGGTTGGCACCCACTTGCCCCATTACCGGTAAGGTCGATGGATGACGACTCGCCGATTCTTTTGAACTAAACTTCACCGCTCTTGTTTGTCCATGGACCCATGAAGCCCGCAGCTGATATGAGATTAGTTAACTCTTCTTAAAAATCCAAATGTGTTTTTATCCAATTCTTTATATAGCATTAAATCTACTTTTTTTGATGCTCGTTTATTGCTGATTCCATTCTAAGTCCCCACATAATAATTTATTTCGAAAAATCTCCTACCGATGAGAAACAATAGGAAAAATGTACACGTTTCTCGACAAAAGCTTCAACGTACTAATTTTTCGGATACACCAAGTTGACGTAAGAAGTTCGGATCGGATCGGATCGGTCAATTTTCTAACCCCTTCCCCAAATAAGCGCGCCTACAAGAAGCAAATCTTTCTAAGCAGATCAAATGTTTTGTATTTTATGGTGAAAGTCGGTGGATTGTAGGTATTTGACATAAAAATGTGTTGAAGCAAGTCTTCCTATAGTACCTCGTAAAATGTATGTAAGTGGATACGATAAGAAATAGTTCGGTTTTAGTACTTTATAAAGAAAATGGGCGAAGAATAATGACATCTTTTGCAAAACATTAATTTTACTCAATTTGAACTACGCCAGTTTACGTTTTGGTTGCCTTGCCACAAAAGATATGAGTACACTACTTGATATTTGAGCGAAGTGATGTAAAATTTTTGTTATCGATTGGCCTTTTTCGGTCATAATAATATAATTTAATGTTAAAATATATAACGGTTAAAACAATATAATGTTTTTCGCTTAATTTTATATATCTGTTTCAATGACTGTTTTCTAACTCTTAGTGCGAACGGGATGATTTTCGAACTCTGTGAGAAGACTTTGTTAAGGAAAGCGACTCTAAACTAGAATCTGCACAATCTTCTGATGGTACAATTTAACGAAAACGAGAAGAGATTTATCGGAATGTCTTCATAGAGTGATTTTGGCGATTTTCGACGACATTCCGTTTTTTTACCAAAAGTATTGCTTTTATAGCATCGTAAAAAAGGGCAGGGCACATTCAATTTAAATAAGAAAGAAAAAGACTAAAGCAAAGCAAATATACACTAACCCCCAGGAAAAATTTTAATTAGTAATTTGTCAAGATTTTTTTGAATAAATTTCGACTTTTGTATCGTTTCGCGATATTGCTCACATATGAAGGTTTGCGGGTTCTTTTAGCTTTGAAGTCAACAAATTAGTCAGATCCAAAAGTAGAAATAGAACACCCGCGGCTAGCCATATTACTATCCTGAACTTGGCTAGTGTGTACAGCAACACATCTACACAGACAATATATATATGGAGAAACGTATCGAAAAGATTATTGATTCGATTCACATGAAAATGAAACTGAAGAGCGAAATATGACGGAACACTCGAAATATTAAATAAATTGAACAAACATTTTTTTTTTTTCTATTTTGAAAGGGAAAACTTATTGAGATAGTGTAGGAATTGTCTCGTCTACATTTTATGAGCGTTTTTTTATATATTTGTCAATAACACTTTGTAGTTTCTGTTAATCATATACGTAGCCATGTAGCCAAGAAAGTGTTCCTTTGTATTTGCATATGTCTTCTTCTTCTTTTTGTCTTTTTTTTCTATTTTCTATTTCAAATACGTTTGATTGTTATCTCTATGTGACACCATGCAACATATAGAGTCATTGAAATGCCTACACATATTAAATATTCATATATGATATAAAGTTTTAATATCATATGCACACATCATACGCACACACAAAACGAGTAAAATTACGAACGTTACGTGAAACCCATGAAAAAATGAAAACAAATAGCAGAACTTAAAGTAAAGTAAAGTAAAGTTTTTGATGAAGGATCTTATATACTAATATATAATATATATATATATTGTATGAACTTGAGACCTTCGATTTATGCAAGACCTGAGAATAGAAAGTAATTCCATTATATGCTTAGAAAATCCGAAAAAGTGTAAAATATTGCTTTAAACATGGGCATGTAGTTCATTCGAATGGGAACGTTTTTGCATTGGTTGCTCTCTTGGCTCTTTAGCTGCGAAATTATTGTTTTACGTTTTAGTTAATACTCTTTGGTTATTACAGAAAGAGGAAGCGTATGTATTCTTGACAACGGAATGAAATCTGAATCGATTCAGGCGTGGTTGTCTGTGCTTAGCCCGTCTCTTCGCCTATACGAGCGAAAAGTCGACTCCAAACTGATAGCGGAGAATTCCTCTGTTTTCCTTTTTTGCTCTTAATTTTTTTTAAATAAAATTTGTGGTTGTTTGTATTTTTAGTACATGCTTTTTAAATAACTTTAATATTCAACAAGAGAATAAACATTTTTTTTTTATAATTACTTGCTTTCATCAACGTTCATTATAAGCCTTGGAGATATTTAACAAAGAAGAAAAGTGTTTATATGTTTTCTGCTGCAGCCCTATAGGATCATGGTATACTGATTCTCAAAAAGCGCACAAAATATAACTTTATTCGACTAATCGTCCCTTTGATTACCATTTCAACCAGCTTACGTTTATCCGTGTGTATGACGCCTATCCAATTCCCACACGTGTCCTGGTTCCACCATTTGACCCTCTGTCCTTTTGTTTATCCCTCCGGTCTCGGTTCGGCGGTCTCTCCGTTGCTTTATCTGTTTGCTTGTCAAGAATTTTGCTATCTACTTGCCTGGGCGACTACTACATGTAATCTAACTGCCTGGATCGTCTCATACGTCGTCTTATTCTAACACTTATCCGTCTGAAAAGTCACCAGTTTGTCTCTTTCTATGCCTTTCAGTAGATCTTTCTATCTATTGCTATTATTACGACTATTTACTAACACTTCCTGCTTGTCTGTCTAATTATCTGTCTGTTTGTCTGTGTTCTTATCTGCCTACAGACTTATTTAATAATTCATCCGCTACGCTATTTGACACTCCCTCTGACAATCCGAAGCAGTTCTCTTTGGAATCTTCATTGAAAATGTATTCAACATTGAACACTCACGTATTGTATGCACAAATTGCATAATTTCGCCATCGCAAAATGAAAGAAATCTATACCATATAGATGGGAAATACGCGGTGACGATTGTATTGATTAAAATTAATTTCTTGTATGTACGTTGACTGCTGGTACACTGGTGAACCGAGAAGCGGGACTACAAACCCTTCACCGACTTCTTTGGCAATGACATGTATAAACATGACTGCTCATCGTAGGGATTGTGTTAATGTATTGATCACCTTTAACCAGTCGTTCACAGTTTTAGCAAAAGTATTGCCGTCTGGCTTAGGAGTTCTATTCGATATCGAAACTAATTATAGTGCCTATAAGATTGGAAAGCATATAGACGTGAAACGAAACAAAGCAATTAACCACTAAACTCTGTTTACTTTGCAGGGCAAAAAACTTTCTACGAACGTATCGTTACTAGGCTCGATCGTAAAAATATTTGCGTGATGATAAGTGTCGGTGCTGAAGAGGAGACCATGCATTTTCCATTCTGGCGCATTTCTTCATATAGTGATATTAAAAGCTTTGGTACTTGGACCAGTTTTTTGCTCCTATTGTAATGTCCGCAGCTTTTCGTGAGCAATATGGTGTAATCGGTCTACTATAAAAAAAATAAAACAAAACGATTATCCTTGAGACCGTAAAGATTTTTATAAGAAATACATATCGAAAGCGGTATTTCGTTTGAATACACATTTGAATTGATAATAACGCATTTTATAATGTTTGCATTAGTTAACCGAGCAAGACGATGACATCCAGAAACAGAAAAGTAAGTGTATTCATACCAAAAATGGAATGAAGGGTTTGTAAGACTGTTTCAAAATCTGACACTAATCAGGAATTACTAAGACCGATCTAATATTTAAGCCTAATCGAATATTGAGTGAAATCACACGTATACTGGAATAGCGGAGTCATATGTAAAAGCATTTGTTAACATTAAAAAAATTAGTATTTAAAAACATTTTGCATACGCTGCACTACGTTTTCTATACGAACATACTTACCTTTCTCTTGCTAGTTTTCAACGTCTTCGTCGGTTAATTAATGCAAACGTTCAAACATATTCTTATAAAATATACATTGATCGCAAATGCAGAATCAAATATAATTATTATAAAATTGAATTTTAAAAAATTCGCTTTCGTTCTCAAATAAAAATACAAAATACAGCTTTGGATATGCATTTCTTATGAACATCTTTAAGATTTCCAGAATAGCCGTTTGTTTTTTTTTTTTAATATAATTTCAAATTTGTTCCGTGAGGCGCACGAAAAGAAAGTTTACAAAAACAAAAAAAAAAAAACCAGAAAAAAGAAAAGGGAAAGGGAAAGGATTGCAGGGAATACACAAAATTAAGCAAGCATTAGTCCAATTATTTTGCTTAAATATAAAAAAATTAACGAAAAAGTAAGAGCAAGAATTTTTCCTCTCGACTTTTTTAATGTAAACACTTTTGTTATATCTATAAACCTCGATTTGTTGTGATGATAAAATATCTGAAAGAAAAATGAATATGAATATGTATGTAGTAGCAAGGGTATTATGATAAAGTAATAAGTTATTAAATTTAAAAATATGATGTTATTGTTTACAAAAATTAAAAAACAAACTGTAAAATTATTAAACAAATGTTAAGAAATATAAAAAAAAAAAAAATATGCAAATAAAAATAAACAAAAGTGCACTATAATTATAAAACAAAAAATGCATTTCAGTTAATTTTTGGAAATGAGAATGAAGCGGAGAAATAAAGTGCTTAAATTTAAAACCTAATATGCTTATTAAGACATTCAAGTTTATTTTCTTTCTGACAAACTAAATAACTTCAAAGTGAGGTCTTATAAATAAATATTTATATTTATGTATTGATTTTCCGCATAATTTATTCTTGAATTCTTGAAAATCATCCAAGTTTGATCGTCTAATCTAATTCAACATCTTTCTGCAAAATATCCTATCAGACTGAGTAGTTACCTGTGTCCCTTGGATAAATTCAATGTGAAATAGTTATTATTATTATTATTAATTAAGCCAGAGAAATAAATTCTAAAGCGCTAACACCTAAAGTTATCGGCTTTATTGAAGATTCTACAACATTTGAGAATTGAACCAGTGATCACTGAGTTGCTGGTCGGGACTCATTACCTTTAGCTACTAAGAGGGATCGTATAGAAATTTATTTATTTTTATTCCTTGAATTATTTTAATAAATCCTCTCTATTTCTGCGCAATTCTTTCCTATTTATTGTTTTATTTATTTATTTATTTATTTATTTATTCCACTTATACAGAAACTAAACTAAAACAAGCAACAGTCGAGTTCAAATGACACTTAAAGTAAATCTTAAATTAATTATTATTAAAAAAAACTTAGTATAAGTACAATAAAACAAATAAAAGG
>JMRQ01004349.1:0-177769 GCA_000688715.1 Glossina pallidipes | reverse complement strand
GTACTATACTATACTATACTAGTACTATACTATACTATACTAATACTATACTATACTATACTAGTCGGCCTTATTTATTGATAAGTACATGTATAGAGAGTGAGTGTATTCTTCAATAGCACGTTTATTTTGTTGTTATTGTTTGCTTTTTCACAAGTTCGTTTGGTTCTTCAATAAGTTCGTAAGAGGAGCTTGAATCTTCCATAAAATTACGTCAATTGTTAATCCGTAACTAAGAGGTTGGAGGGAAAGTTCTATCATATTTTAAACAGGCAGGTAATTTTTCTTGTAAATACGAAAAACATCTGGCTAGTGAGTTATTCGGATTTTTTAAAATGTTTTTTGACATGCTGTATAATATAAAAAAGAGTCTTTTTTTACCGTTCATCATTTACTTGTGATATTTAAAGTGAAAAACAAGTTAGTAGATTTACGACACTGCATTTTGTATGGATTCCGAAAAGGAAGCAACGCATCGGTTGCATGTAAAAATTTATGTGCGGTATTTGGGGAAGATATTGTAAATGTTCGTACTTGTCAAAGATGGTTTAGCAAATTTCGTTCCGAGAATCTGAGCCATCAAGAAAGTGATCGATCTGGACGACCATCCAAGATGGGTAATGAGATTTTGCGATCCATGTTGGGAAACAATCCACATTTAACAAGTTTTGTTGTTGTAAAATTGATTTATTTTTTCATGTAAATTGTTATTTTATTGTAAAATCAGTACGAAACGAATATTTAACATTAATTTTATTTAAATATACTTCTTTTCCATTAAAAATATATAAAAAGTCTTCACTTCAGTTGCGCATTAGGATGGCCTTCATTTCATGGTAAAGGCTTTTCGGCGACTAAGAATATCGCTTGTGGAAGTCGCAGGATATCGCTTGTGGCCGAGGGTATGTGAAGTCGCTCTTCGTAGGCGACGATCGAGTACAAGAAGAATCTGTTTTCGGTATAGTGTAGACACAATCAAGTTCACAAAAATTATTCTTACGGTCTTTAAAAGCCGTGCAATGACGAGAATCTATCTATAATTAAATCATTGCTTGGACTTAAACTGTTGGAATTGCCAGCAGTTGTTTCAAACTCCGGTGTATCGTGCGTTTCTAAAATTTCATTTTCCAATTTCACATCGTCTGCGAAAAAATCATAATTATCCAGATTTGATTTCCAAACAAGTATTTGGTTATCAGAACCAGCGCAGGCCAAGCTGGAACCGTCATAATTAAAGTCAACAGACATCACCCTGCCAATGCGACATGTCAAAGTGTAAATTGGTCTCCCTTCCCGTATATCCAATATTTTCATGGTTTCATCATCACTTCCGGTAAGCATAAAATTGCCATTGGGATGAAACGCTACATCATTAACGGATGCCTTGTGCACCTTATAGAGTTGTATTAATTCTTGAGAGCATAAATCAAACATTTTAACCCGGTTGCAACTTAATGCCGCAGCCACGATATTACGATAGGGATGCCACGCTAATTGCCTTCCCACACCAAGCTCGTCAGTAAAAGTGCATATACATGACCGCGTATTTACATCAAATATCCTCAAAGACTTGTCATCGCCGCAAGATGCCACAAATTTGCCATTAGGACTGAATTTAGCGGAACGCAACCAATTCTTATGACCGGTAAAAGAAGTCAAAAATTTGCTCTCAGGTATTCGCCAAACTTTTACAGATTTATCATCGGAGCCGGTAACGACCATAGTACCGGCAGGATGGAAATCTACTGAACGTACAGGTGAGCTACAAATTCTTCGATAACGCCGTGTGCTTTGGGTTCCCAAATCTTGACACAACAATTATGAGCACAAGATGCCAATAAATTTGATTTGGGCGACCAGCTAATACCGTAAACCCTTTCCCCGTGAGCCGAGTGACTTATACAGCGGGCAGTATCTTTTAAATTCCACACAATAACCGTAGTATCTAAGGAGCTGCTAGCAATTTTATCACCTTTAGGTTTGAAGCGTATCTGTGTTATACATTCCGTATGTCCCTGAAGATGAGATTTCAGACAAGGATCTGTAAGTGTTTCGGGATTCATTATTTGCTTATATTTCTTTATGCTTTAAACGGCAAAATTTTTCTGTCAATTATTTGAATACTACGCCTGCTCTCTTAGGATAAACTTAAGCACTTAAGCACTGTCAGAGTTGCTATAGCAAGTTTTTCTACAAAAAAAGGCCTGAGTCTATATAAGGTATATAGTGTTTGATTACTTGCGCAGTTGCACTAAGTTCTAGTTTAAAATACAGGGCATACAAGCAGGTTGAGATCTTTTGTTTATTTGCGATCGTCTTCATAGGCGAATTACATCGAAGGTTTAAAATAATATATGTCGTGAGAGGTGCAAGTTACAGCCGTTTGCCTTTTGTTTGTGTGGGTTGGTCGCGCAAATTTTCAAATGTTATCAAGTAAGATTACAATAGAAATTCCGCATTTCACTTTTTTTCTCAAATTCAAATACTGTGGACAGAAAAGTGGATGGCGAAAGCTAACCAGACCTAGGGTTTTTTTCTAATCAAGGATGAATGCACTCCATGCAGCCTTTGCCGTTTTTCCTCGGCATTTTGGAACATTTTCTACCTGAATTTGCAGGAAAAACCATCGGCCGTAGGTTAACATTTTTTCGAAATTACCTTAGGTTCTATTGCTTGGATCATTACGAATTGAATTGTCAATCTATGACATCCACCTGTTAATTACTACGTAATGGAACTAAAAACATATTTGCAAAGTTCCGGTTGCGTTTTTTTCAATATTGGGAAGTAAAGGGTTATTAAGAACTAGTGGACAGACAAACTTATATATATATATATACATATATATATATATATATATATATGTTAAAAAGGTTGTGATAAGTGAGCAAATGTTGGTGACCAACTAAATTAATTAATAGAATGCCCAGCTAGTAATTGTGGCCCTGACGGAGACTATATTGGACTTCTTGAATTCTCAAGGTGACACTTTGAAATACACATAATAGACATTTCAACATTTCCCGATGCTTTACGAAATGAATTCGATTTATTTACGTCTGTCTGTCCGCCAAACTGTTTATCTATATTAGGTTCAAATTGTAGGATTATAACTAGAAGAACAAATTTGACGTAAAGATTTTTTTCAATCTTCAGTTAAAGTTAAGATGGAAAATCCCTAAAAACGATCCATAGACATGCCCACAATTATCAAGAAGGAATTGACAATTTTTTCTTATAAAAACTGTCGAGCGTCACTGAAACAATTGTGACTTGTAAACCAATTATTACATTAGTCATGAAATTTTGACACCTATGGCACGTTGGTACTTTCCAGATATTATAGATGACTGCCAACAGTGATGTTATGTATATGTCAGACAGGAGAGTTATTGAGTGATGCATGAAAGATTAACATGCAAGGACGCAAAACGTCAGCAACTCAACTTAAAACCCGGCAGACCTTACTATTAAATTCGTTCATAATCGCAGCTTAATCTAAGGAGTGAACGATCAGTGGCTCAAACATTGAATTACTAGAAAAATATAAGTGTAAGATCCTTCGCCTAACTGTCATACCTTGTCCCCATCTAGAAGCATACTTTGATGGAAGCCCTTATATTGGAAAGCGTCCAAAACGTAAACTGGTATGGGGTCTACATTTGGCAAGGTTTCTCTTCTTGTCAACGATCTTATTATTATTCCTGTCATAAAGCACGAGAAATTCGACTTTGCGGCCTTGCAACGACTTGATTTTAATGGGTACCTTTATACAGTCTAAGATTCGAAAAATAGGCCCCACATAATCCGAATATGGTGCATTTGATTTCTATTATAAACCAATTTTCATCGCGAAATATTAAAAAAAAAGAGGTTTTTGTTACTTACAGGCAGCGTTTACCTCAGAACTTTGTGTGGGAAATGCGGGGTGCACAAAATAAATGTATATAATCCAAATTTTGTACAGTTGAAATATTACAAATTAAACTGTTTTTTCTATATATGGGCTTTTCGTAGGAACGGTTGCATAAGAGAAATTTTGAAAATTTGTTCGTTTCTTTTATATAATACAACCTTTTGAAATGTCCTCAAAAATTCTCAAACCTTACGACCGTCTAGGTTGAACATAAAAATACAGGACATCGGGACAGACGTGCTTAGAACTCTCGGTGTTACATACAGAATCAATATACGCTGCATATACATAGGGTGGCGTAGGATATAAATATCCAGTTTCATATATAATGACAACAACAAAATTCAAGGCTTTCTTTCAAAATATATTAACTCATTATAGTTTTTTGTATGTTGACACTGTTGTGGTACAGCTATTATAGATCAGCCTAATTGCTAATGTTCCCCGACAATGGTTTCGTTCGTTTGAAAAAACTCATAACACGCCATCTTTAAATGGGGCCATTGTGGGTATTCGACTGCAATGTCGTTTGACACGAATTACGTTCTTTTGCGCTTTGTATCCTTTATTTCTTAGCAATTCGATTAAAAAGAATTCCTTATCCTTGTTATGCCCTACCTTAAAAAATATTTGTAAATCTGATGTCTTGGCAAATTGGTTGAAAACATAATATGATAACCTATACGATATAGAATGCAATATATGATATCATATTACAATTTATATCCAGTGAGATATCTATCTTGTCAAATGTTGATGGTGTTATTTATTAAATTTGTAAGAACATTATAGTCGGGTAAGGCCGGCCGTTAAATACCTTACATCCCATTGTCACACACAATTCACATTTTTGTATAAAATTGTTATTATTAGAAATTTTAAAAATTTGCAATTGTTTTCCATATAACGAATCCGAATCATTTTCAATAGCGTTCCTCCTTTGGTCAAAACACGTCACTGTGCAAAATTTCATCAAAATATCTAAAAAATTGTGATCTATAGCTTGAACGCAAATTTACATGGGCAGACATCAGACAGATAGACGGACAGACAGACTTGGATCTGTAGCTTGAACACAAATTTACATGGACACACACCAGACAGACAGACGGGCAGACAGGCTTAGATAAATTCAGATTATGATTCTTAATCCATCTGTATAATAAAAATTGGGCCTATCTTAAGCCCTTCTGCATGTTACATACGTCCGCACTAACTTAATATACGCTGTACCGCAAGTGGTGTAGGGTATAAAAATGCAATTGTGCCAAATACAATACAAAATCATTTTCGTTTAATTTGCGCACTTAAAGAATACCACTAGCAAGCTATTGTCAGACTGTATTCAGGGTCGAAAGAAGAAAAATGAATTTTTACACAATTTTTAATATCGTTTTTGACTTTAAAAGAATTTTTGTATTACTACTAGTTTTCTATTCTTGCAAAATCACTAAAACATTATTTTAAAGTAGAAAATCTTTTAAAATAACATTTAGTAAACGGTCATGCCCTATGCAGCAGTTTACGGCAATAAAGAGAAATTTTAAATGCGCTATTGTTCGAAACGATCATCAAGCGTAACTAAAACCCTTTGTCTTGTATGTAAACATATTTTTCTATGTTTTGTTATGTTTTCCGCTACGATGCGATCTTTTGGATAGGCTTAGGGGTGCTGGATAAGTAGGATCATGCCTGCATATAATGCCATTAGTTAAGACTAGGACTGGCGCCACTGGGAAATGCTTGGATGACCGTTTGTCCTCTCTCTCTCTGTGTGCGTATGTGCGATAATGAAAAGAGGGCGTTAAATGACTTAATCCAGTTGTACTTTTAAGTCCTTTACACACTTGAACTAACTGTTTCGTTTTTTTTTTTTTGTTTTCCTGGTGAATATTTTTTCTAGTGGCAGAAGAATTTCTCATTATAAGCAAAATTTGTAAATTAAAAAAAATTTTCCTAAATTATTTTTAGAAAAAAAAAACAACAACAACAATGAGATTTTAATAATCTTAAGCAGATTAAGTAGTGGTTTCGGCAAAAGTTATTAAATGATTTTTTAAACTAACAGATGTTACTTGTTGTATACGATTTAAGGCGAACCTCGGCTGTCCACTGCTTTGGACAGACAAGCAAAAGTATGTAATGCCTAAAAATGGGGAATACATAGTGGGGCTGATTGGATAGACTATTAAAATTTGCAGAAATTTTTTTACGAATATACCAAATACCAAATTTCAGAGAGGTACGCGCCAAATTATTAATTTACATTGTTTTTGTTGTTGTTCTTTGACAATCGTTTGCTAGATTATCCTTCCTTTCAGAGTCAACTTGCGAATGCATGTGTTAAAGTATAGGTTTTGTAGTAAGAGTAAGACAATCACGACAACATTACTCTTCAAATTTTTTTCTCCGACATACATATTCGTAAATAATGCGTGTAAACTGATTTCGCCTGATAAAGGGCTGATCATCTCTGTTCAACCTGTTTGCACGTAATCAGTTACCTAGTTTGAGTTTGAGTCAGTTAAACATAAAACTTCTTAGCCCGAAAAAGAGTGAGCGCAATTTCCAATTCACTCTTGGGTTTCCTGGGTAAATTCTGAAGTATGGGATCGGCAATGATTATGTTAGAAAACTCTCTCGCAACGTGCTCCGGAATTTGAAGATCATGTTCCTTTTGAAGATCTTTTAATAATTTTAACAGCTATGGTTAATAGCGTAAATAAGTTGGGTTGGAGCACCTATCACATAAGTATGAATGCCATTCATATTCCATTCATGCGGATTACATCGTGGATTTTTGGATCTTTCGATCACTGCTCTATCGTAATTTTCTTCACGCCTTGACATACGATTGCTTTTATCGACAGAATGTAAACACCGGAGAGTAGCAGGAGCACTTTCCAGCAGAAGGGTAGAAATTCATTTCAGCTCTCAATTAAACCACAAATAGTTTCTTAACTGGACTTAGTTTTATACATAATTACTTATATTGATTATGCATACTAATCCAGGCAATAACTAACACATTGTTCTTATTAACACTACGGTGAGGCATTTTCTCAATTGGAAGTAAGAAAACTATATACGACTGTAGCTAATCCTTTTATAATCACCATATTTATTGTTTAAAAAGATGAAATATCGTTACTTTCTAACATTGCATGCATGTATGTGGGGAATTTCAGTTCATGTATTATAGGATATTCCGTAGAACATACGATACATGGAAATGTTATGAGTAATGAGCATTAATCAAACTTTTTCCTTTTGAAAAAAGAAGTGTTCTAAGTTTACGTTACGCTACACTGTAGGCGTGTTCTTTCACCGATTCCATCTGCTTTCCATCCATTTCCGCACATGGAGAAATTTCGAATGTTTTTGCCCCCTGTTTTGGCGAATAAAATATCACAGACATACGGACAATTGGGAAGACGGGTATTCCTAGTTTGTACATGATCAAGAATAGACACAGTTTATAGGGGTTTTAAAGGCTGCTTCAGGATGTTTCAAATATTTGGACAAAAAGCAAATGCCTATAGCTTCATGGTGAGTAGTTTTCAAGCTGAGCGTTTCTAAAAAACAAGTTTCGAAAGCCATTTCGAACGAGTTTATCTAGTAGTTACAGTTTCATATTAATAAAGCGATTGATTTAAAGGTAGACGAATTTTAGTTCGTGACAGGGCACAAGACTCCTGAGACTTTTAAACCACTTTCCAAAAGGTCCGTATAGTTTTCAAAAATCAAAAAATCTCATATTTAAGTTATCATATAGTCCTTTTTTTTCGCTTAAGTTGAAACTTTGGTATTTTTTTGAAAAAAATAATCATTTAAAAAGCTTTCTTCCAACTTTGCCTTCCACATTCACAACCTTAAGTTTAAGTTATCAATATAATTATTATTTCATATTTTGAATGATAATAAACATATCATAAAGAACGAAGGAAAGAGAGAAAGAGATAGGGAATGGCCGCTACCTAGTGAATGTATGTCTGATCGGTAAGTGTTATGCCTTTACTGACTTAGCTTCCACTGTCCAACACCAACCTGGTAGTCGCGACACTTATCTAATTGATTATGCGGCAGCCCTTATTGAACTTATTTAACGTTAGGTGCATTCGGTTAACTCGGGAGATTCTGTAGTAAAAACCATAATAATAAATTTGTTTTCTTTGTTGATAAAATTGAACTTTATGTTACGAAATGTACTCGCTGCAAAGCTTAATGATCGAAATATTGGCCACCATTGTCTATGCACTTTTGTCATTTATCGGGTAGGTTATGTATGCCTTTGCGGTAAAGTCTTGCCTGTTTGGACGCGATATAGCTATCGACTCATTTACGCACATCTTCAACTTCTGTAGACCGCTGGCATCCTCCACACAGGACTGTATAATTGATAATTGGAAGGGGCCAAGTCTGGAGAATGCACGGGATGCTTAAGCTTTTTCTATATTCTTGGTTGCTTTTGCAGCCGACGGACAGACATATGCGAAGTTCACTGTTTCTAGGCAAACATTTTTTGTCCAGAATCTAACAAACCAATTTCTAACGATTTCAGGGCTAACTCAATGATTTCTGTAACATAAATTATATCGATTTCTTTAAGCTTTGAAAACATCAATTATTAATTAATCTTTATATGTTATGAAGTTATGGGAAAATTGAATGCGTCAGATGCGTTTATTGAAGGAACCTATTTCAGCGGAATCAACTTGTTTACAAACCTGATAGTAAAAAAAAACTACATAAACAGTTATTTGTAGTTTCTGTCATTCAATCATTTTCGAAATATTTGGAATATTTGTTGAATATTGTTTTGGAGCGATCTGCCTGAGTGGCCGCGTAGGCAAGAGTCTCTAGACTAGAGACTAGACCTAATGGTTGTGGGTTCGAATCTCAAAAACGGTAGAGTTTTTAATAAAAGCCGAAAGTCTTAGATGCTAGTGCTTTAGGACTTTAGTCTCAGAATTTATTCTCTGGCTAAATTTATAGTAATAATAATAATACTAATAATATCTTGGAGAATATTTGATAACAATATTTAGTTGAATGTTCCAAGTTGAAGAGGAAGTCGAAAATATCTGCTTGAGATCTTTAAAAAAAATTTAAAAAAAAAACTGTTAAATTAATTTTTTTTTTGTAAGATGTTTTTTATTATCTCCTGAAACCAAGTAAAAATTAGTAAAGCGACGCAGCCGTAAGAAAAGGTGTTTATAATATGCACTGTCATATATACATACTTGGCGTAGTAGCCAAAAAATAAGACAATAAGTGATTGACTGACAGCAAGTGTCAGCTGTATTCCCATTTGTTTTAAGTAACGCGCTATTTGTTAATTTCTGTCTTTCATATTCCTTTGAACTAATGAAAAGGCTCCTGTTAACATTGCTTAGGTCTTTAAACTTTTATACCCACTACCAAAACTTACTTTATTTTATTTTTTCTTATTGTCTGTAGTCAGTTTATTCCTGGCTACGACTTTCGCTTTTAACGAAAAGGTCAATAGGGTGACTCCAAAGCGGTTATTGGGAGTATACATTAGTTCGGTCCGTTTTCCGGTGACTAAAAATGCATTTCTGTACAGCGAATGAGCTTAAATAAGATTTTGTCCATCGGCGGCTACTACTTTTTCTAACCTTTCTAACCAAAAAAAAAATCATATTCAATATCGTCATAAAAACGGAAGCACCGCTCGAACAAATAATAATTCGTGGATTGAAACCAGTGTTAATCAGAAGGAATAGTGGCTGTTGATAACGGCGGGAAGATTAGGACATTTCAGGCTAGAACTATAAACATTTCGTGAGCCGAATTCACTCGTACGTAAAACCCACATGACTTTTGGTATCTCACGTCCATTTTTTCTGGCAATTGCATCAATTGTTGTTAATAGCATTCCCTTGTGAATGAATCAATCTGATTTGCATCAACCATATCCCATCATGCTCTGCCGACCCAACCAAAAGGGACCGCCATGGATGTTCGGCCGACGTTAATGGGTCTGCATCATGGTTGTTTGTGCTTTGGCTTTGGCAGGAGTGTCCTTCAAATTAAGCAGGAAAACTAAACTATCAGTCAAGTAAGTGAGTAAGTATTTTGCTTAGCAAGTGAGTGCTTTACCAGCTTGTGATCTCATCTCAAAGCAACTTGGAAAATATTGATGGCTTTGCTTACTCGTTCAAAATGCTAACTTTGTAAAAACCAAAAAAAAAAAAAAAAGAAAAAAGCGTGAGGAGTGGAACTCTTATTTATGACATCCATATTTCTCGAATTGTGTTGCTAGTGTAGATTACGACCATTTCTTTGACCATAATTAAAATTTTTGCTTCGTTTATTTCTCTACTAACTAACTAAATATAAAGCACTGTGCAATGACATTCATAACAACAACAGTTCATCCGTCAGCTTCATTAGTATATTAACCGACCAGACAACGCTAAAGAAAAAAGATTGAAGCAAAGCATAAAAAGCGGAAGAAAAATGAAGCTAAAACATCACGACGCTTAAGGCGTTTTGGCACGCATATAAAACCCATTTTTCTAAAGCCCAGTTTTCTCTTCGCTTTGCTTTTTGTTTTGAGATTCATATAGAAAACAGTAATAAATGAAATAAGAATTAAAACTTTGGCGATAGCTTATGTTAAATATCAGATACGTATGCATGCGCTTGAGAGTTCCTGTGCATTTAATCGTTTGACTAATTACACTATATTCCACTATAGTGGGGTATTCATCACGGTACCGCTATTGAAGTTCGTTGGAAATCGCTTGCAAAACTTAGAAAGAGCGTTTCATAATCTTTGTTTGTTTGCTTTTCTTTTCGTATTCCATGTGCTTGGGTTATAAGGGTGTATTAAATTTGTGTGGATGTTTGCAACAATCGGAAGGACTTGAGATCTACCTATTATTATACTGATTGATTTAGACACACTTCCTGAATCGATGTAAGCTTGTCTGTCCGCCTGTCCGTCTACTCATCTTCAACCCACAAGCCGAAATGTTTGAGATATTTTGATGAAATTAAACCTAGGAGCTCGTTTTGCTTCAAAGATAAGCACTATTGAAAATGGTTCGAATCGGAGCTCTTTTTCGGCCAGTTCCAATGTAATAGCATATTTTTACAAATCATTAGATGAACAATTCTAGAGTGGTGGTCGGCCATTCAATGGACAAGCTATGGCTGTGAATGTTTTTATTTCTAATTATTGCTAATAGATAATAGTGAAGAACGTTAGCGTCCAACTGTCAAGTGAATTGTTACAAGTTTATATATTTTTCACATAACTCTTGGAGTGTTTATGTACAATATTTACCTGTTAATGGCGTTAAATTTAATATAAGTTTAGCTAAGACGCATTCATAAAATCTGCAGTTGGTAGCCATCATTAGTTCCGTAAAGCCTGCGTGACCCATGATTAAATTTTGTAAATTTGGTTTTTTTAAATCATAATGACGCATGATCTTCATGCCTTTTCTTTTGTCAAAATTCAAAGAAATGGTTTATATATATCTCACCGAAGGTTAGGGGCACATTCAATTCGTTAAAGTCTTATCAGCGCGCGGAAGCAAGTTTGAGCGTCCATATGATTTGTCAGTGTCAAATTCGGTTCATCTATTATTCTGTCCGTATGGAAGATGGCAGTAAACGTTGCATATTGGTCCCAAATATGGCTTCAAGCATTAGAAAGTTCACAGGTTGCTGCTAAAGATGAACCATATCTGTCAGAGAATGCCATGAAGTTTATTCTTTATCTATTATAAATTATTCGTAACTAGTGCAAAGAACAAAACTCACGACTATCGTTCTGTTTACAACTTTACAGTTCTTTTATAGGTTTGTTTATACATTTCTCTATGTATTTTATATTTTTAACATCAGAAAGCTTCTTACACATAGATATTCAACTTATTTTAAATTTTTAATTATGCGATCTTGTAAATTTTACGAATTAGCGATTCTGGAAAAGCGTCAGTCCGTTCGACCTGCTCCGCCTTATATCGAACTTATTACAAACATTTCCGGCTCCTTATATTTTATTCAACGCACACGCTACCGTTACAGCATATTATCTGCATGTTTCCATTTTGAACCCAGAAAAATGAAAACCGAAACGATCTTCCTCTACTTTCTGTCTTAGCGATTGGCGTTGCGAATCAACTACAATCACCTTCGAAGTCAGTTGAGAATGTGAGTGTGATATTTCAACCTCACGTTAACCTTATCATAAGTAAAGTATTAGCCATATTTTATGTTCCATTTGTCTAATAAAACAACAAGTGAATAAGCAAATAAGTAAATGATTAAATTAATAGTTAAACAGAAGGAAGATCGCTCATCTAGTTTCTTCTTCTTTCTAACAACACTATGTGACCGACCATTATCGAATATTTGGAAAATCAGTGTATAGTGCCTTTTTGCCTCTTGCGGTTGTTTTCAATTCTAAGTGTGGTTGTTATGAAAACCATTTCCACTGTTCGTAGTTAATGTAGTTACAAAACCGCTGCTCGTAGTGTTCGCATTAATTCAGTAAATAAGGGCAACGATTAACTCATGAATACATGGGCATGGATGGTGCTATATGGTCACAATTACATCAAAATTTTTCGAACTTAAGAATACGACGAAAATGCGACGAAAATACGACTTTTGATATTAATTTAAATGCCACGCGAACTCTCTTTCCTTTTGAAGGAGGAAAACAATTCGCAATTCGTTTTGCGATTCTTGTTCTTTAAACCCTTTTAAATAACCTATGCGCTCTGCCTTTTACTGTCAAGATTGCTCATCATCTTTGCAGCAAATAATTAGTTGAAAACAGTTTCAGATACTTTGAAACGGTCTTCCATAAAGTTTCTTTAGATGGTGAGCAACAAACCAATCAAGCAGATAATAGTGATTTGACTTTACTTTTCTAAAACGCGTCTTTAACCTTGAAAACAATTTTTAAAGTCCTATTATGGTGAGGCTAAAGTATCTACTCACTTATATCAAGAAAGTAAAGTCCAGTAATATAAGAATGATTGATTTGTCGGGAGTCGGTCAAAAGAAGGGAGATTAAGCTTTGCGATAACCAGGGGCGTCATGAAACTCACCTATATGCATGTATATAACCTACTATAACCTGCTATAATGATGGTATTCTCTATAATGAATACTATTTGAAATTCTTTCCCTTCCCTTAGCTTAGAAGCAGCACCCGGCGACACAAATTTTGACTCACCTCTGAATTTTATAATTATTTTCACATAGATACAATACTTGAAGACTCAGTTCTTCGTTGACTTATCGTCGTTTTAACCAATTCTTATAATATGGTATCAGTTATAATAAATGATCGATATGCTACCGTGTGAATTGTGGGGAGAGAAAAAGGAAGAAAAAATATCTGATTTTTTTTTTTTTTTTGCTCATATCATCAGTAGCCATTGCTGATTAAAAGCTTTAATTTAATCATATTATAAAAAATTATAAATTCATTTTTATGAAAGAAAAGGTTAAAAGAGAAGATCAAGAAGAAGTAGGAAAAGAAAAGAAAAAACAAAAAAAAAAAACGCCACTCCATCATCATTAACAGTGATGGTGTTGTTTGGCGGTAATCACAACAAAATTATATAAAAAGGAAACTGATTTTAAAAAGAAATCTTTATTTAGCTTCTTTTTCTTTTTTTTTTTTCTTTGTCGATTTACAACCAGCACGAAAAATTTCAAAACGAATAGACTGACCATCAAACTGAAGGCAAGTCGAAATGAGTGAGTGACCGTGCGATCTAACAAATGATGGATGAGGGACAAGTTTTATATCAAGCACGTTCACAAATCTACTGAAACGGAAGTCAATGTTAAGTAATAAGTAATAAAATAATAATGACAACAACAATAGCAATAGGTTAGTTTTATCTGTGTACATCATTTTGAAATTATTGATGATGAGATTACCTCAGTCAGTTAGTGGTAGTAGTAGCAGTAGTAGTAGAAGAATAATTTTATTGCGTTAAATAATAAAAAAATACTTAAAAATATTATGTAGCGGTTCAATATAAATTTTGACTGTTTATTATCCTAAAAAATGTTTGGTTAATTGTGGGCGTGCCATTTATCGGTAATTTTTGGTTAAAAGCCAAATTTCATATGAACGTATGTCCTGTGGACAGTAGGCAGAATAAGAGAAAGGCGAAAAGTAACGAAGAATATATCGATCTATCTGCAGAATCAGTTTCATTTACATTACACCAACTCTTTCTGATATGATTTGTTGCTCAATCCAGGAAAAAAAGGATTTATCCATGATGGATAAATGAAGGGATGCGCTTGAAACGTAGTCATTAGCAAAAGAGAATTAAAGAATCTCTTCAAAATCCTACCATTTCTGTACTTCTAAGGGGAGGGAAGTGAACATAGAAAATGTACAGTTCCAGAACTTTTAATGCTTACATGGCACGGTATAAATAATTAGACCAAGAAGAATTTTTGATAGACAGCTATTGAATACACGTTATGTACGTTGCAGGGAATTTGGAAAAGTGCTTTGAAACTGAAAATGCACTTAACATGTGCTTAAAGAAAACTCACGAGTTACTCATCGCCTACAACGCAAGGTGCTCTTTTTGGAATACTGCTAGTTATGCCGACTAAGCTCTGCGCTTATACTGGGAGATATGAAAAGAATGAGCGAATAAATAGATATTTATTTTTTAATATTGAGCCTCATAAATAATCATTGACTTTCACGATGACCTATGAAAGTGGAAAACAACTCAGTTAGGATAGACTTTACAGTACTTGTTGTAAACAATGGTGCTTTGTTTTGATTTGTTATGAAAATTAACAGCAAAACAAAAGAAAATTAATTTGTGAGAAGAAGGACAGGACATTTAGCCTGAACTGTACTCATTTACCTAAGAGATTCTTAGGACTTCCATAACTGAAATTTTATAAAGAGCTTTTAAAAGTTATGGTGAACTCTTCGTGAATGGAATTTAACGGAAGGTTTGATGTTATTTACAAAAGTTCTGTGAATTACTAGGGAATCTAATATTTCGAAAGGCTAGATTGAGTGCCTAAGAAAGAATTAGGTAGGTTTTATCTGCTTAATAAATTGTTATCAAAAACATGTGCCTATATAACGATTCAAATAATAAAGGGCTCTCTCTTCTCTTTTATGAAATATAATTATATTACTAAGGAGTCCATTTGGTTGAAACAGTAGAGAAAAGTTCTAGCTCTCGATTAGCGTGAGAAAATATTCGATTGATTATCTTTCTTCAAGCATCTAAAAGAATACTAAAGCATTTCGTAAATTTCTTCCAAATCCAAGGATAGATTTCCTCTAGAAATCTGGAGTTATCAGCAAATCCGATTTCTTGATATAGTAAAGGGAAGTTTCGCTTTTCAAATCCACCAATTAGTTGAGGCATGTGTATTCTTAGCAAGCATGTATTGGCCGGTTATGTTACGTTAAGGATCTGAAAGGATACTAAGAGTTTATCGGAAATTTCTCCTAAATTTTTATTTAATAAAAGACTCGACTCTCTGTCTAGGGAAACTAATCAAGTGCAGAAGTAGCAAGGACATTAATTTCTCAAGCCAATTGGACTTTAGAGAATTCAATTTTTTCAATTTGCAGATGACTATTTTATCTATCAAACTTACCTATTACATACGCTGTGTATGTTCTTGGTGCTCTTAGGCCATCCATTTTGTCATTAATGCTCTAAAACGGCGCGAGGTGTTTATTGCAAATTTCTCGTACATTATATGTAACAGAAGATTCAACTTTCTACCATCAACAGCAGACAAGTTAGCAAAAAGTCCATTCCATTGAAGTAGTAACAGGATTTTAGTTATCCCAGTTTAGTTTAGCACGACTATGCACGTGCTTACAACACTTCTATCAAAAACCGCCGGCTATGCTTTGTTAAACCTTTGAAAGTGTACTAAGAGACCTAATAATGAAATAAACCGCTCTCTTCGTCCATTCTCTTCGAATAGTACAGAAGAGCTTAACCTTTACTTTGTAGGCGCTGACTAAGAGCAAAAATTAAATATGATCGAGTTTTCCAAAAGATAACAGTAGTTTCTTGATGCTTTGAAACGTAGTTTCTGGAAGCTTTGGATGCAACGAGATTTCTCTAAAATCTCGCTTTTTCTTCTTAATTCGAAGTATAGCGTAGGATGAGTTACGATATCCAAACGTTCTGATCAACCATAATTTATAGCGCCTTCTCTTCAGCTCCTTCCTGAAGTCAATTGGAGCTTATTTAATTTAACGAAGGTATCGCTAAAGAATGCCGCCGATCACCACCAATAACAATTGATGCAACTGACTCAACCAGTGAATGAAAGTTTTCCTTACGCGATTTTTGTAAATTTAATTCTAATTCCATGAAAGTTAAGCAGTCGAGTCGAGCACATCTCAAGGGAGCTAATTAGCCTGACTGCGTGTATTTAGTAATTATTTACCTGAACCGTTTGAGTATTATAAAATTTATATCTACTACGAGTGTGCTCCCTATACGTAAGTCTGTTCTGTGGTATCTTGCAATTCCTAAACATTTTTATATTCAAGTAACTCTCTGAGAAGTTGTTACATCTGCTAAGTGGGCAGAAATGTTGATGACAAAATTTCGACCTATGTTTATCGCTAAGAATTAGTTACAAACATTCATATAAACTTAACATATTTCCTATCTTTCTATCTCTTAAAGGCGTAACAATAGGTTTCAGATACGCGGAAACATTATTGCTGACAAGTGATGACTAAGTTTTTGTGTTCAGATCGTTTGTTTGATTTCCAACAATTTTTTTTGCGGTAAAATCAAGTTCAATACTTACTGTAAAAAATAATGAATGAATGAATGAAGCGATCACAACAGCGACAACAACAACGTTGAAAAAAGAACAACAAAAAAAATCAAACTTGTGTAAACAATGAAAAATCTTCTCGTCTTCAGGTAAATGATTAAATTAAGAAAAGAAAAAAAAAAGAAAAAAGATCGAGTTACACAGCAAGTTTTCACCGAAAAAAGGGCTACACACCGCCAGCAATAGGATGAATGAACAACCAGCAGCTAAACAACAAGATGGTTGTCGCTTTTATAAGTTTCTCTTTCTTTTCCTCGCTCTTTTTCTCACTTATGCATGCATTTATTAGTAACTAAAAATTTCAATTGAATTACTTATTATGTACAAAAAAAAAAAAATATATATATACATATATATATATATATATATATATATGTGTGTTTGTGTTTTTATTTAACAATTGATTGATTTCCCAGCGTCAGCGCGCTCAGGTGTTGAAGGTGTAGCCAACACCATCAACTACCATTGAAATAATAGCAATGATGTTGTGCTGTTGTTAGTGATGATCTTGAGACAATCGCTTTGCTTATGAAATTCACTCAAAGTCATACAAATTAATTGTGTATATAAGCTTGCATTGGACCGACAGTCCGCCTCGGATAGTTATTGATTGAGTCAGCAGAATTTCTTTTGCGCGTATCTTTATGGCGCTTTTATTATAAACACCTTTAAGTTTCTCATATACATATATATATATACATATATATATATATATATATATATATATATCTATATATACATCACTCTACAGATATTAAAGAAATTATTATAAGGCTTTTAAGTGTTTAGGTTATTAATGTTTGCGCGTGTTCTTCTTGTATGTGTGTATGTGTGTGCGTGTGTGTGTGTTTGCGCTTGTATGTGCGTGAGTAAGTGTTGTTAAGGAAATCATCTCTTATTATCCTTTGCGATGTCTTGTTCATCATTATCAGACAAAACGTGATTTGCAGGAAAAATTTCCCGTATGACCTTAAGAAAAACAACATGGTATCTCGTAACACTATTGCTCTGATGATAAGTTTATTGAGATTGAAAGACGTCCTGTCGAAGTCTCATGTAATAAATTCATTTAATATTTTTGGAAATTGAGGAAATGAAAATGATCAGGAATATTGCTCAGACTTTGTGATTTTTGTGAGCCAAAAAGTCGCTTTCCAGAGGCATTTGGAGTTTAAAAATTTCCTCTGTGTCTCTTAAAGCAATCTTTGTCTCTGTAAACAATTGTCGTTAAAAGGAGACCAGTTTCGATTGGAACTGCTCAAGCTAGCTCAAGGTCAATTATATCCCCACAAGGGCACGCTCTGTTGAATGATGTTCCCACCGCTCCATCAAACCAAACGATGATCTTAAAAGCGTCATTGAATGAGTCGGAATTAATGGTTTATCGTTAGATCTAAGCAAAAATAAATTGCCTATGAGCGAGCAGACCTAACGAACAGAAACACCCTAAAGGGGTCTGATGTTGAAATAGTAAAGACTGTAAAAGACATCAAAATCTCAAAGTGATCTTCGCGCACTTGTTGAAATCGACAATGGACTAAGACCGTTAGATAAGCAGCCACACCATTGCCGGACAATGAAATATCAGCAACAAAACAGTTTTTAGTCTTTTTGTTTTTTGTCGGTGAAAACTCTGATCAACTAAATTTCTATCACCGGTTTACAGCTGGCATCGATTCATTTCCGAAAGGAACCAGCACTGGAAAATGAGTAAAATGCAAGAATCTCGTAGGAAAAATATCATGCTTAAGAAATAAATTTAGTTTCAAACCCAGCAGTTCCGGAAGGTTGTGCTAGGTTTAGGATGTGCTTGGAAGGGTACCGTACGTTATTCAATTCTAGAGCGATGTTAATCAGCAATTAAGAAGACTGGAGTACATGTTTTTAAAGACTAGCTAGAAATGATCAATAGAAAGAGTATTCGTCTTTGTTATCACGCAAAAAATGCAGAGACCTTAGCCGGGGAGTTTTGTGCGAATCTTGTACTCTCTGAATGTTACTTGCTTTGTTCTTTTGTAAATCACGCTTCATAGCCTAGAGTTAACTTCAACAAAAATTGTAAAAGTTTTATATCAGGATTTTGTCAGTAAGAAAGCAAAATTTCCTGTATATGGCCTTCGTATACTTAAATAAAACTCATTTTAAATAAAAGAAAAATTTAATAAAAAAATTAACAAAAAAATCTCTTAATACTTTTTCCTTAAACTATTCTTTCATATTTTGCCAGCACGTTCTAGATTATTGTAGAAAATATAAATCGCGCGTTTATATGTTACATATATAATTTTTTTATAATTTTTTTTTCAGTAGGTAGATCTACCATACGATTCAACTGATTGCCGAACTTTACATGAAGACTGTTATGAGAAATGTAAGACTTAAGCAAAGTTCTGAACTAAGGTCTTTACAAATTTTGGGATATCATTTAGAGGGAATGGAGAAAGCATAAGTTTTTGTTGATTGTAACTGAGTCCATGTACCAATATTGCTGATTTTCACCTGGCGAGGGTAATCTGAAGTAAAAGTTTTCAGGCCTTTACTACGATCGAGACGGGCAGACCGATGTACATGATTAAATCGACTTTGCTATTTACATCGATCAAGCCTTAATGTAGTAACGACTTGGCAAATCTTATATACCACCAAATCGTCTTAGACGACTGACAACTAAAGTTGCGGACAATACCTAACACCTTAGGGGTATCGCAAGGACGTTTATTTACTATTTTGCATGAACATTTGTCCATGAGAAAGCTTCGTTTGAAGTGAGTGTTTTCTCATTGTTGGTAGCAAGGTGTCGATAATTCAAAATGCCTTTTGAAATGAAAAGCATATTTTATTTAGTTAGCTACCGAGCGCTTAGAAATTACAAAATTTATGGAGAAAACTACTTCATTATAAAAGAATACACATTAAATTCCTCAGGCCTTAAACCAAGTGCATTGCACAAAAAAAAAATGCTCATGAAATTTGTGCTGAAATTTTGAACTATTGAACAATACGGTCTAATTTGAGCATATGCTATATTTAGAGTCTTACTTTTAATGCCACCAATCGCTGTCGCTGCGTATGTGTGACAAGGTGACGGTCAGAAAGGAATGGAGAAAGAGAGAGGGGGTAATAGTGAATAGCCGCAGTGTAGTGGATGTCTGCCCAATTAGCTAATGTTGTTCCTTTATCACCAGAACACTCGCTACAGCCAAAATGTGCTCCACAGCATTGAGATTTGAGCTCGCGAGGTCGATATAAAGGAATTGGATTAACTTTTGCAATTTGATGACATATTCTGTCACTAAATCTGGATACTTATTACACACAATCAGAGGTATTTGAATCATTACTTGGTGATAACAATTTAAGCTACTTATCCTTATGAATAGTCTGCAATTCTCCTTGAGATATAGGAACACTACCTGCTCGTTATTCAGTCGTGCTGTCGTTCTTTAAAATGATTTATTCACAGTTGTCTAGGCGTTGCAAATGCTCTCACTCTCCGTTGGAATGTACCCAATGTTCACTCATTATTTTCCTTATCGTCTGTATATTCTCGTTTACAATTACTTTGTCGGCTCATGTAAATGACATCCCGCCGTGGGATTGATCAAATACCAGAATATACTGAAGCCTCCCGATTTGGTTCACTTTTTCTCTCAGCCGTACTGAAAGCACGGGAGGCTGCTATAACTTTATTTTTAGCACTTCCGTTGAAGCCATTGAATCAACTTTAACAGAGAGACGTGTAAATTGCTTTTAGTTTTCTGGCCAATGGGGACGATGCTCCTATCTATTATATTATATTTGCAACCGAAGCAGCGATAGAAGGTCTTAGGAAAACTAAAATGGAAAATTTCTCAGAATGTATTACATATGTATGTGTGATACATGAGTATGCTAACGTACTTTAGGTACCAGTCCAATTGGCTGAACATGTGTAAATAAAATTTACATCATTTCAAGGCAGCTTCTGTTGCCGCTGCTAATTAGAGCTCTTTAGATAATGGCCAATGATGCCAAGTGTCCAAGAAAGTGTAATGAAAACCAACCAACAAAGATCTAGAAGACGTCGTTTTCACTATCACTGAGAGAGAAGAAGAAGAAGAAGAAGAAGAAGAGGAAGAAAAATTCCAAAGAATAAAAGCTCGCAAACATCGTCTGTTAAACTGTCTTGTGACTGCCGGACTAACTAAGGAAATTCTAGTGAAATCATTAACAAGGCTCTATGTATACAGACGGCAGAGATAAAATGAAAGTGAGTAGAAAACATGAAAAAAGAACTCTCAATGTAAAAAAGAAAGAAAAGTAAAAAACGAAAAACAAAAAAATAAAAAAATAAAAAAATAAAAACAAAAACGAAAAATTAATATCGCCCTAGAGCAGGGAAGTTGTGGCGGCATGTTAAGGGTAATATCCACGCATACATGTGAGCGAAGAACACAAATCAAAACCTCAAATGGCGATCATAACAAAAATAGAATAAGAAGAAGAAGAAAAATTCAAAAAAACTTTTGAAAACACATTCATTTTGCATTTGAGTAGGAATACGAAAAAGTGTTCACGCAACAGCCAAAAAGTGAAGAAGTAGAAGAACAATTCTTAATGATTTGTTTAGTGATTTTTATTGCGTTTCGGTTTTCGTATTTAGTCCGTCTTTTCGTTTCTTTTTTTTTTATCTTTATTTTTTTTTGTTGTTTGCCATTTCAGTTGAAATATATCGCGTGCTGCACTGGAGGTCTTCAAAAACGCTTACGAGTTGTTGCCTTAAAGCGTTTTATAAGTTTTGCTTTTCACGGTGTGTGTGTGTGTTTGTGTATTTGTGTTCATATATACGTGCGTTTCAAAGCTGAGCTACTCCTTAGAGCTCTCTGGTTATATATAAATTTTTGATTTTTTTTTTTTGTGATTTTTTGCTTCGCAACATCACAACTGGGTGTTAACCATTGGCAGAAAAGTTCAGTAGTGTTGTGGTAGTAGTCGTAGTAAAGTATATGGGCTCTCGCAGTGCTGGTAGTTGTGTGTAGCCTTAGGTTAAAATGCAAACAAACACACAATGAGACTCATATTTAACTCTTTGTGTCTGCCCTCTTATTGCTTACATTTCTGATGATCCAGTTCTTCGGTACTTTTCGCTTTTATAGCTAGCTATAGCTATAGCTATCGTATCGTTGTGGAGGCATTCTTTCATTCATTTCCACTCCGATTTGCTAACGTGTACGTCAAGTCGCCTCACCTTTTGTCTTTATGATGGGTTCCATTTGCAGTTAATGATCCTGATATCGCAATGATACACACTGATGTTTAGTTGCTCTTGGCCTAATGTCTTCAGAATTCAGTCTTTACAATATTCAAAATAATTTCAAGGTGATATTCTCGCAGCACACAAAACACATTTTTACACATTTTTCTTTTTCTCGTGATTGCCTTGTTTAGCAAAGTTTTCGTTTTGTTGTCATTGTTGTTGTTGTTGTATGCCTTCTTGAAGGGTTTTACTGACGGTCATTGAGGTCAAGTGTATCTCAATTGCATCTCTTCATGCAGTTTCTCTGTTTTAAGTAATAATCAATGTTTTTTTTTTTTTTCAACTCATAAGTAGATACATGCAGCTATCGCTTCTGTGTCCATTTTAATTCATGATTGATTCTAATCATCGTTTTGCTGGTTATATAATCTTCTTTTCCTTCAGTCTTCTTCTTCTTTTTTTGTTAAAGCGGCACTTTATAAAACGCTTCTCCACGACATCATCTCACGAATAATTGCCGAAAATCTATAAAATTGTAGTGAAAATAAATAGAAATAAATAAAAAAGTTATATACGGTTGAGGCCGACTTTCGTATACCTCACTACCGTGCATGTACCTCGGTGCAATAGGACAAAAATGGCATTAAAAAGTTATTGTTAGATTCGCATTGCGGACTTTTTGAAATTTTAATTGAGTTACTAATAGGTTTTACTTAGGATAATAAAATTCTTTTATCCTACTTGTTATTTTCCTATATAAACTTGTTTTATGAAAGCGATAATGAGTCTTAAGTAAATTTGAAAAAAAAAAATACAATTATTTTAATCTGGCTTAGTACAATTCTTTCGCTTTCTGCTCTCAAAGTGCTCGTTTTCAATACCCATATCGATGGGGTAGCTGAGAGGAAATGAATGCATGACATCGTGACCGAATCCACTGTAGTTAGTTTAGAACTTGTGCCTTAAGCTTGTTGCATACTGTTCTTCAAGCTTCTTTATTTGGCACAAAACGATAATTGCTTGTCTATTTTTTAACAAAATATTTTACAATTAAAAAATATTGACCCACCAGTGTAAGACGGGGGTATGTATACTCACTTTGCTTTTTCCCATAATGTACGTAAGATCCAAAAGGAATCTTCTCAGACGCTATAAAGTATATATATTGTTGATCAGCGTGACATTGTACATTGAATTAGGCATGTCTGTCCGTCTGTAAGTCTTTGTAGTGTTTGTTGTTGGCTCTCTCCTGGTCGCGGAACTGAAGATATAAACTTCAAATTTGGTAGAAACATTGAAAGTCTTTACACGTATATTGATATTGAAAATGGGCCAAATTGGTCAGAGCAGAAGCCCGCAGTGGGTCATAAACTCAGCCCAATTGCATTTTTCTTAACAAAAATTTATGCGTTTTTGCTCGTTACTCAAAAATTGTCAAAGTTGGAAAGCTGAAATTTACTTTACGAAATAGTCTACTCCCCACGTGCAAAAATGGAAAAAATCGGCCACGCCCACAAAAAGTTACAATTGATTAAAATTTTATTTTTTTTCAGTTTTTTGAGATTTTATGTTTACTTATCATAAAACAACCAAGGCAGAATGTTTAAAACTATTTTGTACATTCCTCAAATGAAGATCTGCCTAAAAATGGGTTAATTCTAAAATGAATGTGACAGACAGCGCGACCTGATGGGATAATTTTTTCTTAATAATACCAGCGTTATGGGTATCAAATAAAAGAACTTGGAGAGTAGAATACGAAAAGCACAATGGTGAGGATGGAAGTTTCGGCCTCCGCCGAATATAACTTTCTTATTTGTTTCTTCTTTTTCTCGGATATATGAATGCGGGGCTGGTTAGAGGGGAAAACAAGGGAAGGGATGGATAACAAATTCTAAAGTGAATGTCCCATTGGTGAGTGCTATTGATCGTTATCGTACCACCATAGCTGCGGCAACGTTGCAAAACGTATGAGTTCCACTTGTATTTTTCAAAAATGGCATTTATTCTTGCTTCGGGTTTGCTGCACTTCTTGAAGCATATGAAGCAGATGTTGTAATAAAAATATGCCGAATTACCGCGATTCCCTCCTAATGGAGCAAGCTGTTTTAAGCTATACATGAAAATACAATTCTGAATTAGGGATTAAGATGAAAGGCCAAAAGATTAAGGTAAGATCTTTGCAGAGTTTTTCGTTTAGAAGCTCACCTCGAAAAATTATTTCGAGGAACCGGTTAATCAGGAAGAAGGGTTCACTTGGTCAATATTTACTAAATTAATGAATTTCATATATATGTGACTTTGATAACCACGAACAAGCGGGAAGTTTTTTTTATAACCCAAATCACTTATATTAAGTTAGTGCGGACGTATGTGCGAAGAGCTTAGGAGAGGTCCATCTTTTATTATGCCGATCGATTGGAGAAAGATTTCTAGGCTTGTCTGTCCGCCTGTCCGTCTGACGTCTGCTCATTTATTATTATTTTCGACCTATAGATCGCAATTTGGGCTACGTAGTTATATTTTTTGGATCCCATGGCATATAGAGATTCTCGCGAAACATAAACCCTTCTATGCCAGAAAAGCCTAATTGCAAGTACTTTATGACGAAAATTTTTCTGTAACGGTAGTTTGACATAAAAATAAAGCGAGTTGAGCAAGAAGCGCATGGATCTATTTCTTGGATCCCGTTTCATATAAGACTCTCCCTGAAGAGTAAGTAATACCTTTAGAAGAAGTTTTAAGTTTTAATATTTTATGGCGAAAATTAGTCGATAGGAGCTATTTAGCAGAAAAATTAACGATAGAGAATTTGAATCACATATGGATCTATTTTTTAGATTCTATATATGTGGGTAACGAAGGGCAAGCCTTTATAAGGAGGGAAAGTCTATTTGCTAGTTTTTTTATGACGGACTCTGAAATATATAATTTTTAGGAAGAAAAGTAATTTTGCTAAATTTTGATCACGCACATGTTCTAACATGCGGGCTTTCATGAAAAGTTTCCCTACACGTGAAAATAATGTATAATTTTTGGAATATTTGCTTGTGTGTCTATCTAGAGATTTATGAAGCGGTTTGAACTTAAATGAAGTAACCGAGAGAAGATTGTTAAGAAGAAGAGAGTATATATGTAAAGAAAACAAGAATTATGGATAATATGTGGTTGATATAAGTGAAGATTCTTCTCGAGGGAACTGTTAATACGTCATTAAGTGGAAGAGCATTTTTCCTTTCCAATGAATATTAATGCAAAATATTTTTGCCAGAATAGCATTTCAAAAAAATAAACAAATAAATTCAGTTAGTTTATAACCTTAAGCAGTCTAAAGTAGTGGATTTCGCCTTGAGATGAGCAATGGGGAAACGAATTTATTTATATTCATTTCTAAAGCAACAAATTAAATTTACAGAAATTATTTACGGGAAATAATCATAGAACGCTGAAGTTGGAAACTTAGAGATGCTTTTCAATCTTTATAACGACAAACATGAAACAACATCATTAACCGCCTGGAGATGAAATTTCAGCAGTGCTTACTACCTTTAGAACAAATTTTTGTTTTTTTTTTATATAGTTTTGCTTGTGATTCTCTTCTCTATCTCGGGCTAAAATATTTTGTTACTTTTTTTTTTTTTTTTTTTTTTTTTGTTTAAGTCACAAACAATCAAATCGACGGATAAAAAAAGAAAACCTTAAGACACGCAACCCAACGAATTCTTGATTTTGTTTGCAATTTAAATCAACGATATATAAAACTAAAAGCAAACAGCCTGCAAACGCTTGATAGTAACGTTCAATTCTCAGTTTTGTTGTTGCTGGTGTTGTTGTTGTATTATTATTATTATCATTATTATTCGAAACAGATATCATAGAATATTAAAGACGCCAGCCAACAGAAGTACAAAACGAAGACGCAAAATAAAAAAAAAATAAAAAAAAGAAGAGAATTTTAGGAAGGCTCTAGGCTAAGTGCATTCGCGTATAGACTTATATAGCTGGTATCCCAATAATATTATTGGCAGCGCATGTTGAAGGACAAAATGTCTTATAAAAGGCGTTGCCATGTCTTACTGAAAATTCTTAAAAGAAAAAAAAAGAAAAATAAAAAAACAGCTATAAACCCAAATCTTAAGTTTACGGTAAATTCTAAAATATTTATTGTAGGCGCTTTCGCTTAAAAAGGAAAGAAAAAACCTCAAGCTGGTAGCCGCATAACTTTTGTGCCGTCATCACAACCTCATCTTATAACCGGCTACAAAACTTAAGCGTTTCGTTCCAGCTTAAGGGCAAACACTTTCATTTGAAAGTCGTATGCTACGCAGCAGTTGATTTCTTTAGAAGAACTGTTTGTGGCTACCATTCATTTCGCTTGTGGAGATTTTCCAGGAAACAGTAGATTAATATTCTCTAGTTGGATATTTAGGGTTTTGTTTTATTTGGTGTATATATGAATGCCTTGTTGCTGTTGCTGTTGTTGTTGTTGTTGTCGTTGTACAAGTAGCACAAACATTTTGTAAAACTGACAAGTAGTTCTGTTAGTTGGCCATTTATTACAACTGGAAAGTAAAGGAAAGAAACCCACAAGCGCACTGTCAAAACTTATAACAACAGCTACACAATGGCTTGCTTGTGTGTGTAAGAAATATTTACTTGTATTGAAACTTTATAACGTTACACTGTCAGAAATCGTCTAAAGAGCATTCTTTTAATAAAGCAATAACACGATCGAAGTGTGGAGAGCCGCCAATTTACAAAGTCGGAGAATATGATTTCATCAACGTACTACAGTTTCATATCGACAAGGTTTAAAGATCCCCTAAAATCGAGGAACACCATTTATTCACATCCTTCGATCGTTGTTGACTTGAAGCAAACAAGTTGGTGCTATTTTTCATGAACTTTAATTATTTTTTGTCATTCCCTTTGACTTTCTTAGTATCATCAGATTTTCCGTCATTTTAACCATTTCCAGTCCTCTGTCCACTTTCTTTTAGAAATGTATAATGAAAGAATTGACGATTTAGATGAAAAGCTGAAGTTTTAAACTCATATTAGACGATGAATTTCACGATTCAATTTCGAAAAAGAGTGTGAGTTAGCTGGGAATCGGAAGAATTTTTAGACAATAGCTAAAGAACTTAAATTTCTGATTTTCCAAATATATTTATTTACTGACGCTTATGTAATCTCGAAGCCTATTATAAGATAAAGTACAAGCATATAAAATGCAATCTAAAGGAAAAGAAAATCGAAAGTGAAGGGATCACTAGGTTAGTGGGAAAGGAAAGAACACATACCCCGACACTTATACTATCGTCTTCATACTAAGTAAGTAGCTAATCTTATTATTAGGGGCGAGCATAAAAGGCTTACGGTTGTAGTGAAATAAGACGTTCTAGGCAGGGTATTACAAGTCCTTATTACTCTTACGAGCAAGGATTTGAGCATTCGAACAATCAACAAATGGTTATTGTGAGCTGACCCGCTAAAAGGTCTCTAGGTTAGTAGGAAAGGAAATGACATGTGGCAGACACCTATTCTATCGTCTTGATAGTAGTAATAAGTAGCTAATCTTATTATTAGGGGCGAGCATAAAAAGCTTACGGTTATAGTGAAATAAGACTTTCTAGGCAGGGTATTACAAGTCCTTATAACTCTTACCTAAAAGGTTTTGGCCAAAGAGCACGTAACTCAGGAGGAATCAGCAAATGGTTATTGTGAACTGACCAAGTGAAACAAAACGAGGATTAGGCATTTCATTCGTTCCTCCCGTAGAATAATGTCACAAAGGTTAAGCAAAAGTCGAACTTTAATAAAATTAACGAGTTAATCTAGAAAACGTAGAACTTAACCTAATATATATTAAAGCACTTATGACAGTTAGATAGGGAGTGTTGTATACAAATAGTCCCAACATATTCTTGGTGGAATAAAGTTTACGATTTTTATGCACTAAACATTAAGTATGAAAGACATAAAGAATATCAAGGCTCGAGGAGATCAGAATTCGTATATGGATTTCATTCATCCATTTCTGAATTTGGAGCCGTTTTCTGCTTTCAGAAGTATGTTTTCTATAGGCAAATAAATAGAGGCTAGGACAAGTAAGTCTAGATCGACTCAGAATTTCATACTCAACGTACGTACACTTTACCTCTTCTTCTACGGCTTCTCTGAAGCTTGCTTGTGGGCGTTCTAAACGTTTTAATTAAAAAGTGAAATTTCGATACTCTATGATTATGGGCGTCCGTGGCCATTTCTTCTATTTTGGTGCAGGTACACGGGATCAGTTAGTGAATGTACACCCAAATTTTCATTACTGTATCCTTTGTACGAAACGAGCTAATTTTTTATTTGTTTTTGAAAATAAAGATGTTCAAGCTTTGTTATAGGCGAGTCCTTTGACCGATTTGACCCATTTTCAATACCGATCTTCAGATAAGAACCTCCAATGTTTTTCGTAAATTTGAAGCCGATGTCTTTGTTTTCATTACCGACCGGCCTTACACCGATAAACATACGGACGGACAGAAATGCTTGAATCGATTCATAATTTATGCGGATGAAGAATGTGTATACTGCATGTGGTCCCTGAAGCTCCCTTCGCGATGTTGCAAACATTTTGAAAAAAAATAAATAAATTCCCTTCCTTCGCTGGTAGGTATAGAAACGAATTCTTGAAAAATTGTGGGTGAACTCAACTGTACACGCAGGTTGCTATAAGGAAATTAATTTAGATTTATGTGAAAAGTTGAGAAATCTCAAATAACAGACTGTTTCTACCCCATACTATTTGCGGATGATAGTAACACTAGCAAATTCAGACGACGTTTTTTCTATTCTTGGGCCTTAGTCCACATAAGGATTCTCGTAAAGGGAAAGCTCCTATATAACAACAAAATCTCATTTTTGTTAATCTGTTATGAAATTAAGTAAAGTCTTGCTAAAGTTAAGCCACATCCGGGTCATCCATATAAAATCTCTCATGTGAAGATTGCTTTCATATGAAAACAAGAAATTATTTTTAATATTTTATTATGAAAATAGGTAAAGGATTATATTACGCAAAGTGATGTGGAGTTTATCTTGCCTATGCACAATGTTTTTAATTGCTTTGCTATAAGGCTCTTGGAAATGGCTATTGATGGAGGCTTCCGGTAGATACTTTTGATGGTTTGCTTTAATCGAAACTTTCTTACAGTGTATTGTGTTTTCTTTTTTCTCGTAGCATAGCGAGCGAGAACAGAAAAAAATGTAGAAACAGCACATCTACTGTAACATCATTACCAAAGGCGACAGCTTCAACGATGAGGACGATGTCTGCAACGACAACAATAGCAACAACAATAGCAACAACAATATTATATGAATGTGTATATAAGTACGTAAGATAAGGTACGCAAGGCATGCTAATTTATGAATTTATGAAGTAGCAAATGCAACGACATGGATGCAATAATTATAGCTTGCAACACTTGCTGCTGCTGCTGATGCTGATGCGGCTGTTGCTGCTGCTGTCGCACGAGAGCGCTAGCAACCAAAACTTGAGAAATATGAAAGTAAGGCAAGAAACTTAAGCATATTTTTAAAGAAAATAATTTCAGTACAGTAGCAAATTTTTTTGCTGTTTTTCTTGTTGTTGTTGTTGTTGTTGTGTTTACGGTGTTGTTTTTCTGTTTTGTGTTTTGTTTTTTTTTTTGTTTCTTGTCATGTTGCCTTTCTACGAATAGCGACATCATGAATAGTATGCAATATGTTTGAAAACTGAAAGATTACACGGCATCAGGTGTCCTAGTCGACAATAGCAACCGGGCGTCTGTTATGCATTCCCAGCTTATAACTTTAAAAGGCAACATAACGAACCAAAAAGGTCCTACCCAGCGGCAATGAACAAGAAAATATATACGAAAGCTTTGAACACAATCACTAATGCACACAGTAACACACACGCACACACACACATTCAAATAAATATATAACAAATGTGATTCCTTTCGTTTGGTTCCTGTTTTTTTTTTTTTTTTTTTTATTTTAGATCGTGTAGCCAACGCGTATGTATTCAGGTATGTGCATGCATTTGAGTGGGCATGCGTACGTTATAGAGACTATTTGGCCTCGTGCAACATGCACTCGAGTATGCTGTTGTTTTTGTATATGTTTGTAAACGCCTTAAAACGTACGTAACATGCATTTAACTGGTAGCTGCTTGAAGATTCATTTCTCTCTCTGATGAGGCTGATGCTTTCAGGATATTAGGTTGTATGTGTGTTTATGGAGATCTGTACGATCACATTTATCTAGCCGTAGATTAGTTACTGGCCAAGTTTTCTTTTCTCGTATGTATTTTCAAAAACGTGTTAATGCAATTTATATCTTTTTTTTTTTTTTTTTTTTTTTTTTTTTTTTTTTTTTTTATGCACACCAACGCCCTTATCACCAAAAGCAAGACTAACAACATGCTCCCCTCGTACTACAATGGACATATCTACACTTGTAAAGTACGTATATAAACATACATACGTACATAGTGAATAATTACCAGATTTGTTGGCTTGTATGTGTTAGAATATTTTTTTATTTATACTAAGCTTGTGTTGGTTGTGATGCTGTTAAAATGCGCGCAGTAGCAATGCTGATGGGTCTTGTAGGGCGTTTGCCACTATAAATTTCCGCTTAATATATATTTATGTGAACATATAGAGTTTTGTCTTGTCTTTTGTTTTTTGTTGTTTTTTTTTTGTTTTTCCGAACTCCCGGCCAACTAGCTGTACAATAGTTACCTACATATGCAAGCTGAACTTTCCCTTTACAGTAGAGTAGATGCTTGCATTTATCTTTGCGGAGATATATTGATTTTGATAATTCATTTGCATTGTTTGAAAATAATCCGAGCGATTTCCTAAAGAAAATGCATTTTCTTAGGTTACTTACATAGATATGTAACACTATTTAGGTATGTCCGTCTATCTCATCTTATCCTTTTGTTGAAGTTACTAAGCGATTTAGGACAATTTTAAGGGGTAACGCAGAGGGAGTATCAAATCATTCGCTTATGTACTCTTCCTTAAAATTAATAGAACACGAGTTCTTATGTTAGGAATGATGTAACTGAAGTGAAGTATACCAAGAAAGAATTTTATATTCAGCTGTGACTGAAGCTCTTATAACCTTTAGCACCTTTATCTTAATTTTTAAAAAACAATTCAAACGAAATGCATTTTATAAATGCGTGGCCGACTTTCGCTATTTTTTTACAGTTGTTGTAGTATATGCAAATTTTTATTGTTCTACTTTATGAGTAATAAGCAAGAAACCAAAATTTTTTTTTTACCCACCACTGACAGATGGAGATATATTCATCTTGTCATAGCATTTGCAGCATCGAGAAGGAAGCTTTAGAGATTTCATAAAGTATGCTTGATGAACATCAAGAGTTGTATTGATTTGTCTGTTTATTTGTCCATCGGTCTAGTTTTGTAATGTCAGTGGAAAACAATTTACTGACCATAGGAATGAAGCAATGGGCTTCAAATTTGGTTAGAAACGTTGGAAGTTCTTGCAGGCAGTGAGTTAGATTGTTCGAAGGACTCGCATACAGAACAGCAAGATATGATTTTCTCACTTGTTTTTTTGTTTTGGAGTCAAGCGATCAATATAAACCTGCTTGTAAGAACTTTCAGTGCTTCTGTTAAATTTAAAGCCGATATCTTAATTCTTGTGACCGGGAGACTGTTTACTACTGACATTGCACAGGATAGGTAGGCAGGCAGGCGGGCAAAGAGACGAACATGATTTTGGGCCAAGTCGGTCAAAGGAAATGTCCATAGTATAAGCTAAAGTGGGAACGTCTCTGTTTTCCAATATCTCTGTTTTGCTGATCATTCATAGACTGCCTCTATATATATTTGTATGTTTTATTTTAATGTGGGGTACAGAAGCTTCGGCTACAGCCAAATGCAATTTTCCCTTTTCTATAAATGCGCGGACTTTTATATTTGCGGTGATAGTTTGCGAAAATCTCAGTTGGGCGATCGTCTCACCTCGTACATGGTAAAGCAATTTATTTATTTTTACAAAATTTTCATTTTTTTTTTTTACAAATTCATGTCCAATTGATGGCAAATAATAAATAAAATCAATTTTACATTGAAACTTAAGAAAGAGGTATGGGTTCCCTTACATATTGATGGGTTTTTTCATTTTTCATTTTTTATTTTATTTTTTTTAATTTTTTATAGCTCTGTGAAGTATAAAAGATTCGACCTCTGGTGTATATTTTACATTTTGATGCTTTTTTTATGCATTGTTTTACTCGAAAAAGATATTTTCGTAAGCTTTTCAACTCTTTACCGTTACAAGACTGTTTTCTCGCTTACTGGATAATTTGCATATTCACTTACGTATATTAAGCCAAGCAAGACAGCGTTAGTGTTTCGTGGTAACACTCACACTTCAGAAGTTCATTCCATTACAAAGCTAATAATTATTATTAACGCGAATACCAAAGGAAACTGCAATAGCTATTGCTATTGTTTGACTCGGATGTTGCTCAAAGTACATGGAAACAATGGTAGAAAGATAACGAGTTATGTAAACCAGAACAGCTCATCTACGCAATTCTAAGGCTAATTCATCTCTTCAATATCGAATTATCGATTACAAGGAAATGAAAATGTTTATATATGATATCTATACGTACGTATACGCCCACAATAACACTTTGTATTCCTTTCGCTTTTCCATTGGCAAAATCAACTTAGTCGTTATTATTGCTGAATGCTGTTAAGTGCTACCTTACTTAACATAGCATAGCTCATGTCATGTCGTTAGGCCAACTCATAATAAGAGATTGCGTGATGTTGATGAGTAACATTTTCGCCTTTTTTTTTTTTTCTTTAGTTATTACCTCACTTGCTTCGTTGGTTTAAATTCAAACTTTTACGATTTGTGGAAAATATAATTTGATCTCTGTCTGGTCGGGCTTCCGGCTTAGAGGATCCCACACCCACCCGCTATACATTTGGTACATTTATTTCTTTTTTTCTGTCTATCAAAGAATTTGTTTGGAAAAATAAAGTTGATCTTAACCTTTCGACATCCTTGGCCACTTTTGTGGGCTTTTAATTTTTTAAAATTGTAATTTCTTATTATTAACGAAAAGGACAGAGATTTGACAATAAATTATTCCCTATGAGGGCTTGAAGAAATTACATCGTATGAAATTGGTTGCGCTTATGAAAGCATTTATCGATGTGCAAATAGATATATGAAAATATCTTGAGGATATTTTTTAAAATTTTTTTTTTAATATTTTATCGATCATTATATATCGTATCTCCTAAATGATAGAATTTATTATAACGTAAGGCAATACATAGGCCATAGGCAATTGTAATTCTGGCCATGAATCGATTTTGTTCATTTTTTTTTTAATTTTTATACCGTACACCACTACCGTACTAACAATAGGTTGTATTAGGTTTGTCCAAAATCGTGAAGGATCTTTTATTATGTAGATCACGCTACAATCATATTTCAGAACGAAGGTAAAAGTCTCCCTCCTGGCTTTTTGCCGATCTATTGACGTCTCTCAGTACAGATAGAAGCCAGCGATCACTGGTGAATATTAAAAATTCTCGATTATTTTCTGTGAAAAAGTTCAGATGTTCGTACCTTTTGACCATTTAGCCATGAAATGTTGCCAACTTTAGCCAAAATATTTATTAAAAACTTTGCGAGGAACCTTAACGACTTTTATCACCTGCCAGTTAAGCGAACAACATCGCCGGGCAAAAGCGCTGTAAATGTCTTTTTTTGCTTTGTTTAATAAATGTTTTAAACTTTCTTGAATATGTAGAAAAAAATTCATTACCGGCAAAAAAATTGTTTCTTTGAACTTTGGTGATTTTTTCCAACTGAGATCAGCTGCGCATCACGAATATATGCCAGAAAGTTGTAGCCGAATGGTTTAACTGTTAATTTTGCACTTTTCTAACATAGTAACAAAAGTTTTTGCAAATTATTTATGTTCCTTCAAAAGTAGTTCTAAACAAAAGTGCGTTACTGCCGCTTCAGCCAAGCTATCGTTAAGCAGATATGAGGCAATTCGAGAGTTTTAAGTGCTTGGACGAAGAACAACAAAATAGAGACTCGGGCCTTTTACCCAAAAGCTTGTCAATTACACAAAAAACAATATTTGTAAAAAACGCTACCTGTTTCTCTAGATCTAGAGGTCCACATTAAGTGATATTTTTTATTTTTTAATTTAAATTTAGACAAATTACACTTAATGTTTAAAAAAAAAATATTATTATTTATATTATTTATATTATTATTATTATATATTATTTTTTTTTAATAAATATTTTTTTTTAAAAACATAACGTTTCATCCAAACAAAAAAAAAGTGGTCAGAAGACCCTTGCTTTTGGGCTATCGCAGTCACCGTATCCCTTAAAAAATATATGAGCATAAGAGGAAATATTTCAGATTTAAGTCAAGGTATACCGATTAATTTAAAGACAAGCTATTTTTCTAACCAATTGTTGTTGTGCGCGCCGCTTAGCCATTGACGGCCAACCTAAGTTAAACATCGTACTTAATGAGAATGATTTTTAAAGGTAGTTTATGACTAAACCCATGGAAAGTTTATGGCAAAAATAATAAAAAAAAAAATATATTTTTTTTATATTTCACACTTGAAATAGTTTAACGAGAAAATAATAATTAGCAGTAAAAGTTTTAAAAAACGTTAGAAAATTTGAAAATAATTGTTTTTGTCACCCTCGCTTTATATAACAAATGGTTACACATGCGCAAAGACGCATATCCGGTTTTTAAACAATGGGAAGACGATTACGTATGTGTACATGATTATATACACATGTACATATATATATAAATAAGAATATGCTTATGTATATTTAATATTGTGCTAATTAGTGTACTTGTGAAGTAAAATAAGCGAAAAAATTGTTTTCCACGTAAATCGAATTTTGAATACCGCCCAGTAATACCTAGTTAAGTGTGTGTTTGCTGTGAGCACATTTTTGAAAACGTAATAAGTAATTGCTTGCTTTACTCTCTTCCTTTTTCTTCGGTGTTTACCGGAATCAAGAAAGCAAATGTAAATTAACAGCAGCCAACTCATCTGACATAATGCGGTGCTAGCTGAAGTAATTGCATTCTTGTGGTTGCTTCTTTTGTCTTTGTTTAACCTCAAAATCTTTAAAATTGGCGCATGCCTGCATACTGACTATCTTTACAAATTTACGTGTAATTTCGGGTAATTTCCGGTTAATTACACATCGATTACAACGCGTGTTAAATGGATCTAAGTAGTGACAGCCGTTGCCACCACTGAGCAAGACCATCCCCAACAGTTTGAGCAGAGCTCTACTACTCCTGCTGTGCGTCAGAAAGAGAAAGTGAAGGTCTGTAGCCGGGACTAGGTAAGACCTATCTAACCTACCTAAACCTATCCGATATGTCAATATTTAATCATCTCGCATTATTGGCTGAACAACAGCTACAATTAAACTACATCCCATTTCTCTGGGCATCAACTCGGCAAACAGCAACATTGCATCAGTCGATCCTTCCCGGGACGCCCGAGAGTGCAGGGGCTTTTTTTTTGAGCGGATATGAACGTTTATGTCGTTAGTTGAAAACGCACTTGTTACACTTGTCCAAGCAATCAAGCTCTCCTTGTGACACTCCCTAAAGCTGGGTTGCGGTGCCCTTTTACAATGTTTCACTCCATCACAGCGCCTTCTTAAGTAAACTTCGATCTTCAGCGCACTTTTTTAAAGTCCGCGTGTGCTTAAAAGGGCCCATGTTTTAGTATCTGCTCGAATAAAGTTCGAGCTTTTTTCCTAGGTTCTCTTTAAACAACAGATATTTTTAATATATTACAGCGTCCTTTCAATGAAGGTTTTTTTCCTTATAGCGACCTTTTAAGAGAACCAACGTTTCACCCAATTACCGACTTGAAGCTTTAGACAAACTTCTTCTTAAGCAAAGCGATTCTCCTCCCCTAATATATTCAGTAAGTTTAGGGCGCTCTTTCAAAAGAGTCAATGACTTTGCATAGATTGCCTCAATTAATGGGTAGATTTTTATTAATTATATTCTAACAATGCTTCCCCGTACTTTCATCTGCGGCAAGTCATATAAGTTTTTTTTTTATTTTTTATGTAGATTTCGTCTTGAATTCGTCAAACCCGGAAAAGCATAAACTTTTTATGATAATTCATCCAAGTCAACGTCAGAAACGTCCTTAATAAAAATGGGCAAATGCATATATGCTTAGTTTTAGAAGATATATAAAAACAGTAAACTGTTGGAATCAAAAAAAAAACAAAAAAAAAAAAGGAGAAGAAAATCTCCAAATGCAACACACAAGTGCTTCACATTATTATTTCATTTGGCGGTTTTTAGAAATGTAAAGCAAACACCTTTCTGCGGTAATGATTGTTATTGCAGTTGTTATTGTTATTGCTGTCGTTGTTGTTATTTTTATTATTGTTTTTGTTGTTGTTTCATCATATCATTCATAATGAATATTATGAATTATGTTCTGTCTCTTGGGTGTTTGGCGCCAATGTCGGCCTCTTTCAAGTCTGGTCTCTGCTAAGACGGAACCGTATAAGAATCTCTTAAACAAAATCTCTTTTCTTTTCGAATGTTTATCTGTGTATGCTTTTATTTGAACGCTGCGGTCTTTTGATGATAATTTCTGTTGAGGATCAAGAAAAAAGAAAAAAAAAAAAAAAAAAACAAAAAAACACTAAGAAAAGTTTTAATTTTCTGTTCTACTTATACGCGGGCTAAGGTGTTTCGATGGTTTTTGTGAAATCTTCTGTTTTATTCTTTCCTTTTGTTTTTTGTTGTTGTTGTTGTTTTTTATATTCTTTCTGTGTTAAATTTATTGATAATTATAAAATTAAGAGAAAACGCCACAAACCCAAGCGTAATGAAATAAAATCCTTTTCGGACTTGAGAAGAAACGGCAAGAATCATAATAATTTATATATAAAGTGTTAACACCTACTCGAAGGAAACACATAAAAATGATTTAAAACATCAAACGCGTAAGCAAACATATAGGAAATCATCTGAAAACTAGGCGCCAAACATCAGTTTTATTTTTAAGTAATAAATACTTCACGAACGACTAATAGAAGCTGTCAAGTGTAAGGAAGACGGCGTTGTGTTCTTGCTGTTTGTTTCTTGTTTTGCTTCTCTCTGATATTAAATCATAGCATAACAAATTGAAAGTCAAGTATGAAAATGACATTTAAACATCTATACAATATTTGCAAAAAAAAAAAAAAAAAAAAAAAAAAAAAAAAAAAAAAAAATTCAAAGAAATTTGCTTCGCTTGCAAAAGGGGTGTACATGTATATGCTAAGGGCAGGCAAGGTCACTTAATCCTTGAAACTCTTTTCTTTAGCTCTTTTCGGAATTTTCTTTTGTAAAACCCTCTCAACGGTGATTTGTCTTAACAATCACGACCAACAAGTAGTGCTAATGATATTATAAGCAAATTTGTTTAAAAACAACCCGATGTCCTACCTCTGTTTACAAATATTAATTACAATTATTTGCAAAAAAAAAAAAAAAAAAAAATAAAAAAAAAAAAAAAAAAAAAAAAATATTAATTTCCTCTTCATTGGTTTCAATGTTAGAAGAAATTTTCTTTTTACATGCATCTTGAAAGAAACATATATACAAGTTTGGTCAATCCGTTTGGAACGCTTAGCTACGTGTACGTAAAACTGAAACAGAAATCTAACCGTAGGTGGCCCTAAGCCCACGGGCAGAGAACATGTGTGAATTTGCTTTTTTTTATAGCTCGTACACCTGCCAACAATAAGCAGCCCATCGACTGCGAGACTGAATAGCTTTGGCACGGAGACGGTCTTCTGTGTTTGGTCGACAGTCAGTTGGTTGTTGAAGTCTGGTGAAGTCTTGATACCAAGTGCTACCAATACGAATGAATCGATTTGTGTCGTTCACAAGAAAGGCAACACAGACTCATTTTTTTACAAGACATCCCTTCATCTGTCCTTACAGCGAAACCGGGTCGCAACACGAATCACTGGGGAGTGTAAGCGCATGAGACTTACTCATCAAATTCAAGTTCTTCCAGTTACTACTCATTTGCATCGATGGGACACGCCTTTGCTGAGCAGTCTTTTACTTCTTATGAAAATATACAGAAATAGCTCGACTTTTGACTGGTTTGCTTGAAATGTGCAACAGTTTTTTTAGCGCTGCATTCACAACTTATCAGATAGCTGACTTCCAATAGAATGTTTTTTAGCACTTTTGTACCATACATTCCGGTTTCACATGAACATATCTGGCAGTAATCCCCAGAGCAAGGTGTCTCTGCTTTAATTCTCAGACAGACCGACGGACGGAGTTGGCTATACCCTTTAAGAATATAGTCTAGGGCATATTCTACTTGCATGTAAATATGTAAATTGACATGTGTACACAGAGGTACATGCGTTCACATGCGTATGTTTTTGAAGCTTCCATAGTCGCCGAGATCGAATACTAGGGTAATTTTTATAAATATGGTCACACGGTTGACGCTCACCGGGTATCTAAATGGCTTTCTTCACTCGTAAACATAAAGTTAGCTCCGTTCATTTGTCTCTTATTCGTTGAACATCCATAGTTGAATATATTGCTAACGAAGTTGAGCTTTCAAATAAATTCATTGAACTTATATCCATTGATTACGAAACGGACATGATCGGTTCCTACACCCATAAACGGTCGGTTCGCTAGTTTGGTGATGTTGTCTTTTTGTGTATTTTTCTACCTTTCTGCATGTTCGTCCGTATGTCTGGGTGTCCATATGTGTGCCTGTCCCTTCGTCTGGACATTGTCAAAGAGATGCACACTTTTAGTTAAAATCGACTTAGTTGTGTCTGTCCGTTCGTCCGCCTGAGATCGTTCGCCCGTTAAGACGGGGGTTATAAGAGCTGACTTTGAAAACTGAATTTTTCGCGTATATGATCTAAGAACTAAATGAGTCCACAGGGTGGTATGCCATCAACCAAACTATTCCAGCTTATGAGTTGAGCCAAGTGCGTCGATTTGTTAGATCTAATTACCAGAACCCTTTAAAGTTTACTTACTGCAATCAGAGGTGTAGAGTATGCAAAGATTCGCTCCAAGCCGTGTACAATGTTATTTACCTTACTTTGCTATCTATCGTTTTGTATTCCTTTCACCCTCAGTGTTTGTTGCTATATTGTTATTCAGCTCTGTGGGTTATTTGAACGGTCAATTTTTGCTCTAATTTTTTTCTTATTTCTTTTTTCTTCTTGTTTCCTAATTTAATACCTTGCGTTGTATCTTTAATCCTATAGAAGGTTAATATGTATATGCATTAACTTCCGCCTTTGTTACATTTAAAGGTAATATATATTATGTTAGCGCCGGTATTAGTTTCTTATTTGTTGAGATGTTTTTTCCAGACCAACAGAGATTGCTATGCTTTGCATGGTATTTGCATTTTTCATATCTTACCTTTAACAGATTGCACTGATGTGATTATAAGATATAAATTTTACAATAATATTATAAGAGAATTACCATGTGATTGATATTCGGATTTATTGATATCGCTTTTCTTTTTCTTTTTACCAAAAGTAGATTTCCATCTCTACAATTTCTTTGAAGTTAGCCTTAGTAGAAATATTCTCTTCTTGCTTTAAAATTCGAAGACATCAGGTAGTCAGTAAAATCTTCACTTATCTCAAATTCTTGGTGTACGATTTTTAAACTTTTTGTTAATTCTACTTGGGTAAAAGCGATTTGATTAGCTTCCAAGTTGTGCTCATTTATTAAAAATCCCTTGCAGGGATTGTTCTGACCAAATTTCAAATTTTAGATGAGAAATATTTTTTATATTTATTTATTTATTTATTTATTTATTTATTTATTTATTCATTCTACACGTGCAGGAACGCAACTAAAAACAAATGACAGTCGAGTTCAAATGACTCGTCAAGTAATCTTAAAATAATTATTATTAAAAGTAGTATAAGTATAATAAGACAAAAAAGAAAAAAAAAGGAAAGAAGGAAAGGCATGCACACAATTAGCACAGGGCCACACCCACAACCGGTACAGGACAAAATTGCAAATTAACCCCTAAGCCATTGCAAACATGCATAAGCTTGGCAACCAATAATAGTTAACAACAATTCATCTTCGAATCATACTAACTTTATAAGGTTAAAAGCTAGTTTAAATACGACATGAGTAAATCACGTGTATTAAGCAGTGGACTTTAAAGAGTCCGATAATGAGAATAAATATTTCTATAACAAGTTTTTAAAAAAAATATTCTTTAAGAAAATATTGATTCATTTGTTTGAGCCATAACCCAGCAAGGCCGATTATTAAAAGCCTAGACTTCGTTTCACTTTTTTTGGGCGTAAGTTTATATAGAAGGGAATTAAAAAAATGGTGCCGTCACTTCCATTTCACATTCATTTAGTGTGCGAAAGCATTCGTTGTCATTGGTTTTCGTCGCAAGGTTATAGAACAGCAGGAGAGACAGGCTTAAATCTTCTTAAGAAATGATTTTAAGCCGAAACTGGTCTATCTTAAGGGAGAACACCAATGTAGCAGACCAAAAATGGGAGCATGGAAGTAGGCAGATAAATAATATTCGGGGAAGTTATTAGACGTATATTTAAGGTCCAGAAAAAAAAAATTGTTTTAGAAAAAAATTAAATAATGGACATACCAGAACTATTCTCGGGAGGCACTTTTAATTTAAGGGAATCTGCGTTACGCAGTATAAATGTTTCAAATTTAATTGAGAAAAATAAAATCATTTAATCTACATTTCATTCATGTCATTCATCATGTAAAGGTTTTTAGAAATCTTGATGCTCGTCTGATTGCCAAGTGTTTGAATGAAAAAATTCATTTTTGGACCAAAAACTTTCACTTTTTTTTATTAATAAAATATGTTTGGATCCATTTATTAAAATGTTTCTGTAAAGATGTGAGAAGTTCAAGTGAAAAAATTGAAAATTGAGTTTGAGTTACGCTGTCTGTTGTTTTCAGAAATATGGTTCCTGAAATAAACGCGTTTTCCTATGTACCATAAGTATTTCTTGTTATTGCAAAAAAAAGAATTTTTTTTATGTTTTTCTCTTGTTGCAGCATAAAAATGCATAAAAATGTCCTTTCATGTTCATATTCTTCCTTGACGAGCTTTTTCTCGACTGTGCATTCTTTGCTGCATTTGTCAAAGCTGAAATCCCATGTTTTACACTTTATATGTCGTGGGATGACGGAAAACGGGGCATGAAAGCATATAATACAGCAGCCGAATTCTCCAAGAATTTCATCAAAAATCTTTAACCTTCACGCTTGGCAGAAGCGTTAAAAGCTTTGGAATAGTTCTCAGCCTCATATTCACTCAAACGTCATCCTCATAACGCTATATTAACATTTTTTTGTTGTTGTTTAAGTATTTTGAAAAGATCATAAACACTTGCCGAAGACAACCGTTAGCGTATTAGAGTTGCTCGAAATCAACAGACATTGGGCTGCAACTTCCCAGCAGAGATTCATTTAACAAATGTCTTCTCGCCGTGACGCTTGGGAAAGAGTTTGAAAAAAGTTTTTTTCGGGTAATTAATTTTTTCCCACTTACTCTAGACGAGTCATTCGCGTAAGCATTTACGCTGAAGGGTATAAAAATGGAGGAGTTTACATATAAAAGCACTAGTCTAAAAGTATTAGGTGTGTCAATGAATTCTGCCGTCAAAAGGTTGGTTGCTTCATAAAACTCAAATAAGGCGTTTGGTTTTTCAGAAATTTTTGTATTTAGGTAACTTGGACATTGGTCTTTATACGATATAAGTCTTAGTTGTTTACAAGCTGTCGTTCATTGTGTATCAATGTGTAAAGAGACACTGCGTCGTTTCTTTGTGTTTTTATGTGAGAAAAACTTTAGCTGAAGCTGAAGGGAATGATTAATTTGGTTTGAAGGGAAAGTGCAGCAAGCTACGAAACAGTTGGAAAACTGTTTATAAGATTTCGGGAAAAAAATTGTTGTCTTAAATACGATGAAAATGCGTCTCCAGCAAATGCAAGCCAGGAAGTGATCTTAACTTCGACTGGGAGCTTCCGCTCGATTGGGGTGTATGCTTCCAACCTATCTCCATCTAATCGGTAGAATCATATTTAGCCGAACAGGAGCCCTGCAAAATTGAAGATGTGCAAAAATGGGTCGATACCTATTTCATCTCGAAACAACAAAGTTTCTATCATGAGGTCATCCGTAAGCTACACAATAAAAATCCAAGATGCATACATATTAACGACGGTCAGAACTCGCTAACACCGGTTCCGAACCATTTTCAATAGCGTTGGTCCTTGGATCGAAGCACGTCAGAGTAGCGAATTTCATCAAAATATATCAAAAATTGCCATAGGAAGCTGGAAGACAAAAATACATGGGCAGGTATTAGACGGACAGACAAACTTCGATCGAGTTGGAAAACGATTTTGAGTTAATCGGGCCTACCTTAAGCGCTTCTGCATGTCACATTCGTGTAGTGCAGGAAGAACATAAAGAACATTATAGTAGACACCCCACACTATTTCGCCTAATAGAGTTCATTCATTTTTGTTACTTCATTTTTGTTCACTCATTTTGGTAGTAATACACCAAAAGTTACAGATCCGAACTTGGCCACTATTTCAGCAGCTTCATCTTAGGCCACGACCTTTTTTGCGTATTATTCTCATACGTAACTCGCCTTCTACTGCCCATTATCAAACTACCCGGAAGTGGATTTATTTGGTCTTCTTCCAATAGCGGTTCGGTCCAATACATTCTTCTTCAATCTTAATTCATTTGCTCAACACACCCTTTGTATCCAGAGTTATGGAAACAATTTATTACCACATCTATAAGAGACATTGTTATCTATTATAATGGGCCTTAATGGTTTCGAGGTCGCATGAGCGTCAATAAATAAATAAACAATTGAAGGGTGTTTTCTGGTCAAGGCGTAATGCTGCAGCGATGTCTTAAGATTAGTTCTGGCGGTCTTTTTCAATATTCTGAAGAATTCTATCAACGATTGGTTGGAAACACCAAGCGTTTCTAACATCGACATCTCCCGTATAAATCAATGATGTGCTGCCGATTTTGGTAAAGCTTCTGCAATATAAATACAACGGATTTTTTTTTTATAAACTCAGGAGATATTATAGCAGTGATGGAGGAGATATTAAGAACCTTCCAAAATTTTCACGGTTTTTTAAAGCGCATTTACTTTCGTCTGAATTAACGATTGTCGCCATCTTGCTTACATATCGCTTATCACTCAAACACACTGTAGTGCAGCTTGACGGCATTACCACAATTAGGTGACCGTAGAACTCATCTGGTGCGGACAACATTCACGGACTTCTGTAATTACATGTGGACTTCAATTCTCACTCTGCTTCATCTAAACTTGACAAAAATGAAAATCTCGTTAAATAGAAAATCTTGCATTAAAAACTAGCTTCTCATTTAGGCAGCTGAAGGTAAAAAGAAGAGTTTCTTTTTATGCATCTTCACAAAACTTATGGAAAAAACATGAAAATCCAACATTACTTAAATTCCGACCGACTAACTTAACCGCGCTTTCGGTTATTCCTCTAACTAACCAAATAAAATTCAAACGACCTTTAACCGTCAGCTATGTTGTGGCGATGAGTCAGCATAGTTTTCAAGTTTGAAAAACCATAAATTTTTGAAGAAGATTTGGAATTGAAACGCATTTTAAGCGAAGTTTTGCTTAACAAAGCTTTATTTATTTATTTACACACTTTTTTTTTTTTTCATTGCTGATAATTTGCATAAAAAATATGATTAAAATTTTCCATGAAAAATAAAAAAAAAATTTAAATAATATTCACACGTAAACGCACTCATACACGCATCTATCTGTATAGGCATTTTGTTAACTAAGCTAAAGGTCTTAATAGCCTTCATGTACGGTATACGCACACACACACACAAACATACGCTGTTACTTGCATGCAAGAAACAAGCTTACACTTGGCTCACAACTCTACGGGATGCCAGTGTACCTGTAGTTTCTTTGGAAAATTTCCTAACACAAGTTAAATAAAGCTTTGATTGTTACTGCTACTGTTGTTATTCTTGTTGATGTTGTTGTTATTGTTATTGTTGTTGTTATTGTTGTTGTTTTGGTTGTTGCTTATAGCTGCATAACAAAAGCGAACGGTAGCCAAAATGGTTTTAAAACTTTATTATTAATGTGACTTAAATAATGCAGCATTTAGTAAATTGAGCACAAATCAGATGGAAAATGCCAGGAAAAATGAATGTAAACATTTATTAAACAACAGCAGCAACAACAAAACAGAGCAAAAAGAAAAAAGAAAAANTTCTATAACAAGTTTTTAAAAAAAATATTCTTTAAGAAAATATTGATTCATTTGTTTGAGCCATAACCCAGCAAGGCCGATTATTAAAAGCCTAGACTTCGTTTCACTTTTTTTGGGCGTAAGTTTATATAGAAGGGAATTAAAAAAATGGTGCCGTCACTTCCATTTCACATTCATTTAGTGTGCGAAAGCATTCGTTGTCATTGGTTTTCGTCGCAAGGTTATAGAACAGCAGGAGAGACAGGCTTAAATCTTCTTAAGAAATGATTTTAAGCCGAAACTGGTCTATCTTAAGGGAGAACACCAATGTAGCAGACCAAAAATGGGAGCATGGAAGTAGGCAGATAAATAATATTCGGGGAAGTTATTAGACGTATATTTAAGGTCCAGAAAAAAAAAATTGTTTTAGAAAAAAATTAAATAATGGACATACCAGAACTATTCTCGGGAGGCACTTTTAATTTAAGGGAATCTGCGTTACGCAGTATAAATGTTTCAAATTTAATTGAGAAAAATAAAATCATTTAATCTACATTTCATTCATGTCATTCATCATGTAAAGGTTTTTAGAAATCTTGATGCTCGTCTGATTGCCAAGTGTTTGAATGAAAAAATTCATTTTTGGACCAAAAACTTTCACTTTTTTTTATTAATAAAATATGTTTGGATCCATTTATTAAAATGTTTCTGTAAAGATGTGAGAAGTTCAAGTGAAAAAATTGAAAATTGAGTTTGAGTTACGCTGTCTGTTGTTTTCAGAAATATGGTTCCTGAAATAAACGCGTTTTCCTATGTACCATAAGTATTTCTTGTTATTGCAAAAAAAAGAATTTTTTTTATGTTTTTCTCTTGTTGCAGCATAAAAATGCATAAAAATGTCCTTTCATGTTCATATTCTTCCTTGACGAGCTTTTTCTCGACTGTGCATTCTTTGCTGCATTTGTCAAAGCTGAAATCCCATGTTTTACACTTTATATGTCGTGGGATGACGGAAAACGGGGCATGAAAGCATATAATACAGCAGCCGAATTCTCCAAGAATTTCATCAAAAATCTTTAACCTTCACGCTTGGCAGAAGCGTTAAAAGCTTTGGAATAGTTCTCAGCCTCATATTCACTCAAACGTCATCCTCATAACGCTATATTAACATTTTTTTGTTGTTGTTTAAGTATTTTGAAAAGATCATAAACACTTGCCGAAGACAACCGTTAGCGTATTAGAGTTGCTCGAAATCAACAGACATTGGGCTGCAACTTCCCAGCAGAGATTCATTTAACAAATGTCTTCTCGCCGTGACGCTTGGGAAAGAGTTTGAAAAAAGTTTTTTTCGGGTAATTAATTTTTTCCCACTTACTCTAGACGAGTCATTCGCGTAAGCATTTACGCTGAAGGGTATAAAAATGGAGGAGTTTACATATAAAAGCACTAGTCTAAAAGTATTAGGTGTGTCAATGAATTCTGCCGTCAAAAGGTTGGTTGCTTCATAAAACTCAAATAAGGCGTTTGGTTTTTCAGAAATTTTTGTATTTAGGTAACTTGGACATTGGTCTTTATACGATATAAGTCTTAGTTGTTTACAAGCTGTCGTTCATTGTGTATCAATGTGTAAAGAGACACTGCGTCGTTTCTTTGTGTTTTTATGTGAGAAAAACTTTAGCTGAAGCTGAAGGGAATGATTAATTTGGTTTGAAGGGAAAGTGCAGCAAGCTACGAAACAGTTGGAAAACTGTTTATAAGATTTCGGGAAAAAAATTGTTGTCTTAAATACGATGAAAATGCGTCTCCAGCAAATGCAAGCCAGGAAGTGATCTTAACTTCGACTGGGAGCTTCCGCTCGATTGGGGTGTATGCTTCCAACCTATCTCCATCTAATCGGTAGAATCATATTTAGCCGAACAGGAGCCCTGCAAAATTGAAGATGTGCAAAAATGGGTCGATACCTATTTCATCTCGAAACAACAAAGTTTCTATCATGAGGTCATCCGTAAGCTACACAATAAAAATCCAAGATGCATACATATTAATGACGGTCAGAACTCGCTAACACCGGTTCCGAACCATTTTCAATAGCGTTGGTCCTTGGATCGAAGCACGTCAGAGTAGCGAATTTCATCAAAATATATCAAAAATTGCCATAGGAAGCTGGAAGACAAAAATACATGGGCAGGTATTAGACGGACAGACAAACTTCGATCGAGTTGGAAAACGATTTTGAGTTAATCGGGCCTACCTTAAGCGCTTCTGCATGTCACATTCGTGTAGTGCAGGAAGAACATAAAGAACATTATAGTAGACACCCCACACTATTTCGCCTAATAGAGTTCATTCATTTTTGTTACTTCATTTTTGTTCACTCATTTTGGTAGTAATACACCAAAAGTTACAGATCCGAACTTGGCCACTATTTCAGCAGCTTCATCTTAGGCCACGACCTTTTTTGCGTATTATTCTCATACGTAACTCGCCTTCTACTGCCCATTATCAAACTACCCGGAAGTGGATTTATTTGGTCTTCTTCCAATAGCGGTTCGGTCCAATACATTCTTCTTCAATCTTAATTCATTTGCTCAACACACCCTTTGTATCCAGAGTTATGGAAACAATTTATTACCACATCTATAAGAGACATTGTTATCTATTATAATGGGCCTTAATGGTTTCGAGGTCACATAAGCATCAATAAATAAATAAACAATTGAAAGGTGTATTCAGGCCAAGGCGTAATCCTGCAGCAATGTCTTAAGATTAGTTCTGGCCGTCTTTTTCAATATTCTGAAGAATTCTATCAGCGATTGGTTCATGGGAAACACCAAGCGTTTCTAACATCGACATCTCCCGTATAAATCAATGATGTGCTGCCGATTTTGGTAAAGCTTCTGCAATATAAATACAACGGATTTTTTTTTTATAAACACAGGAGATATTATAGCAGTGTTGGAGGAAATATTAAGAACCTTCCAAAATTTTCACGGTTTTTTAAAGCGCATTTACTTTCGTCTGAATTAACGATTGTCGCCATCTTGCTTACATATCGCTTATCACTCAAACACACTGTAGTGCAGCTTGACGGCATTACCACAATTAGGTGACCGTAGAACTCATCTGGTGCGGACAACATTCACGGACTTCTGTAATTACATGTGGACTTCAATTCTCACTCTGCTTCATCTAAACTTGACAAAAATGAAAATCTCGTTAAATAGAAAATCTTGCATTAAAAACTAGCTTCTCATTTAAGCAGCTGAAGGTAAAAAGAAGAGTTTCTTTTTATGCATCTTCACAAAACTTATGGAAAAAACATGAAAATCCAACATTACTTAAATTCCGACCGACTAACTTAACCGCGCTTTCGGTTATTCCTCTAACTAACCAAATAAAATTCAAACGACCTTTAACCGTCAGCTATGTTGTGGCGATGAGTCAGCATAGTTTTCAAGTTTGAAAAACCATAAATTTTTGAAGAAGATTTGGAATTGAAACGCATTTTAAGCGAAGTTTTGCTTAACAAAGCTTTATTTATTTATTTACACACTTTTTTTTTTTTTCATTGCTGATAATTTGCATAAAAAATATGATTAAAATTTTCCATGAAAAATAAAAAAAAAATTTAAATAATATTCACACGTAAACGCACTCATACACGCATCTATCTGTATAGGCATTTTGTTAACTAAGCTAAAGGTCTTAATAGCCTTCATGTACGGTATACGCACACACACACACAAACATACGCTGTTACTTGCATGCAAGAAACAAGCTTACACTTGGCTCACAACTCTACGGGATGCCAGTGTACCTGTAGTTTCTTTGGAAAATTTCCTAACACAAGTTAAATAAAGCTTTGATTGTTACTGCTACTGTTGTTATTCTTGTTGATGTTGTTGTTATTGTTATTGTTGTTGTTATTGTTGTTGTTTTGGTTGTTGCTTATAGCTGCATAACAAAAGCGAACGGTAGCCAAAATGGTTTTAAAACTTTATTATTAATGTGACTTAAATAATGCAGCATTTAGTAAATTGAGCACAAATCAGATGGAAAATGCCAGGAAAAATGAATGTAAACATTTATTAAACAACAGCAGCAATAACAAAACAGAGCAAAAAGAAAAAAGAAAAAGTAAAGAAAATGCTAACAACAACAACAACGCCAGCAACTATAGCAATAAAATAGTGTAAAAAGACCAAAGTAAAAATATTCACAACCACAACAACAACAACAACAACTTGAAAAAAGAAAAAAAAAACAGGAATTTTCTCTACCTCAAGTGTTTGAAAAAGTATCATAAATTTTCACTAGAGCAAAAGCAACCAAGCTAGCCCAGGCATTGACTGCCGGCCTGCCTGCGTAGCTGCCTTGCAAAAGGCAGTCAGTTCACTTTCTATTGTAATTTCATGTTTCAACGAAAACTAAGCCTATTGCTTTTGTTGTTGTTGTTGTTGCTTTTGCTGCTTTCGTTAATGCGCGACTAGTGTTAAACTAGTATGTGTGTTAATGCTTATAATTGTGTGTGCAAGGAGTGCATGTGTGTTTCTGTGTGTGTGTATATGTGTGTTCGTTGGCTATTTAAAATTCACTCTAACAGCATTTAGATGCGGTAACGATGCGCGCATGCGAAATAGTCTTAAATCTTAATGACGCTACTAGCTTGAATTTTTCATAAATTTTTAAGCAACAATATTATAGACGAGCAAGGTCGCCATTAGACCACTACTCGCGCTTCCACCACCATTTCGCTTAGTATAGTTATTTCCTCTTTTTCATAATAATGTATACAAAAGATACACATTCTTTTCATGCAAAGGCATACTTTTCATGAAAGCCCACATATTGGAGGATGCCCAAAACATCATATGACGGAATCAAAATTTCACAAACTTAATTTATTTCCAAAAAAATTTTAGTATTTCTCGATTTCCGCCATGGAAAAAGAAAAAAAACACCATAAACCATACTTTCTCTCCTTATAGGAGCTTGCTTTTCGTGATAACCCTTGTACATGTTAGGATCTAAAAAATAGAGCTATGTGATCCAAATATCCCACCGTTCTCCACCGCTAAAATGCTACTAAGAATAAATTTTCATCATAAAATATGAAAAGTTAAATCCTTTTATGCAGAGCTTATTACTCGTGCGAAATCTTATCTGGAATGGGGTCTAAGAAAGGGACTCATGTGATTCAAATTTGGTCCAGTAAATTTTTTTGTCAAATTACTATCATAAATAAACTTTCACCATAAAACATTAATAACTGGACGTTTTTGGCTTTTAAGGATTTACGCTTCCTGAGAATCCTTCTATATGGTGGTATTCCAAAAATGAACCTACGTAGTGTTTCGCTATTACGAAGCAATTTTCACGATGAAATATTGAAAATCGCACCTTTTTACCGTATTACGATTCAGTTTTCATAGGAAAGGTTACATGAGAGGAGGTTCAAAAAATTGTCTCCGCCGCACCGAATTTTTCATTTTAATTTAGAAAAGCGAAGTACTACTACTCAGCGAATTTTTTCGGAAAGCTTTGAAAATTGTAATTCTTTTCGATATAATGATTTTTCAAAATAAGTCGTTATATCGGGAGTGGGCGAAAAAGTGGAGAAATCCCAACCATTTTCAATAGTGTTTGGCCTTTGGTTGAAGCACGTCAGGATACAAAATTTCATCACAATATCTTAAAAATTATGACTTGCAGATTGCACACAAAAATACATGGACAGACATTAGACGGACAGACAATATTAGATGGATTCCGAATCGTTAACGGTATAATAAAAGGTGTGTCTATCTCAAACCCCTCTGGGTATTACATAAGTCCGCGATAAACTTAATACACTCCGTATCACAATCGGTGGAGGGTGTAATCAAATATCCACAATATCTTTATAACAGTGTTGGCGTTGCTATACCCAGGCATCAGTGGAAGGTGATATATTTATTTTATCAACACATATGCAACACGCAGAAGAAGGCTTTAGAGACCCCCAGCAGAGAAAGCAGATATATGTCGGCATGTCTGTCCGTGTAACTGTCTGCACGAAATATTCTTCTGATCACAAAAGTGAAAATATCGGCTTCAGTTTTTGCCAAAAAACATTGGAAGTTCGCAAATTAATGTTGAAAATGAACTACGTCGGTTAAACAATATGTCTGGAACACAATGTAAGCTGAGGCCACCTTTTTTTTGGGTTATTTGCTTATTACTGCTCATTGCTTCGTAAAAATTCCTTATATATTCTCTAGCTAATCCTACAGCATCCATATACAAATCGAATAAGTCGCCCAATCCAATCCAATATTTCCGTTTTTTATGATAAAGTTGGTGAGTGTAAAAGATTTCGCGACAACCGAATATAATTTTCTTATTCGTTTTTTGTTGTTGTTGTTATTATCGTTATTCTGATTATTATTATCTTCATAGTGTCGGTTGGCTTTTTGTTATGATTTTCTGTAATAGAAACCCTCGAGCGACAATTTATTAGTATTTACCACGAAATTTTTCAAAAGCAAAGAAAAAACCCACGTAAGCGTAAATAGCGAGTAGCAAAAGAGAAAAGCAAGAAGGCAGGGAAAACAAGAAAACACTGCAAAGGATAGACAGACTTTACTTTTTGTATCCAAAATTTAGCAAATATATGTGTGTGTTTGTGCGTGTATTACTTTTAATAAATACTTAAGCAAATGCATAAATACTTCTCTGCATAAGCGAACTATTGACTGTCAGTGTGTAAATGCCTCTAAAAAATCACGGAGGGTGCGTTTTTCTTCTGCTTTCTCGATTTGTGCGTTACAATCACAGAAAGGGAGAGAGAGGGAGAGAGAGGGAGAGAGAGGGAGAGAGACAGAGAGTCGGAACATATTAGCGTTTCCCTCTGTTGTTTTTTTTTTTTTAATATATATTTGGTGTCTTGATCAAGTTATTTAAAGTGATACCTTAGTGCATGCGCGCTTGTATATATGTACGTATGCACGTGAGTATAAACATAAATTTCTTAATGAATTTTTAATGACTTTTACATGTTTTTAACAGAGACTGTATGTCTTGACCGTATATGCATGTAAACATAATTGAAATTGTCGGTTAACGAGAGAAAGAAAGAAAGAGAAAGAGACAAGAGAGAGAGAGAGAGGGAGCGAGGTAAAACCCGAGTTTTTTGTTGTTATTGCAATAAGTACATTGATGTATAAACTTGACAACAAGCAATTTTGAAGTTTGCATATTCAGTGACCCATACCAGGACTGAGTTATATTGACTTGACAAAAAATGAAATCAGCTTTAGCTGGAACCTTTTTAAATGAAGTTTGTGGCTGACTGTTCGATTAAAAATTAATAAGCATTAACTAGAATCCAGTATGTTTTAGTAGCATTCACTCATGCGAGCTGCCATCAGGGCAGTGAATACTAAAAGTTTTGCACAGAATGTGAATTCTCTTTCAACTATCGAATATTTTCTTGCAAGACAATGAACTTCGGTTCTGGCCACTTTCCGTCTTTGATGCACAGCGAAGATTATTGAATATCATAAATGTTAATTCTTGTATCCTGGAAATTTTAATTTTACTAATCTGATATTTGAGACAGACAGCGCACTTTTTTCGAAATCACCGATGTATTAGGGGCATATTCATTTTGTCAAAACGCTTGCAACGCCCAAAATGAAACATGAGAGATCCCATAAAGTACATGCAGCATCAAATTCTAAATCGAATACAGCGCATTTGTTTGTTCGTCAAAATGCGGTGAGACTTTCGTCTATATTTAATAGTAATAATTGATAATCATAAAGTATACAAGTAAACCCATTATAGTTGGCCATGTCCCGCTCTTAAATACCCCACAACACCTTGCTTAATACAGTTCTGCCAATCACGTCTTTTAAAAATAAGGCGTTATATGGGGACTGGCGGTAAAAGTGATTCGACCCGAATCATTTTCAAAAACATTCGCCTTTGAGACAAAACACATCGCTGAATATGTCGACAAACATCAGACAGACAGACAAGCTTAACCTGGTGCATAAAAAGTGGGGCTACCTCAAGCTCTTCTGTATGTTGTATTCGCGCAAACGTGGTATACCATTATGCCACAAGTGTTAGGGTACATAGGGGATTCACTATTTCACGTAGAACAAGGAGAAATCAAAGCAGTGCACTGAAAGAGGAAAATTGGCTCCAAAGAAAGCGAAGAAAGCTTTTTCTGCTTTCAATTTTCCAAACTAAATTTAGCATTCACGACTACAAACGACTAATGCGACTAACTAACAACTAACAACGAGTCGCATTGGGTGAAAAAAGCATTTTCTCTCATCAAGACAATGGGAAGCAGTTTACACATCCATTATCACGATGAGTTCTGTTTCAAGCGCGTTCTTCCCAGATTCCCAGACGCTTGAATTAATCTTTTTTTTCAAACCTAACGAAAAGAAAAGATTTTCTGACAGTGAATATATGAAGTCAGCGGTTGATAAATATTTTGAGCTGATAAGATTTATTTCTTTATTTATTGTAAGTAGTAATAGGACACCGAAACAATTGATTGAGGGAAGAAGGAATCAAAATAAGATTAGATCATGCTGGAGAGCAAAAATTTTTTTGTCTCAAACTTTTTGTATTTTCTTAGTCAGAGCCAGAACTTCTCAATCCACCCTCATAGGTTGGCAAATAAATAATCTCAACGTCGTCTTTTACGTCTTACTTGGGTCATATAATAAATAAAAATGTATATAAAAGCGATCGAGAAATGCAGAGAAGACACCAAATTGTCTTACAGATTAATACATTATTTCCGTCAATTAATCTCCGCTTTTTCTTTAAGCATTGAAAATTGAAATAAATAACATCTGTAACTCCAGGAAGTTTATAAGAACTTCTCGAATACAGATACTAAGTCTGGATAGTAAATATATAGCATATTTTTTGCAATCACAGGAGAATGCAAAAAATAACCTATAAAACGGCGAATGAAAGGAAATTATAAGTTTGTAGTATCAAAATTCAAATGTTAACCATAATTTCGGACAAAGAAAAGATTAATAAAAGCGGAAAACTAAGGAGTAAATAGAAGAAAATTATATATACGTAGCATAATTTCGTAGTTACATATGAGTACTCAGGCAGTAAAAAAGTGAAAGAGAAGCAGAGAAGATTTTAAAACAATGTCCAGCCAAAAGTATGATTTTCTGCCGTTCTAAACTGGAAATGTTTGTGTCCTTGGAACAAGCTGAAATTGTAGAAATGTTTGTTTTTCCTCGTAAGTCTTGCCGATTTTATTTCTAAGTAGATCTTTATGACCGTACACACACACGCGCATGCATAAACACCTATGGCTAAACACCTGTGTCTGTGAATATTTAAAGTGAGTTTTGTTATACGTTCTATTTCTTTTTCTTTTTTTTTTTTCTACAAATTTTTTTACTTCTTTTGATGGTTTAGCGCAAGTTTTAAAAGAGAGCAAAGCGCGTTCGACCTCCCGTAGTGTGATGGCATTTAATTTGTTATAAATCATTATTCACCGCGACGACGACGACTTTATTGAAAGCGCTTTTGTTTTGCTTTTACTTGGCTTATGCGTTGTTGTTAAACTGTTATAGTGATGAATGATTACCCACATGATAAATATGTATGTATAAGTGTGAGTTGGCGGTTTTTTACAAACATTTTTACTAATAATTTTTTACTTGTATTGCGTCTCTAGAATACATTTCATTATAATTGGTTCGATGGTTAAGCTTCACGTTAACTAAACTAAAGACTGATGAATTGATTAACAACAACTGATGAATAGTTGTCCGAAGACCAAAGACAGACGGACAGATAGACTAAAGCGAAAGAGAGATTTTTGCACTAAAACAACCATAAATTGTTAATGTGGCCGCAAGTAGTTAAATTGATGTTTTTATTCAATGCTTTGTCTTTGCTTTGGGTTTTGTTTAGTGTGGAGGATACCCTAACTGACCAGCTAACTAACTAACTAACTAACTAACCAACTAACTAGCAGTTATGTTTCTTTTTTTATGACAACAACAACAATAACAACAACAACAACAACAACAGCAATAACAATTTATGTTTCACTCTATGGCGTTTTAATAATCATCATTTCATATAAATGTGTTCATTGGTATTTTTTCAATACCATACCGTGGCATGTACACATATATACGTAGCATGGATAAGCAATGTCGCTTGCATCCGCTGTTGATGTGTGTTGGCATTTATAACCGTATAATAATCTCTGCTATGATTTGATGGCTAAATTGTGCCCGCGTAACTCTTGATGTTGCTATCGCCTTTGCTTTAATAATGGTTTCATTATTCGTTTATTGGTGGCGATCATAACTTGGCGTAAAATGTCAGAAGTTTAAAATCAACTTTTATAGAGATTCATCTGTGCAAGCGATGTGATGCGTTTTATCGCTTATTTAGTTTAGTTTGGATTATAACAAATTGATTAACAGCGCCGCAGAAGCAGAAGCTTATAAGATAAGGATTTGACAGTTGAATCAAACAAATTGCTATATAATGATGATATAAAAAAAAAAAAAAAAATTAATTTATCTTTTCGCCTTTGATTTAATCCCAATAAATGCTTCGAAGTATAGACAATTAATAAGTGAACCGTAAGTGTTCATTATTGCCAAGACAGTCTAACAGGATACCGTTTAGGAATAAGAAATTACGTTTTTTTTCTTACTCTAGTTTTTTAAATTTTTATTTGCTCATTATGTTCTACTAAAAACAAATTACTGCGATTTCTAATCAGCAAACGTTGTAAAGTTCTGAGGTTCGCGTCTTAAGTCTTTCGTTCTTAAAGCAACTGATTTTTATTAGCAAGTGAGGCATAAAAATTAACTCAAGATGGAAGGAAAACATTCTAAAAATTTGTTTCGTAAAAACTTTACATACACTGCAACAGTAGTGGACAGGGAGAAGTTGACTTTTTTCCACTCCAGGCTGAACAGTAAGAGAACAGAAGTAACTACTTTCCTAATGATGAACAACTCTATATCTGTCTTTTATTGTGTTAGTGCAGGGTGAGTAATAAAAGCAAAAAAGGTTTCGCTTAAATTTTATGCATAAAAGAATTCACTGTGAGCTCTTTTGTCGATGTGCTAACAGAATTCCAATAAAAGATCTGAAAACTAATACAATAAAATTTTTTACTAATAATGACGTAATGACAAAAATTGAACTGACCCGCTAGAAAGAGATAAGAGATAAAAAGGTAAGCACAGGAAATGTGTTTAAAAAAGCAAAGAAAAAAATAAAACTTTTATTTCATCTTGCGCTACAGACACATATTAACATATCAGCAACGTTTATATTCCCACCATTTATAAAAAACATAAATTCGTTCAATAACAACAATGCGTTTAAAAATAAAACTCTACGAGAATTAAGGAAAAGCAAAATATAATTTTTTTTTTTTAATTAGCATAAAGCAATTAAGTTTTATATATCACGCTATTCACTTCAATATTCAAATGGTGGCCGCGGCTGCTCTTAGAACAACGAACATCGCGACGAATACGCATTTTTAGCATTTTGTTCATTAAATCTAAAGCAACATCGCCGATAGCGCTTTTCCAAAGTTAACTTTTTATGCATGAACACAATCTGTTTTCCGGTCGTAGACTGACGAGAAAGATTTCCAAAGTTGTTAAGTCACAGTTGCTTGGAAATCATTCGATATCGGAATTTCTTGAAATTATTTCATCATCGAACCTATGACGAAATAAATCGATTGTCCATCGTCAAAATTCAATCCATACAACAAACTGTGAGTTTCACTCGTGAAAAATTTGTGAATTGAGATTTTGATTTATTCACTGAACCTTTGAAGAGAAGCTCGCAGAGATGATTTCTTTTTTTTTCAAGTGACTTGAACCAGTTGCCCTAAGGGAAAGATTATTTCGATTTGCAAATCATTCGAACATCATTGAGGTCTACATCATTCCATAATAAAGCGGTAGAACTGACAAACACAACGATTTCATTATATATTAAAATATGGCCACAATGACAAGAAGGATTCATTCCGTTCCTATTGAAAAATTTGCTTTTTTAACGCAATGTGTTAAACTTGGAATGAAATCGGGTGCAGCGGAAGAAAGTTTCCAGCGAAAACACAGAAAATTCATTGTGCCTTAACACGTCTCCTATACTGAGGTTGATTTCGGCGACTCGTAATTCCAGCTGAAAAGTCTCTAAAATTGGGTGTAGAAATAAATACGAGACTTCACCTTGAAATCACCTGCAAATTCATGAGTTTATCTTTTCAGGTTAGTGCTTGTGTTCAAATTATTTAAGCGATTAAAATTATTGTACATAATTTACAATTTTTTTTTGGTAAACAAAGATCTGTCAAAATGCACCACTTTATAGCCTTTGTTGCATTGTATATGACTATGTTTTCAAGTGCAAAGCATTTGGTGGGGAGTTCATTGAAGCAACCCTAACTATAAAAACCGTATAATATTGTTTTAGGGGATTTTCTCTCTCGTGTGCAGAGAGATTACAATAATTCTTAAACTTGGAATGTTTATCTACCTGCCAAGTTTCAGAGTTTCAGGCTAATTTATGTAGCTCTGAGAAAAGCAGGTCGACTGGCATACTCTTTTAAGTCGAAATTATTTACTGTTTAACACTAATTTTACCGTAAGAGGTGTTAGATAGCACTCGTATGAGTGCTCCAAACGTAATAACAAAAGTAACGTAATCTTACCCTTTGGCTTAGCAGTTTTTGAGATTTCATTTTAAGCATAAGTTGGTGGTGGTTTGCCATCGATACGAAGCATAACTAGAAATTTGTTCTCATCACCTTTTACAAGGGTTGCCTTCAACTACTCGAACTCGGTTACTTTCATTATTAAAAAACACATTTCTAACCTCAATTAATTTTAGGGTGATTTTTTGGTTGGCTTGTAATGGTTTTATGGCTATTATGTAGCTGTTGTAAATTAATTGATTTTTATGCACTTAAAAAAGGTTTATAGCTATTGTTTTATTGCATTGTATTGGCATCATTTGGATGATTGATTGATTATGCAATAAAATTTAGTTCATAACAAGCAGCGCATAGTTTGAACTAAGATAGAGTTTTATAGATTTATAGATGTGCTCTAAAATTTGTAAATGTCATAATAAGATGTCATCTTATAAGACTAATAAGAATTATTATAGACTCTGGTTTACAAGCTCACTGATTTCAGTCGTACATCCGCTGGCGAACCGTGCATTACCGTGCATATAGAGAAATAAAAAAATTCGGGAATGAAATCAAAATTCACATAAATTTGTCTGTTATGTGAAATGCGCTGCAGGTGATCTACTCTGGTTGCCAGCTTCGGCTGCACTTGCTATTAGCTGAGTGCAAACTAAACTTAAAATATAAATTTTATACTCTAACTACTTTAAAATGTTAAAAAAGCTGAGCTACGTCAAAATAGGTGATCGTCCATAGCCTGTGATCATACCGTTATATGAGTATAGAAAGGAATCCTATCATTAGGTCGATAGAAACCAGCAAAGTTTAAGAACAAATTCTTTGAAAAATTAAAGAATTCGGATTAGACGCCCTCTGATCACTTTATTCGATCCAGATATGGGACTTCAATGACAAACACTACTGAAATTATTGTAAAGAACACGAAAGGGTTCAGATAATTAAATCTATTTCGATTAAGTCTCATTAGCTAAAACCTATTGATCAATTGAATAAAACCGATGTATTAATTCTACCGTTCAGTAGATCGCCCGTAAAGATGATGCATAAAAGAAACCCATGCTTTTCTAGCGAGGGCAAAGCAATTACAAAGCAAAAAACCCTCAACCAAGATGACTTAACACAAATAGTAAGAACCCCTTCTGAACGGCTTCATTTGGTTCACTGAGTCATTGCTAGTTAGGAGACCAAACCATGGTAGCGTATTCAAGAGAGTGTCTGACCAGAATCATGATTAATTTTTTCGTTTCGTAAGGGTCATCGTATTCCTTCGACAATCGCTTAATGAAGTCTAGCATATTTTTCGCATCATTGACCATAGCTTCTATAAGCAGATTAAACCGAACCTTGCTATCAAAGGAGTTGCTTACATGGGAAAATGAAGAGGCTTCTTCCAATTTAATCTTGTTAATATGGCAAGTTATGGGGAGAGAACATCTCCCGGAAAAAGTGACTTTCTTCACATTTATTCAAATTTAAGGATTTGAAATTTCCCTTAAACCAAAAAATCATGCGATTGCTGTGTACCTGTATTAGCAATGGATCGTCTAGGGAATTAAACGATGAATGTTTTCCTGCATACGCAAGAATTTTTGCATACTGAATACATACCTAGAGATTACCTAAACGTAAGACAAATAAAGTAGAACTTACCTGTCCTTTTAACATTTTGTTAACACAAGATTTCGAGCTGTTCGCTTAAAATTTATTCAACAGATCAGTTCCTGTAACGAAATATGTGTTTTTGGTCATGTAAACCAGAAAACCTTCCAACTAACCTTACATTTGCATTTCGCAAGACTTAAATAAATCTTAGTTGGCCAAAGCTGAGAATTTATTAAGAAAAGAAATATGCCAAGACTTCGGGTCAGTTTCTAGTGTTAATACCAAATAAAAGCAAAGTAATAAAGTATTGTAAGCTGGTTTTATGATTACAAAATTAACCATAACTTGGTTACTAATGTATCGTATCGATGCTTATCGATAGATGGATCCCTCAAATCACTTATTGTTAAAAGCTTTACTTTGTATCTGTTAACGATTTCGCGTTGCATGAATGAAACAATAAAATATTCTAAGCAAACAAAAAAAAAAAAAAATTGAAATTTTTTCTGTTAGCGAAAATAAAACAAAACAAAAAAAAACAAAAAACAATTTTTTAATAATAGTTAGAAACAAAAACGCATAAAATCCGATCGATTGCAAGGAAATTCATATGATTGATGTCGTAATTTAGTCTCTAGCGTTTATTCACTAGAGATACCGGTTATCATTATGCATATATATATATGATGTGCGTATGTATGTTTCCATGATATGTTTGATTAGTTAGTTTGATCAATTGATATTATCTACATATATATATGTGATTATGTTACGTAAAATATTCAAATGAAAATATTGTTTATGCTCCAGTTTATCGTTAATTACGTTTGGTTTTTCCCGTTGCCAGCTGGCCATTTGCTATTGTTGAGAAATTTGTTTTGCCTGCCGTTACATTTTTTTTTTTTTTTATATTCATTGTTTCTTAAATTAAGGCTTTAGAAAAAGAAAAAAAAAAACAAAGAAAACACTGAAAGGTATGCTCGCTTTGTTATTTCATATGTCATATCTTGGAAGAGATACACAGATTCTATCAGATCTGCTGTCCTTTCAGTTCTTAGAAGCATTTGAGCAAATCACTATAATTGAAACTACATGGAATTCATCCTCCTCCATAGCATTGAGGTTTAGTTAAGCCTCAAACGATGTAATTTTTTTCCACTTCCTCTCTTAGTATTGGAAGCAACTCGAAGATTCTGTCCACAATATGCAAAAGTACATACTAAAGTACATAGTACCGCTGCAAAGTATCGACTGCATGTTTGTTGGTTAATGTAGAAGATAAGAATGTGAAATTTGCTCGAATGCCTACGGGCACGTTGTAAATATATTTTCTTGCAACTGTATCCAATCGATTGGTTTGCACTTTTACCCACTTACATAGTTGAGACGGCAAACACGTGATGCTGACTTGCTACATTTATTTACGCATGTTCATCTCTCTCTAAAAAATTTGGTCGTTGGCTTAAGGTGCAAGTGGTATTTGCTCTTCCGCCTCTTTGCACACCGCCGGCCAGGCCACCCATTCCGTTCCTGACTTACCCTTATTTGTATCCATTTGTGGGTGAACTTACCGCAGCTCATTCATCCACTTGTCTAATCTTTCATTAAGTTGGCAAGATGTCACACAACGATGCATTCACCTGTCGATCCGTATGCCCACACTTCTAAATGTCTACTCATCTGCATATTGAGGAGCCAATAAATTCGCTTACCTTTTATTTATATGCCCCTACGCCATCTGTTAAGTCAACCGATTAACTGTACACTCACTCGTACTCACTTTGCGCACCTACATGCAAACATCCGTTCAATCGCAATCGGCCGATGCGTGCGCATCTTCGTTTTTTCCCAAGTCCATTAATACACTCGCTTATGTCTCTTATTACTGATTCCTCTAATAGTTTGCACACCAAATATATTCCGATGCCTATCTAATCAACCTTTTATTTTGCCATTCGTACATCTAACCATTTATTTCGGCATTCGTTTTTCGTCTACATACGATAACTGCTTTTCTGCAGGGCTTCCTTATTTGTTTGCCCCTTAGGTCATTTGCTTCCTATCCGCCTGTTCAGTTTTTCTACTCACCCTGCTATCTCTGCTTTCTTATCACTTACCTGGCTATCGTTTCGTCTTGCATTCATTCGTTTATATCGCGATTTGTTGAACTATGCATAAATACACAGCTTTATAAAAAGGACTCCTTTACGTGTGCTCTTGTCTCGCTCTATCTACTGATCTTATAGCCTGATGCATGCATTTTCACTGTGATCCGTATCAGATAGATTAGTGTTACAATATTTGGAGCCGATAAACTGAGAAAAAGATAAAAAATTTTCATTTGTTCGGCACGTTTTTAGTGGTTTTTATGCAAATGCAATGAACATTAAAATGAAAACAAAGTGAAAATGAGATGAAAGTTTAGACTCAGTTGAATTACGAATTGGGAAACTAAAGAAGACACGAGTGTAAAATCAACTAAAAACTCTATAAGCGAAAACCAGGCGTGTCTTACGTAACATGAACGTGTACAATAAATCTTCTAGGTTCGCGGTACGTCGTGTCCACATAATTAACATAACATGAATGTTAGGATGTTAAGTATCCAAGGTTCGTTTTGAAGCAAATTGGATTTCGCTGGAGATTAACTTGATAATGATGAACTTATATGTAAGCATTTAAGGTACACGTATATTATCTGAGGTTATAAGATCATTCCGATAATTATGGGTTACTAGATAAACCTGTCAGTTGACATTTTTCATTACGTAAAAATGCACTCAATCGAGAGGAAATTGAATGGTAATTAGTGTTACTTTATTAATGAACACACACACACGCACGCAATGCGCTATTACAAATTTACTCTTATTTATAGGTTCACCTTAATGACTAACAGATCTGACAAAATCAAAATCCGATATAACTTTTTTGTAAATCAGATTAAAAAGCAAAAAAAAAAAAAAAAAAAAACAATTTATTGCTTATATATATACATATTGATAACAATTACTTATGGAAAGTAGAATAACTAAGTTATAAACCCATTAATTATTTAAGAGGCAAAAAGAAAAATAATTAAAATAATAATTGTTTAACCTAATCATTTATACGAAAACTTGTAGACCTTAGATATCTGAATAAAGTTGCATTTCCATTGAATAAACTTCTAATCTATACTTAGTTAGCACGGATTAGTCACTTCTCTTTGGCCAGCATATGTTGTATCTTTTGTTAGTAACACTTGTTGTTACAATTACATCAGTCATCGTTGCATGTGATTTCAGCTTAACGATCTATTCATTATAAGTAAGGATTCCGTTTGTTTTCTAATTTCTCATGCGTTTTGTTTATTTATTTTCCATAATTGTTTAGTTATTGAAGAAATAAATTTTAGATATACATAGCAATTGTAACTTTATGTTAACAGAAACCGTTTAACTGAAGTGATTGTTTTATAAACGAATGAGAAAAGTGGAAAGTAAACCGAAGCTTGAGGCTTATGTGTAATTGGTCTCTTAAGTCAATAAAGGCAAGACTAGACTAAGATTTTACACTGCTTATCCAAGCAAAAGTCAAGTCAAGTCACTGACAATAATAAATATTTTCATCCCTTATTTGATATTGCTGGGCCTTGTTGATGACAATGAAATCAAGCTGGATAATCTCGCACTCGTTGGTCAAGGCACAATTGAGTTTTATTTACCCATTATATCAACTTAAGAATTATTAAAGTAGTGAACGGGCATCGTGTCGGCATTCACATTTACCGCTGGAAGCTTAGAGCTGCATGAACGCGGCCTGACTTTTCTGAAAAGTAAAGAAAGAAAAGAGTAAATAAACACATAACCAAACAATTCTCTCCGTAGCCGGGAAACTAAAGACTTTCCTCATTTTCATTTCTGTTTAAAAATTTATCGCAAATATTATAAAAACAAGTTTGCAACGTCCAATAACAGATAAGTAAATTTTATATAATTTTGAAATGACCTCAGCAGGAAACACGGAAAAAACAGATTTGTCTTCCAATGGCATACAGTTTTAATTTTGAAAATTTTCATGCGATTTTTACACGATCGCAGCAGACTATCGATTTTTTCTCCTGATTGTGCAATCACGACATCAGTTCTGTTCCTTAATCAATAAAAAGTATGAAACGATTATAGCTTTACATCGCCATACTTGCTGTAACTCAAGCCTTAAGGCTGCCTGGTCTACACAAACTTGAAAATGGCTGCACTGTTGCACTCGCAAAACATTCACTATATTCTCCTGTACAGCTTATTTAATGTTATGTTCACCGGCAGTGGCCCAAAGCTTAAAGACCGCAATCGGGCTCCCGCAATATTTTCAACGTAAACAAGTAGGAAAATTATATCCGGTCGTGACCGAATACTTTGCATACATCATCGGTATCCAAAAAAAAAAAAAAAGTGAAAGAACTACATTTTCATGCTCTACATTAGTTCCAAAATAATTAATGGCCATTAATTAACCGCCGGGACTTTCACTATATTTAAAAAAACGGTAGGAAAGAAAGGGATTTCTTCCATTTTTGGTACACATTTAAATTTAAATTTAAAAAGTCAATTCTATTTTTAGCACACGTACCGCATAACATATATTCTCTCGTAATGCATACATATAATCGTACCAGGGAAGCAATGTTGAGCTTTGGCTAACACCCCCTGAACACTTACAAACATTTTGTGTGGCAAGGAAAACAAAAGGCATGCTTTGTAAGGAGACACAAAATCAAAAAAATCAATAATTCCTCGGGAACTCACAAGCTATCAGTGGTCAGTGTATTGCTGCAGGGATAGACCATAATATTATTGGTGTAGTCGGTTAAGTTAAATGTCCACAGCAACCATTCGTTATAAAGTGACGATCTGAGCAAACTTTACGCTATAGTTGAATGATTTCTACGGTCTCCCTTTAAAACACATTTTTTACGTATGTTCTACATACTATCTTTTTATTCTAAAAGTTCGTATGGAGGAAAAGGGTTGATTTTATAATTACGGCAATCGGCGGCAATCTATAAAAAAGCCGACGAGAGTATGGGAAGGCATCCGCTTGCAGACTTCTTTGCTATGTGTAGTGTAGGTGAAGATCCGGCAATGCAATATCGATACTTCTCTTTGAACAATGAAAATCCATGAAGAAAAACTGGACGGCAAACTAGGAAGCTTGGACAATCTGATTGCTACTAATACCGATAACCTTTGATGAACACTGATAACCCATAAGCATAATAACTCGAACTATAGGCACTACGAATGTCAGTATGTTCACTCGTTAAGTCGCCTTGCGCAGAATAGCTGCGCGAAGCTTTCACTGTACGCAGAATGTCTGCGCGAAAGTGACGAAGTTCCTGCTGTTGAAGGCAGTCCGTTCGTAGGAGTTTTGTGGTGGCTGCACTTATCACAGAATCGCGGGAGCATTAAATATTTGAGGCGCTAAATAGACCTCGCCTTGTCCAGAGGAAGAGAACGGCTCGCAACCGTTCTCTCATATCTGGCACTTGATGGATGGTAGAACTCCGTTGTTTGTGAGGGACTGTCCTACACACTGAGGGGCGTCGACCACCTTTCCCGTTTGCATGTAATCTGTAAACTGTCGGGTCTCGTTAAGCATACAATGCGGATGACGACATTAAACTAAAATTAACTCTTCATTAAAATGAAGAGATCTATGAAAAACAGAGTGAAGTTTTCAAAGACTAATTTTCGTCTTTCACACTTCACGTTTCTGGATAAACGCGGGATGGAATTATTTAAATTTCGTTTTCTATAAGTATATAAATGTGTGTAAAACTTTTTAAGGGATGATCTCCACCGGTCTTTATATTCAATAAATTTCGTCTTTCACTTTCTTAGGTTATTTTGATAGATTTTTGGAAAACATGTGTCAGAAGTAGTAAATTTTAAGAACTTATACCGTAGAAGTAGCTATTGAAAATCAGGTCATTAGTATTTGAAGAAAATTGTAATAGAAATCATTATATTCTTCCTTGGCACCGTTGCAGCGCCATGCATTGAAGTTAGATGTGCGTGAAATGGTTGTTCGGCGTCACTTCTTGAATCTTTGCGGTCAAGGTATAAAAAACATGATTTCTAATAAAATCAAATTGTTGTTAGAACTATTGACTGTAACTTCAATGTTCACTCCACACACTGCTCTTTTGTATGCATACCGCAAATGAATTATAACGACCATGCAAGAAGCGGGCACAAGTTAACTTGTCGGGCTTGAAAGCTATGGTTAGAAAACTTGTAATCTTCTTGAAAAATGTATATCGCTGTGCATACAAATTAGATTAGAGTCCGGTGAATAAATATTCAAGCGAAACTTCAGTAAATGTCACATCATGACTTCGAAAGAAACTAAACGGACGTAAAGTGCATTTTTGGAAGGATCTACGGAAAAATTCTAATTACGAAAGGGAGATTAAATTTTATATACCCGTTTAATATGTGAGGCACAATATAATGTGGTCAAGTAGTGCCGAACATTGTCGTTATATTGTCGCGATATTTGGCCAAACTTGCATGGAATCTGAGCATGATTTTCCGTTTCCTTGTGACGTGATTTTCCCGTTGAAGATGTCTGATAAAAAGTTAACGACGTTTTCGTAAGAAAAAATTTTAAATTTATTAATCACTGCTTGTTTTCACTTTAATTTGAGAAGCAAACATTAGTTTTTTTTTTCTTTTTCTTTTTTAAATTTTCACATCGTCACAGTTCTTGCACCGTTGTCTTGATTTTAATGAATCAAAGCATTCAAATTTCGATTTTTATCTAAATAATTTTTTAAAAACTCTACGCATCCAGATTTTCAGAATTTCATAGACTTTTATTACATGAATTAAAACATTTCATCGTTGTTTTCGATGTCCAATTAAAACTGACGCTAATAGTTGAAAACCTGATTTCGCAAATAAAGCGTTTGTTTTTTTTTTTTGTTTCCTTAAAGTACAGAATATTCTTTAAATTCTTAAGTCTTTTCGTGTTGATGATGATTGAATTTTAAAATTTTTCTTTGTACAGATATTTATAAAAAAAATTTATATTTAGCGTGTTTATGTACACGTTGTAATGGTTATATATTCATTAGTCACTTGGACATATAGTCAGTCAGTTAGTCAGGCAATCAGTCATTTAGATAACAAACAACCATCAACTACAGCCCGGCAGGTACCTGATGGTGTCGTGTGATTTCCACCCTTACTTCCTGTTGTTGTTATTGTTACTATTGCCCTTTTATGCCTATTTTTGACAGCCAACAACAAAACCTTCAGTTTTAAATAAAAATTTTTAGTTCTCTCTTAACATGATTTCATACACATGTTTTGTATTGCTATTGTTGATGTTGTTGGGTATATAGTTGTTCCAGAAAAGACGCCATTTTTCTCATATTGACACCATTCTGTTATTCATTTACGTATAAGTTCATTGGAATTTTATATTTCTAGCATATATAGTTATTTCCTTCTAACTCATTTCAGTTTCTTCGTTTTTTTTTCTAAAGTTTAATATATTCATAAAGTTAGCAGCGTAGTTTTCGCTTATGTTTGTCTCTTTTCTCTTGCCGTTTCTCTCTTTATCGCGTAATATTTCTTTAGAAAACAGGAGAGAGCTTGGAAATTGGAAAAAAAGGGATGTGGCATTCAATTTTCCTTAATATTCCAATAAGAAAATCTCGTAAACTTGTTAGTGTGTGTGAGTATATACAATTTAACTAAAGAGAAAACCAGTTTTCTATAGCTTTTTTTTATATCTAGATTTCACGCAAGCGTTTGGCAGCTTTTCCAGTGGCCACCATTTGAAGGCGGGTTTTGTTATTCTCTTTTAATTGTTGCCACCCTTTTAGTCTTAAACTTGTTTTTTAAAGTTATGGATTTTTTTTGTTTTTTTTTTTTCATTTTTAAAGCTACTAAAGATGCAGGTGCTTTGCTTTTGTAGTTGTTTTTCCTTTTTTCAAGTTTTTCGCGCCTTTTTTTGTTGCTGTTGAGTGTGTTAACACACTCTTGATACTTTTTATTCAGTATGTTCTCGCATATTCACATTTATTATGTATATCGAACTGCATAAATGTGTATGCTTATATCTGTCGTCGTCGCTAGGTGTCGCTAGTTGCTTTAAAATTTATTAACATTTACCATTGTTACGTTGCAATTCATATAATTTTTTTTTTTTTTGTGACTAGAGATTTATTAGGTGTTGAATTGTTGATTAACCGTTTTGCTGATCATCTTGGTATATATAACTATTTGGGTATATGTGTGTGCATATATATGCGTTCTGTACATTGTATCCGTATCTGATGAATGTATAATTGTACAATAATTACATTAACTGCATTTATTTCGTTTTATGCATGTATTCGTAGAGGCCTTTATATCTGCATATATCTGCATATAAACACACACACATATATAAGTGTTTGTGTGTGTGTGTGTGTGTATGGTTTTGCCTAGGCAGATATGCATATGAATTGTAGATTAATTTAAATGGATTTGTTTATAAATTAACGTTATTGAAATTCTCGTGATGACGTGAAAATTATTTAATTGGAAAAATTCCTCAGGCACAACCGGGCACGTCTCATCATGTAGTTTTCTTCGTTTTCTTCTTGATGATTAATAAAAAACAATTCCGTTCATTTGCTAGGTTCGGTTCTAAGGCGTTTTTCTGTATGCATGCTTATATATATATACATACATATATATATATATATATATATATATATTATTTGGATTTTGTTACCTTGTAAAACGAAATGTTAACAAATTGTAAAATTTCTTTGAGTTTTGCATTCGTGTAAGGAAATTCCAAAAAAAAAAGGTAGATTTTGCAAAGCTTGTTTATACGACACACGAAAGATGTGCAAACGTTTGCTTAAGTGAATGAGTAAATTACGTAAACAGAGGGTTTTGTATTCACTTTATCGTTGGATGTTAAACATTCCAACTTAAATATGGCAAATTATTTGTTGTTTTCTATATTCTACGTTGGCTTTGTCGACTTTTCCACTTCATCTATTTGCCTATCTACGGACGAAATACCCGAAAACGAAATTGTGGCATCTTACACGTATATTCTTGAGTAAGATTAAACACGAGTGGGATCTGTCCTCTGTTCCAACACAGTTGAAAAAACTAAAAAAAACTTCACACAATTTCAGTGGATTGTTTTCGAATGTTTGTCTTTTTCTTCATTGTTTTACAGTACCTGTTACTAGTTATCTGCTTTCAGCCACTTAAGAAATAAGAAGAAATGCATAAGCAATTGAATGGTTTCTGGAGGACATAAAATGTGGAATTTAAGGAAAAACAAGGAGAGACTTGTGGGAAATGAAACTTATCAAGGGTACTACGTCCCTAAAGAAAAAAGTTTACTTCTTCCCAGGGCTGACGAAATTCCGCAAAAAAAAGCTGCATTGCTCTTAACTAATAATATACGAGTTACAATGGTAACAAATATTGAGCCGACATGTAAGATTGGGAGCAAATTTTCCCAATAGTTTTCTTAATTTACAAGTAATGTCGTTCGAGCGGAAATTTCATAAAATATTTTTATTAATCTTTCAGGCGTGTTATTAATATAAAAATAAACAGCAACTATTGTTAAAAAAGGCCTAAATAACCCACGTCGTATATGGATCTCAGTACATCCAGATTCCTGGTACTTAAAAAAGACCCAGCATCACCCACCCCACACTGATGCTGATACTTTGCATTACACTTCCAATTTAAAGCAAGTGTTAAGCTTAAGATTTGTTGAAGTTTGTTGGAGTCTGAAACAACTAGAAACTTAAAACTTAACTTAAAACTGAGTTCTTCAATTTTTATATATATTTTAAGAACAAAGCGATTTAATAAAATGCTTTTTATATTTTCTTTTTTTTTTTATTCAAATATAATTTTTTTATTCAATATGAGTTTTACAAAATGGAAATACTTTCTAAATTAAGATTTCATTAAAATTGTGCATTCTAAACCGCATAGGAGGATTTTTTCCTTTCTCTTAGCTTTTCAAATATGATCTAGTGGCAAGCGACTAGCTAAGTAAACGAAGTTTCCATACCTTGTTTGACTGCAGATTAGAAAAAAAGATAAATGTAACGCTTTTGAGTCCCCCTCCCTCCTGTGAGTAATGAATGAATGTTCGGCTAATTCATGCTAGTGTGAGGTATTTCGACTGTGCGCTTGAAAGAAGGATGAGATTAGTTCCATCTTTCTCGTATAATCCATCGACCATAGATTCTTCCCACCTAACCTAGAGTAGATATAAATTTTATTAGTTACTATTTTTTTTATAAATTTCTAATTGGCGACAAAAGAATAGATGAGCACTGAAGATGTCATTTGCAGCTTAGATGCCTAATATTTAGCTAAAAAGAAGTCGACAGTCATGGTAATAAATTGAAGAGAACATTTGAAAGATGCTTCAAATACAAAAATAAACAAAAATATTGACTCCATGGATTTTTGGACCACACCTCACTACCTTCAAGTATTAACTTTATTAGGGTTTAGGGTTAAAAGGAAAAGGTTGCCTGATTGCAAATTTCTGAGGTCATCTTAGTATTCGATTTCTGCAATCAGTAATTAGAGCCGAGTATAATATATTTATACCCGGTTTTGCCGTCTCGATTGTTAATATTTGAGTAAATCAATCAAAATATATTTTCAAAAAAGCAATTATTTTACAATACCAGATATCATTAATGCCGTGGCAGAAATCATCATTTCATCCACTCATTGTTATATGTGTAATGCATGTTAGTCAAAAAAAATATATAAAAATTGTAAACCTCACAGCTGATTTTTGCAACTCACGTGCGCATACCCAGTATTTTTAATTTCAGATTTATTACTACTAAGCTCAATATATAAAATAATAATAAGGATTAATTTATAAAATGTTTTTAAACATTTTTACATTATAATTGCAAAATGTTTTTGTGTAAGCTTTTGTTTTTTTTATTTAATTACAATTTATTACAATTTTTCTTTGTATTGACTTAATCGCGATTAATTTTGAATTTCATTATAATACATTAATTAATTAGAAAATTAATGTCTACAACTAAATGAATTGTTAAAACAAACTAAAATTTGTGTTGAACATACATACTGCAAATTATTATTATATTTACACTTGTTAATTGATATCGTAATAAATATATTTAGCGCCTATTATTTATGTCATTAATATATGCGCACACAAACATACACACACACGCGGGCATACACAATATTTATGTGATATGATAGCAAGTAATGTCAACTCTGTTAAAATATAGCTATTTAATGTATTAAAACATTTATTAATATTTAACCAATTTATATAAAGTTACGGATACATTTAATAATTGTCAGGTTGGGACACGTCCCCCCTCTCCAAATAAACACTTATTCAATTTTTGTCACATAATAAATTTAAGACAATTCAATTAAGTCCAGTGTGTAAGTGTGTACGAGTGATGTACATGGTGTCGTTAAAAGAAAAGGAAAGCTAAAGTTTAATTAATAAAATTTAACACACTGTTAATTTACGTACATCTACGTAGATATGTAATAATTTAATGTAACAGTATAAGCAAAACTGTTACAACGCTTGCATTTTATATATGTAAGCCAGGGATTGGTTTATTTATTTATTTTTTTTCGCTTTTTCAACTTGTTTTCTTTCTTTTTGTTTTGTAAAATAATTACTTTAATACTTTAAACCGAACACTCAGCGCAAATAATTTTAATAATAATGACAACAATAACAACAATATAAAAAGAAGAGCAAAGGCGCATTATGATCAATATGTCAAAATATTTGCACTTAGACTTAATACAATTGGTGCATATGTGATTGTCTAGCTGTAACAACAACAACAACAGCAACCATTTGTGTAAAATGAGCTAAAAACAAGAAGAAGAAGAAGAAGAAGAAGAAGAAAAAGAAGCTCAACAAACACAGTTTAAAGATATAGGAAAAGAATATATCGCATTAAAATAAATTTACTTGTGATGAAGTGTTTGAGAAGAAAGTACAAAAACAAAAATAAAGGCAAATAAATGAACAGCAAATTTTTTTATTTTTTGCGAGAACAAAGTAAAATAATGAAAAATGCACGGGCTGTTAATGTTTTTATTGTTGGCGATGTGTTTCGTCTGTTTGCCGATACAAAAGGGCGGAGTTTTTTCGTTTTATACAAAACTAATAAAATCTAAAAATACTATCAGAGAAAAAGAGAGAGAAAAAGTGAGAGGGAGCAATAGCTCCTAACAAGCATTCATATGTTTGTTTTCATCTCCTGTAAGCGCTCTCTTATGCTATCGTGAAAATATAGCAAGTGCGAAAACCCCCCTAACATACACACACACAAAACAATAACATGACAAGAGTAGTATAATGCATTACGCTCTCTCACTCTTTACAATAGTTTGGTTAGCAAATATATATTCAAAAGAAAAAAAATGTTTAACGGAGAGGGGCATGGAACAAAAACAGAATTACTCTGGAGAAAGAAAGAAATGGACAACTGGTTAGTTGAAATTCAGAGTTTTTACTCTTTCACTCTTGCTTCTATAAAACTAACGAATGAGTTATCTGGTAAAACCGGTTTTTTCCGAGAGAGTTATTAAACTTATTCGTTTGCTCTTACGTGCATTTATAATAAATGTATTCATTTTAGCACTACAGCTACACTAAGCGACAATGCTACAATTTCTTAAATTCAACTGGAATGTATGTGATTTGTTGTGTATTTTCTTAATGTTGTTTTGTTTTATTTATTTATTTTTATTTTTTATTTTTGTTTTTTTTTTTTTTTTTGTTCACATACATATCCGACCATTATTGTGGTTGTTTGACTACACTAGCCTGTACTGTGCTGTGCAAACAAACGTACAGCAGCAAATGATCACATAATCACCTCGTACCTAGTCGTTCACGCACTTTGTTCGTGGTTGGTCGCGCAGACGTACGTGTTGTGTGCAGTTTTTTTTTGCTTTTTTATTTGATATCGTTGTTGTTGCATTTCGTTGTTGCTACTACAAGACTAATCAAAGACCACAAATGCAAAACAATTCTTGTCGCTCTCTTTGGTGTTTTGTGAAAAAGTTTTTTTTATTTGCGTTTATTTTTTTTTTTTTTTGCTTCTAATTTACTTTATATTATGATTGCTGTTGTTGTTGCGGGTTTTAAGCTCGATTGGACTTTCTGTGCTGTTGTTCACGTATACAAATGTAACTCTGTGTGTAGAGAAAATTTCCATGGGCAGAGATTTTCGTACAGCCCAGCAAACAACATAGCGAAGCACTAGCGCAGCAGCAAGCTGCATACATGCATAAACGCATATACATACGTATTACTACTACTTACTAACCAGTAAACTAACGTTTTACTCTCAATTGTTGCTCAAGTGTGTGCTTTTTACGAAAAAATAATCATACACCGTCGCAAATTGTTGATTATGGTTTTTAATGGTTAGTTGTTGATGTTTTTTACAGCGGTAATGTTGTCGTCGTCGTTGTTACTCTCGTTGATGCACCGCGACGCGCGTTTTATTCTTGAATTGTGAAAATTGTATGCGGCCGTGAATAATATCTGCTATCTATCTATCTATCTATCTGCCTATCTACATACTGCACATGAAAACAATTAAATTGTATACGAAAGCGAACAAAACAATCAGAGGCGCGAGCTAATAATGTATGTGCGGTTAGTTTATAGGGTATTGGCTGTTGAATGGCAGGGAATCTGAGTGCTGCTGCATACAATAGCCGAAAATTGCAAAAAGTATTTTAAAAGAAAAAAAAAAAAAAAAAAGAAAAGAAGAAAACTTTGTGTTATTACTAAAATTAAATATAATTGAACTGCATCGCATCATAAATGCCCTGAAAATAATTTGTTGCTTTTTTTGATTTTTATAAATATTTGACATAATTCTGTAAATGAACGAACGCGTGTGTAAGTAGAAAGTGAATAAAGTGAATAGATAATATAATTATAACAACATTTGTTGAAGTGAGTGAAAAGTGTTTAAAAAGAAAAGTGAAATTTTTTTCTATATAGCAGAAATTAATTACTACTACTAATTATTATTATTATTATTATTATTATTATTTGGATTACCAGTTAATATTAACCCGAAAGAGTCGTCATTCTCATCAACGTCATCGTTATTGTGTCGTTGTGCTCATCTCAGTTACAAATATTTATTCCTATACCCACGCAACGCCAAATTTAATTACAAGTCGTCTTTACACCAATATAGAAACAAAACGGCAACAACAACAATAAAAAAAAAAGACAACAGCGACTACAATAAAACTACATCATAATTACAACAACTTTGTAAAACTATAATTAAAAGTTGTGTTTACTTTTATTTAGAAGACCACGTGCATAAAAGTTTTCTTTATAAAAATTATTTTAAATAAAATAGAAAAGAATAGTTAAGTAATTTTGTTAAAAATTCATAATATATATTAAACCATAATTCTAAAATTTAAAAATAATCTCGAAATTAAAGTCGAACTATTTTACGAAGAATAAAGTGCTTGTGCGCGTTAATTTGATTATTTGTTTAATTTTTCTAAAAAAAAAAATACAATAGAGAGATTAAGATATTGCACAGGGACGGACTCCGTTGCCAATATTTTGTATAAAGTGGCCTCAATAGGCGCCAACACGCTTAATTTTACTGACTTAGGGAGCCCCTACGAGGGGCCTCCCAGTACTCCTCAGTCCGGCATGGATGCACCTGACGCCCCACACACACCTAAATTTATGGACGGCGGTAGCACGACCACATCCGGTGCGGGTGGTGGTGGAGGCGGTGGTGGTGGTGGCGGTGTTGCTGGTAACCTGCCGGGTAAATCGGCATTTGTGGAATTACAACAACATGCTGCCGCCGGGTAAGTTTTTATTCTTAAGCAAATTTCTAGTTAATCGAGGAAGAACGTAATCAATCGCGGCTACGCGTTGGCCTTTCTTAAGTAAGGGACGGATGGAGTTTACATACTAAACTAGGATTATATTCAGTTTACCTATTTTCGAGGGGCGCAATGCTTTTTATCACATTAAATGTATTGTCATAAGATCCACAAAAAAATATCCTCTTTGCTTCATATGGCAGCGTTCTTCTCTTAACCTGAGTGATTGCATTTAAATGAAGATTGAGATTCCAAGAGGTGTCATTAACTTAAGGTTGATAGGTGGCGTCAAAGTAAACTTCTTAAACCAACGGCAAACATTTGACGAAGGCAGGAGGGTCAAGCTATCGCGCTTGGTTTTAGGATCAAGCTAGTAATCAAATGAAACTTTTCGAGGAAAAACAGAGAGAGAGAGGAAAAAGTGTCAGCCTAATGTTTAAATGTAAGCATCGCGTTCATCCATTTGTTATCTTTACGGTGCTGTCCGCGACAGCAGTGTAGGATAAGTTGCCGTGGGCAATAAGGCGCATCAGAACTTGGCCTATGTAGCCGTTAGATGGCAAACCTAATAAACCAAAGGTTACCTATTCTATCAAAAAAAAAAAAAAAATTTTTTTTGGAAAAAATATACTTCACCGGAATTTTCCGTTGAATTGAATTGATTAATCTGTAGTTGAAGGATATAAAATTGAAAAGTTTTGTAAGCTGCTACCTTAAATAGTCTTAAGTAGAAGTTAAATGAAAGTTACCGGAGGTATGTTAACTAAAACATATCTTGAAATTTAATTTACTCTACTAATCTACTCTTCCGCAAATTCAATCTAAAAGTTGTAAAAAATTCGATGACAAAAAAAAAAACCGAATTCGCAATTAATGAAAGGAAAACTAAGAGAAAACATAAAGAAAGATCTTTTAAATCGAATTTTGTAAAATCTGTGCGGCACCAGCGATCTGCTCTTCAACTTCACCGCTTCTATAGAGAATCTTTTTTTTTTAGAGCTTCGCGTCTTAAATAAACATTGTTGGGAATCTTAGACGAACTAATATATATTTACGTAACGTGATCCAAGCTTGATTAAAAATTTATAAGCCTGAATAAAATTAAAATAATAACAATTCTTAACATTCATTTTTGAAGGATTTGTGTGGCACTAGTGGTGCTCTTAAACGTTGCTTGATTCGATAGAAAAGCTGTTTCCTGAAACGCTAGCTTCAAAAGCCATTTCTTCTAAAACTTTACGCTCTACTTGTTCGTATGGTGGTCCCTCCTTCGAAAAGATTTACATTTGCAAATTTTATCAAAATGCTTTAGAGGCGCTCTAGTATTTACACTATAGCCGAAGAATGTTGTATAAGTCTTAGCAAACAAGGTTTGTATTGAAAAATAAAGAAGCAGTAACCCTGTTTTTCTGAGATTAGTCTGTTCTCAGCTTCTTTTTTTTGGGAATAACAAAAGTTTCTTCTTGGTTGGTGGTTCACGAAGTCACGACGTACTTGTTTTAATTCTATTCTCATGCAAAAAACATTTTATACATTTTATGTAAAATTTTTAGAAAAATCTTAAAGTCTTAAGATACGTGATAAACTCGTCAGAAATCGTCCATTAAAATCTGTATTAATCGACGAAACGATGTGTTTTTGTTTATTTATTTATTTCCAATCGGAATTTTCGAACGTTGTGAAGATTAAGAAAAGATTACTTCTCGGAGCCCTGAGTTTCGCTAACTACTCCTGAACTCCTCCTTGAATTTTCGTTATAGATATCGATTTTGCTTTACGTCCTCTGCTTTCAAGAACACTCCATTTTCAAAATTGCGTAAAGCCTTGAAAAGTATTTTGTTATGTGTATGAACATAGGAACAATAAAACGTTTTCCGAGAGTACGTCTATGAAATGATTGAATCAATTCATGGCATGCTTTCTAAAGAAAAAGTGCACTTAATTTTTTTTTGTTATTCATTCGTTTTTTCATTTGTGTTAATTTGTTTTCTAAACTTTTGCTTATGTGTTTAGCTTTGCAAACTGCAACAAACTTCTTCTAATTATTTGTGTTTACTTCTATTTTGAAACAAGTTGAAATTGTTTTATATGTGCGCTGGAATATTACCTTTCGATCGAAAAAAAAAAAAAAAATACGCTAAACGTGAAACGTTCTTCATTGGTAGCTTGGGCTGGCAAAGCTATGATTTAATTTGCTTTTGCCTCGTAGATAGTAGAAGAGAAAGGGAAAAACCCCTTAAGGATTTCTTGTTTCGGATTTAAGAAAAATCACTGAGATAAAGTTCATTGCCAGGCTTGTCTTAAAAAAGAAAACCAAAAATTTAAAATAAATAGAAGTTTGCTGCTTACTGAAGATTGAGACAGTGAATGGCCATTCCTTGTTAACCAGGGGTTAGGAAGCTCGCTAAACTTTTTACTTTTAAGTAAACAAACACACAATAGTGGTTCACAGTCTGCTATTAACTCTCCCACACCACCATACAGTTCATCATCTAACAACTTTTCAGAAGAAGTTACATGGGAAATGACATAAAAGCGATCCAATGTGAACTATTTTCAATAGCTTAGGTTCGTGGGACACAAACATACCGGTTTACCGAATTTCATTAAAATATCTCAAAAATTGCGGTCTGAAAATTGAAAGAAGATAGGACGGATGGACATGCTTAAATAGATTCAGAACGTGGCACTGAATCCGTCGGTGTAATAAATGGTGGATCTATCTCAAGCCCTTGTGGATTTTGCATACATGCGCACAAACTTAATATACCTGCGCATATTTGCATGCTTAGGGGCCTGTATGTTTTCTTGTGAGCACATAATCACGGGCAATTTAGCCGTTTATTTTGAGAGCGGAGTAAACCAATATTCGTCGTCGTATTTTATTTATTTCGTGCTATCAGATAATATAAGTTTATTATCCAACAGTGTGTAGAGTGACGGCTATGAAAAAATTAAATCTTTATTATGCCTAAATGGACTTGTCGCTCACTTTCAAAATTGATGAATTATTGTAATCGTTAATTAAAGGCCATAAAAGCCATTTTGCAATTTAAACAAAATAAATCCATAACGGGCTCATATTTGAGCCGTTCATTGCACACAATGATTAACTCCATAAAACCAAAAGTTGAGAAATACTTTCGACATTTTACATTGTTTTTACAGTTCCCTTTATAATATAAACTTTTATTTCAACGATTTACTTTATAGTAAGGATTGCGCTCCAAGGAAAAAAACTCTTCATCTTTCAGTTGCCAAAAAAAATCGTATTAATCTTTATTATTCAGGAAAGTTGTTATATATAATCTACAAAAAGTTATGTCTATATGATTTTGCAAAAAGTGGTGTTAGTGAGTGTGTGCAGTGTGCAGCGCCAACAGCATGTTTAAACTTAGGGATTAACCCTTTGAAAAAGGAAAGATCCATCCATGACTACTGGGACTATTGAGGCATTACCGGCCTCGCTGTAGTTATCGGCGTATAAACTAAATCTGGAGAAGTTACGAGAATGCCTCTATTGAATAGATTAACTATTGATTGACTGAACTCTGTTTTTTCCTTTTTGTTTCCTTTGACTTCGATTGTAAATCTTTTTTGTTCCTTTTTTATTATAAAAATTAAATTTTCTGTCTTTCCGAAAGATGCTCCAATGATCGTGTATTTACCTCTGATAAAGAGAGACGTTTTTTATGATGGTCGCTTAGTAACGAGATACTTATAGGAGCGCTTCGGTGAGTAGGGAGAAGGAAACGGGAAAAGAAGAGATAGGATATCACCTCAGCCTGGAAGGTGTACTTCCTATTGGTAAACTGTTATGGTTTTAAACATCGAGGATGCACTAGAGAACCAACCATTAGTCACTCCTTACTAAAGTGTTAACGATCGCTCTTGGAATTGAACCAAGGTTTGACGACTTCATAGTTGTACTTCTTGTCTTGTAGGCTATGCGGTAGCCCAGGACTAGAGAAAGACGCATTGAAGATATGGATAGAATAAAATGTGTCAGTCGTTTGAATGGCATTTTTTTGAATCTTTTCTACTCTGTCTGTTCCGTTGTTAATTTATTAGATTTAAGAAGAAGAAGAAAACGATAAATGACAACATTTCTGATCAGTCAGAAATATTTGAAAATTAAGAAATTTCATTTTATTTAAAAATGTATTTATAAACATGCAGATTTTCATCTTCTTCTTCTCGATTCCATCATTCAATCATCTTTAGTTGTAGGGAGAAAAAAAAAAGGTCTTGAAACTTTCGCGTATCTATTTAAAAAATTTCCACGACAGTAAAGATTTTATTTAAGTGAATTGAAAAGATGTGAGCAGAAAATTCTTGCTATTGGCACGAAAATCCTTATATTTCTTTTGTGGCTTAAACTACCGATGTTTTAAGATGGTGAAGTATCCTTTATTCGAATTAAAAAAGAAAAAAAAAAAGAGAAAAACTTTTCTCATATAAAGAAAGCAACTTTTTTAAGAATCACTATTAATTTAAAAAAAAATGCAGGAATAATGCAGCTTCCGGATGGCGCAACGAAAAAGAATGGGCTTTAAAAGAGATTTTGGGAAAAAAGTATTTTATATTGGAAGTACAGACGTACGTACTACTCTAATGTTAATCGTAATCAGGTTTACCGCTTTATTCAGCTAACTTTGAGAAAATCCCAGTTAGAGTATGTGCAAGAATTCGCTTTGGCAACACAAGGGCAACACACAAATGAATGCTTAAGGAATTCAATCCTCCAGTCTGCAGTTAAATGAAAATCTTACAATAAAACACATCTGTGATGACTGCGAAATCTCTTCCTCAATTCAAATTTCTTCCTACGTAACTACGGAAGATAATATCAATAAAATATTAAAATTTTTAATATCATTTTATTTCGATAGCTTAAGCTCCTAATGCTCATCTTACTTGAATTCAAAAATTTCTTTCTCTGGGATAAATAAATAATAATAATAATAGTAATTTCTACATATTATGCTCATAAAAAATGTATGATGAAAAATTTCAATAAAATAGGATTTAGGAGAACACAATGCAAGGATCACCCATTGCTCACAACGAAAAATATTTTGCTTTTATAGCTCAATAGTAATGTTGATTACGCGTTCTATGCTGTCGTCCTACATAGCTATAATATTAGTTCTACGAGGACTTGAGTAAACATCAAATAAATATCAATCCAATGGTAACTGATCGTTTTACCCAAAGTTTCTCTTTATGTTAGGGGAAATATTCTTTTACTTGATTTCCTTACAAGTGTTCAAAGTTTAGTGGGTGAAGATCGATTTGTTTCCCAGATATTTCTTCATTAATCATTTGAAGCGTTCTTTTCAACTCTCTATTGCGTGTATGCGTAATTTCGAATACAAACTATTTTGCAAAATCTCGCAATTACCTTAAAATACCTCATTGATCAATGCTAAGATTATTCAGGATCATTATAGCCCTCAAATGGTATTCGCACTCGATTAACGCCTTAATTTGGATGTCGCCAATAGCAATAACTGACTTATTGGAGCTTGGAGTGTCTTTAAGATTGATATCTCAGCAAATGTGTTTTAGTTACGGCGCTCTCTTCTTTCGATGGCTTTTTGCTTTTCACGAAACAAAAACCGAAAATTGTTTCAACTTTTAAAATATATTGAAACTTTGCATAGGTCGCCTATCGCATGCCGAATGGTTTTTTTGAAGTCCACAAAAATTTCGGCTTTCACTTAACATACGATACTTGAAGTTTTTACGACTCGTTAAAGAAGAAAAGGGAACAGCATCCGCCATAGAATTATGACTACAGCGAGCGCTAATGGAACTCTTCTTAGCAATACAATTGAGATAAATAGATATAGATGCGTGTACCCCACTAGCGTACCATTGATTAACTAAATATATATTATCTTAATTAAAGATTCCCAGATATTTTCACTTGTAGCTAATAAGTGATTTAGAACAATTTAAAGCTCAGACGCGGCATATGGTTTTTATTGCATTGCGGGAACGCTTGCGATTAACATTAAACGAGAAGGTTATGTTCAAGTCTTGGATTAAATTTTGTTTACCTTTACCTTAGTGAATCAGATCACTGTGACGATCTAACAAATTCCTTTGGATGGAAGGGGAGTTAGTAGCATAATAATAGTCTGGACGGGTATTAGGCAAAACAAACAAAAAAATGGTTTTGCAAAAATTTTAAAAATAGCAACGTAGCCCGAGCGGGCCTGCGACTCGCAGTATAACTGAGCCAAATTCAAATTAAAAAAAAAAAAAACCATATAATCGAGTTACCTACGCCTAACATAGCATGTTTTTGAGAATTTATTGGTTTTTCTCTCACTGGCAAGTGTTTGGATGAAAAACTTGAATTTTCAACTCAATGAAAAAAATGAATATTCCCTGAGTTACGTGGCGTGCCATTTTCAAAAATTGTGCTTTCAGATAAACGGGTTTAAAGTGTTGACACGTACTATACACATGTTTTTCTACCATAAAAAAAAATGTATTTTTGTGTAATTTTTTCCATTATTCTGCAGTCCCAGCATTATAAGTAATAAATAAAAAAAATCGATGTAATCGAGAAAACGACAGGGAAATTTCATAATTCAGTAGCTGAATCCATAATTAACATCAAAAACTATATACTAACGTTTTAATTCCGTGGGAGAGGCGCTGATCCTTTTCGAATCCTTCTCCACTTGATATTACATGCTGGACGGTCGTCTTGATGAAAGCTACACTAACACATTTTTATTTGGAACCGCTTTAAACTGCCATAAGTACCTTCTGAAGAGGCCTGTCTGTTTATTAGAGAGGCAGCAATCTCATGATAAGACATTGAGCCAGGTAGACTTTTCGGAGCGTTTCCGGGAAAAGAGAGAAATTTCAAGGAAAAGGTTTTTTCGAGTTCAACAATTTTTTTCCATACATTCTAAAGGCTTCGAAACCATCCATTTCCAAAAAACTTATACTGGTTTTGCTCCTTAAGGAAATACACACAAACATCTAGATTTCTAGTAAGGGGAAAAAAGCAGCTGATTAAATGGAGGGCATTGTTATATAAATGCATATGCTCCGCTCTGTTAACTATTAAAAAAAGATTTGAAAATTTTTTATTTTTCAAAAATTTATTAATTTTACGCAATTTGGGAAAGTATTATGATCTGTGGGGGGGACTATCACAACTTGTTTTGATGTTTATATGCATATTAAGTTTCGGATTTTTGTTGCAAATTTTACAGACAGATAATCTTACAATATTTCAAGCGGTAAATATTCCGAGCAAAACAAAGAAATCGATAAGTCGAGAGTAAATGAAAATCCTTACAGCAGTAAAAAGCATGAAGCGGTCCCCTATGCGAAATTTGGTAGGGAATTCTAAGATCAGGCAAACGTGATGAAGAACACGTACACTCTCGTATAACTATTCGGTTGAATTTGTGATGTGAACTTAACAAACTTTTTCGCTCGTGCATGTAAAAAATTGCTCTGGTTGTTGAATGCAAAAAAAAAAAAAATAAAAAAATTTATTCTCTGCTTTGTTTCTTTACTCACACTTAAGCCAAATAAACTCCTCTTTCGCGTTGACATAGTGTAATTTTTGTGAAGGCTTGCGGAAGAAAAACTGCCAACCAAATGTGAATCAGCACATTTGCTTAACTATGTAGAATGTGACGATTGTATGCTTACATACACAATCATACACAAGCATAGGTGTGCTCCTCAAATAAAATGCTTAAGACTGATGTATGTATATATATATATATATATATATATATATATATATATATATATATATATATGGGGAAACAAAAAAAAAAAAAAACAAGAAAATATTTGACTAAAAAACAAAACGAGAAACTGTCATCTCTTTTGATAGACATATAAAAATTATACCAATAACTCACTTTCGAAAAATACTTGGTGACACTGACAACAACAAAAAAAGGCCAAGAAAATGCAAGAAAAACTAAAAGACAGAGAAATTAATAAGCTTCATAAGAAAGGAGAAGGAAAAAATAAACTGAATACATTGTATGCTAAAACTGCTTGCAGTAAACTTTCAGTTAAGGTCGGTTTTTAAACTTCTTTACATAGTACATGTACGTAAATCACTTGGCTTTTACGATGTCGATCTGCTCACTTATGCATTTATTTAATTCATACTTACGGTTTAACTAATGTTATTTCGCCTAATAAGCGAAATATAATCAATTGAGTGATTACTTAGGTTAACACTTTTTAGACTAACCTTTGGATTAACCTTAGGTGCGGTACTTCTTGGACTACCTGCTCTACGTGTCTCTAATTCTTGTCATAGGCTTATTACTAGAAATATCTACATCTGTATCCTTAAGCTTAACATTTTTTAGACTAACCTTTGGATTAACCTTCGAGGCGGTATTTCTTAGACTACCTGCTATACGTGTCTCTAATCTTTGCCGTAGGCTTATTACTAGAAATATCTACTATTTGTGTACCCATCTGCATCCTTAAGCTTAACACTTTTCAGACTAACCTTTGGATTAACCTTAGATGGGCTACTTCTTAGACTACCTGCTATACGTGTCTCTCATTCTTGTCGTAGGCTTATTACTAAAAATGACTACTATTTGTGTACTTATCTGCATCCTCAAACTTAACACTATTTAGCCTATCTGTTATTTGTATCTCTTACTATATCTTTAAGCTTAATAATTTATGTATACCTCTAGCTCTATACTTAGCTTTGTTGCTCCTATAAGTATTTGCAATAGATATCACTTCGACTTAATGACTTTCCGGTCACCCGTTGCTGGCATCTACTCTTACTGCGTGCAAGAACTGCCAAGAGAATGTTTACAACAGACATTACGCAGATGGGCAGACGGTCAACCGGACGGACAAAGAGGTGGGCATGCTTAAATCGATTCAGGATTTCAAGCTGATCAAGAATGTCTATACTTTGTAGGTTCTTTGGTTCAGCTTCCTTCCCTCAGCTTTCGTCGGTGGGCATAAACTTTAGTTTTTTCCCAAAAATTATCCTCTGCATGTCGCTGAAGATGCAATAAAACTTTCTTTGAAGGGTAAAAAAAATGTGAAGGAAAATAAAGTTTAAAAAGTTAATAAAATTCAAAGAAAAGCATAAATTAAGAAATTATTGAAGCGTTATTGACTGCTATTGAGCATGAAAATTAAAACTTAACGAAAACAGAGAGTTCTTCAAATAAAAATTAAATAAAAGAAACAAAAAAAAAAAAATAAACTAAACTAAATCTTTTACTTGCCTTGAAACGAATTTTTAATATGTCACAAAGTGCTTCAGTAATTGTAAGTTTTTCCATTAGTTGCTATTGGTACATCTGGTCCACTGGTCTGGGTTGTACTGATTTTTAATTATTATATGAGCGTGGTTCACATGTGTTTGTAATAAACAAGAAATTCAAATTTGAATTTTTCCCTTTTTTATGATCCTATTTATAAATGAATCGTATAATCCGCGCTACATGTGTAAGGAACATCTTCGGAATGGTTGGTTGTATTAAAAGAAAAGCGAACGTAGCAAGTTTCAGTTCATTTTCGGTTCTGATAGGAGAAGCGTTATAAAGTTACAGATGACAATCGAGCAGAAAGACAGATAGACAGACACAAAGCTAAATAGCCCCGAAATCTTAAGTTCGTTAAGAATATGTTTGCTTTAAGAAAATATCGACTTTGAACAAGTGAAAGGAAGTGTACCTAAGAAACGATAATATTGAGAATATAGGGAATAATAAGAAAAGCTTCCATACTTCCGTACACCATTCGAATTCAAGCTAGTGAAATTTCAAACATTTTTTGTACAAACTTGTGCTTGATGATAAATTGATTCCAGCTGCGATTCAATATCTTGCAATTTTCGACTAATATTTCCAGGTCGATGTAGCTTCTAAGCTAGAATGAATGCGAGGTATATAAAGCTTCCTTTGTTGCATTTGCTAATAGTGTTGAATTGTGCAACTGTTCGAATTCGAAACAAGTGCAAACAAATAAGAGAATTATATTCGGTCATAACCGAATCTTATTATACCTATCACTATTTACCCCAAAAAAAGACAAAAAAAGTAAAAGGACTACATTTTCATGCTCTATAATTTGAAGCAGGCTCAGGCTTGATTTTCTCAAAATCAAAGTTGTCGTCGTGTAGGCCCGTGGGCGTTGTAGATGTGTCCTTGGAAAAGTTCAACTCACTTCCAAATTCTTTTGCATAATTGTAGGCGATATTTTGACTTTCGTTAACGGGAGAATGTTTACCATAAATACTACACAGTTGCGCAGCCAGCCAGATGGACAGACGAACAGATGGATATGTTTAGGTGCATTCCAAATTTGAAACTGGCCACAAATTTATCTATTTTATCGGGTTTTAGAACCTTGTTTCTTTTGGTACTGAAAAAAAAATTAAATTTTTGATACACTATATTAGAGGCTGGGGGTGATCAATTTTTTCCATTTTTATACAATTGCTACAGCATCGCCTATGGAATATTTACCCAAATTTTTATAATTTATCTATTATAGTTTATGAGTAATGGGCAAAAAACCATGTTTTCATTCCTTTTGAGAACTACATATATTTTTAAGTTACGTTGTGCTATGAACGTGTTCTTCGATCGATTTGACTCATTTTCAATACCAACCTGCGTACAAGAACTTTCGGTGCTTTTGCAAACTTATAAGTCGATAGCTTCACGCTCAAGAGAATGTTTACAACAAACATTACATAGACGGACAGACGGATGTGCTTAAATTAATTTAGAATTTGGTGCTGATCAAGAATATATTTACTTTGGGCGGTCTCGATGCTTCCTACTAGGTCCTGCAAACGTTTCGACAAAATGACCCCTGATCCTACGATGATGGGTATGAACGGGGCGAGCATGACTACATCGACTTCTAAGCTAAGCAATTATTTTATATTCCATTTGCGAGGGCAGTATATCAATTCGTTACTTCGTCGTTTTACTTGACGTCTAAGGAAACAATTTTGAATGGGTTCCTTTTTTATTTCGTATAAAGTTTCAGGCAAAGATTTGTGCTATCTGTTTTTCCATTTTTTACCGACAATAATTAAACTAAGACCTCTAAGTAGCGGATCAGATCATATAGTAATTTATAAGTTGTCTTGTAACGCCTATGGTTTCTTTCTTTAGCATTTAATCAAAAAGTTTTTGAACTCACTTTTTACGGTCAAATTTTTACGTAAAGTTGACATTTATTAAGAAGTTGGTGCTTTAAAGGAAGAGCTTTCCTAACTCGTAAAATTTGAAAATCGTCAGAGTATGAGCGATGACATTGTGAAATATTATTTAGTGACATTAGTCTTCAAAGCTTAGAAATGTTTAGATATTTTTATTAACTTCCTTGTCTCCCCCTCTTCCTCATTCTCTTTTTTACTTTTTTAAAATCTCTCGGTGAAAGAGGAACTCCGTCCTGCTGCTGCTGCTGCTGCACTTTCTATAGACTTTTTTTTTATTTAAATCATTAAAGTAAGTGTTTTATCAGTTAGATAGAGAGAAATTTTCTCAGGATTGTTTTATAGCGCGGAAGCTTGATATATCTTTTATATGCATTATGTGTGTTTGCGTGTGCTTTTGTGACCATTGGTACCAGCAGTACCACGTATTTACGTATGCTTTAGTCTTTAGTTTTATAAGTTTTGCTGCACCTATTGTGATTAAAGACAATTTATTGATTTATGAATTGTTTTTTTTTCGCTTATAAATTCATATAATTTTATGTGTGTATATATATATATATATATATATATATATATATATATAAGAAAATGTTTTACGCTCGAAAGTTACTTCATAATCTGTTTTAATTTCCTGGCATTTTATTTCAAAGGTTAGATTGTAAATATATTATATAAAAGCTATCTACGAACGCTTGTTAACAAGTGCAGCCGTCTTAAGGTGGTTGAGTTGAAGACAAAAAAAAACACTGCTTTATAACCGCCATTTATAAACGAAGTGGTATAGTTGATTCTTCATTTCCTTTGCAACAGTTAGAAATTTTCTTTAGGGTCATCGATGTGATAGATGTTTTTTTATCTCTTTGGGAGATTGCTTGTCCATACGTCCGCTTATTGTTGGAGCTTTTAAATGATTTATGTTTACGAGACTCATTTGTATTTGATTTTTGAGTGGCCGAGTAGGCAAACGGTCTTGTCTAACAACTGAATGGTCGTGTATGCAATTTTGAAGGGCGGTAGAATTTTCAATAAAGTCGGTAACCTTAGATGCTAGGCTAAATTAATTACAACAATAACAATAATAATAATATTATTTTTTTTATAAACGTGGAATTCTAAATCTTCCCAAACAACCCTCGCCCAACTACTGGACGTCGGACTGACATGAAGTTAGTCCACTGTACCTAACCCACATTTTGGTCTTTGCACTCCGGTCATTTTTTCTCATTTGCGCAAAGCACAAAGTTCCAATAATGCACAGTGCAGACTTCTACTTAGTGTAAAACACTGACTTACACGCTTCCGTCCGTTTGTCGATTCGTTTTTTTTCCTACTCTAAAGTTAATTAACAGACTTTCGATCAACATGAGATCGGTTAGTTGTTTTAAAAACGAAAACACCATCGTTCGGTCCATCTGTCTCTCCACGTCTTTGACAAGCAACTGCCAAATGTAGGCAAAAGCTGGCTGGACAGCCATTTAGCCGGGCCCAAACCATCTATTTTAAGATCTCGACTGATTAATATTATTATTATTATTATTAGAATTAACTTAGCCAGAGATATGCATTGTAAGAGTAAAGTTTTAAAGTCCTAGAATCTAAGGCTTTACTGAAAACTCCACCGTACTAAAGATTTGACCCACCGAGTTATTAGTCGAGATACTTTGCCTATTTGGCCACTCAGGCGAAGTAATGATAATATTTTTGCCTATGTTAGAATGCTTAGTACATTTCAGACTACTCTTAACAAGTATCTATATTTCTTTTATTGTGCTCGACCACTTGAGATGGCGATCTTCAGCCCCTTTCTTTAGCTTAGTTCTTTAAATCGATCTATTACAGGCACCTTGAGCCTTGGTGTTATTGCTTTCTAGAATTCTTTCTTATGGTAGCTTTGACTGTATTCTTCGAAACAAAAATATTTGAATCAGTCCAATTCGTTCAACCTATTATTCGATTCTCCAAAAGATGGAATATTTTCTTAAACTCAATGAAAATAACTCTACGACATCTCAAAAAGACGTCAGCAAATTTTAAGAGGAGGTAACTGCCATCGAGTCATGTTGTATATATAATCCATCAGCATCCGTCAATACAGTGAGAGTAGAGTTTTGCTGCCTTGGTACTACTAATTTACTATCTCACTCATAAGAAATACAATTATGCCCTAAATGTCGGAGTCGCAAGATATTGTGAATGCATTCAACCATTCCCGACGATCCGCCCAATAGCTTATTGTTAGATGTGTTTACTGAACTTATGTGCAACAGGCCGATAATTCTGATTACTTTGTCTCTATGAACCCATTTAGTTATATCTATCGTCTCCGAAATGCTTTTCTAGAAGAAAGATTTGTAACACCTGGTCTCTGTTGGTGTAGGAGGAGAATCAGCCTGCTTTTGTAACTTTTAAAGGACTTTTACTAAGTCTAGTTGTAGTAGATGATTGTGCTTGCCGTCTGAGGCTGTTCCTATCAACGTCTTACGTAGAACACATTTCGTTAGATTTTCTATGAATAGATATAATGAAGTTTTAGGTCGGTTTCTCCGTCTTCGTTTACAAATGGACGCACAACACCTAATATTATGTTTTGTCGCTACGATGTTAAGCTATTTATATTTATACATATTCCGTCTGTCGGTCTTCATTTTATTGAAAATCTCAGCTAACTATCGACGGTATTCTGACGCTGTAGCCGGTCACTAGTCAAAAAAAAAAAAAAGCTTGTGACAGCGTTTTCTTATCATAGCTTTTGTGATTTTATAGCAGATTTGATAACTGAGAGCAATAGTTGCAATAAAATCTTTCAATATCAATTCTGCAATAAGACATGTGTCTTAAGTTACGATAGCAAAAAAAGAAGAAAAAAAAAAACGTGTTGTCTATGCTTTGTGACTTGCGATGTCGTTGCGACAAGTGGTATGGCTCCGAAAACGGTTGTGAAACTGAAAAAGTCCTGAGTTAGCTGTACATTTAATTAGTATTAGGAAAGGCTATTAATTAATCAGTCCATATGTCTTCGGCGTTTGCAGGCTTGTTCATAAAGTTTGCTAACTAAGTTTACATTAAAACTTATGCTTAACAAGAAGGCAAAGCATATTGGGTATGATACCGACGGCAGCACTATAACAGGATCATTAATATTTATAGCTTCGATAGCTTCGTTTCTAATTTCCATTTTTAATGACTTGAAGAAAGTAGAATGAATATTCGTTTTATTGGAATTTTTTCAAAAGTTATTTGGAAAAAAAAACATTTCTGTTTTATTATTTCGTATTTCTATGTCTGACGTATATTTAAAGAATTTTCTAACAATTACTATTATTTTAAACTGACTTTGTAGACACATGTTTCTTTTGTTTTTTTTTTTTCGTTTTTTTCTCAACATTTATTTGTAGTTAATTAGTATTTTTTTATTTTAATTGCCTTTGCAAGAAAAAAAAAAAAAAAAAAAAAAAAAAAAGAAAAAAAAAACTAGAGAAAAGAATTCTAAACGCGTGTCATAAAAAGTTTTTGTTTTCCGCGAAAAAAGCTGCATATTAATAAGTTTAAGGTGCACCCATTAAAGGTGGTTTAATAAATTGTTGTCATCATCATGAATCATCAGGTTTTCTTTATCCATCGTCTACGGTTTGCGTTGAGAGAGAGATATATTCTTTTAGTGTTTTTTTTTTTTTTTTTTTCTAACTTTGAAATTTCATTTCGAAGCATTCGGTATTGTGTGTGAGAGGACGAGAATGGAGGATCTTGTTAAGTGATTGTAAGAAAGCCAAGGACATAAATGCATTGTAATCTCTTAATTGTCCTGCTACAAGTGTTGGTTGTTGCAGTAATAATGATAGTTAATGACTGTGCGAAAGGAAAAAATTTCATTTTATATATAAATAGTTAAGTGATTAAGATAAAAATATTTCAAGATAATCTTTGAATGGAAATAAACAGAAAACATGCAGTTTTTTTTTCATTTTTTTTTTTTTCTATAAAACATTTTCCCTAAGGTACTTGAAGTAATATCATTGTAGGGATTTTATATAAAGAAAATTTCTGAAGGAATACAGTTTTTCGTTGTCAGAGAGATATCTTCAAGTTTCCTTTGATATTATGATAAGGGCTTTAGTTGAACATGTTTATGTTGGTGAGGTTTCTTTTATTTATTTATTTACTTTCTTGCTAAGTTCATATTGTTATGTCCTAGGGCGTAGGAAGCAAGCTCAAAAGTAGGCACTCAGCAATCTACTCTTTGAAGGAAATCAACATTTTTCCTAAATAATCGAAGTGAATGGAACGAAATATTTGGCTGAATGTGGTAGAAATGTCCTAAAACGTTGAAATGTCAAATAAACTAGTGGGGAATAATAATAGGGAATCCAAATAAGAGGAATAAGTGAAAAGTTCAAAAGTGGAGAGGAACTAAGGAAATAATATAATAATTAATGTTTAAATTTTCCTTTATAATTAACTAGCTTTTAAGTTTCAATAAATCATTTCATTATATTAATAATAGTTTTATTTAACTATTTTTTTTCAAAAGCCACTACCGATCAAATAAGTTGTACATGTTTTAAAGGAGACCATGCCTCGTTTGATGTTAATTTTTCTTTCTTTTTTTTTTGGGCAATGCTTCCTCTGAAATTTTCTAAGTGGACGTCTAGTCCCACCCATACGTCAATAGTGTTGGTTGGCTTAATCCTTTAACGGAAGATCCATTTCGTCAATAACCATAATTTTTCAGTTATCTGATCAGTATCACTGATTGATGTTTATCTGTTGCCAATCAATTTAGGCTCTTCTCAGTCTTGCAGCTTCACTTATCACAATTGCTCGCTCTACTTAAATGACACATAAAATGTCATCGAGTGAGAAAAATGACAGAAATTCAAATCAAAACTCACTCTACAAAAAATATTTTATATTATATTTATATATGTAATTTATATGTTTTGTATATATATTTATATGTACATTATACATAATGTAATATATGATAATAATATTACATAAGCAAGTCGTTACGGGATTTTCTAAGAGATGCAGTTACTTTGTGGAGTAGCTATGACCATACAACTTACTAGAAAGTAATGTCTTTAAGCTTTTCATTTAACGCTATAAGTTGTAGTTTTTAAGGGTCTTGTATAGGTAGAGTTCTGTGTAAGAAAAAACAGAAAAATCGTCAAGCCAAGCAATGTTACTTTTCCTACATAATTTAAGAGGATTTGTCGATTTATCGACACAGACGGTAAACAACGAAACAATACCCCTAATGCAGACTAGGGCACCCCCCAATAAACTAGCCGTGGATCCTGAGCATGTCCATGCGATAGAAGCTACTTCCACCCAAACTGAATAACGGCCAAAATATGCTATCAGCAACAACTGGCGTAGTTACCCTGATTTTTAAACGAAAGATATTTCCAATAAACGAGAATTCATTATGGATTTAATTTCCGGCTCGGCTTCATTTTGGAAAATCCTTGAAGGATTAAAGCTGCCCTAAAAGTTGTTCGCTACCACCAGATCCCCTTTATTTTAAGTAAATCCCGCTTCCAATGATGATTAGTTGTAACCCCGAGCACAGTTGAAAATTTTATCTAAAACGTAATAAAAACGTATGTAAGTGTAAAATAAATTCTTATAAATCGGAACCAATTCTCATTATCAACTTCCAATAGAAACTCTAGAAGACTCTTACAAGAGCTGCAGTAAATTATATCAAAAGTTGTGGATACAATAATGAAGAAAAAGAAGAAGCAGAAAGAAGGAAAACTGATGAAGAGAAGAAAAGGCATATTGTTATAAATATGGTAAATGCGGTCGAGTCAATATCACTGGTCACCTAAAGCGATTTTGTTTCTCTTACTCTTACTTTATATTAAATTATTAAACTAATTATCGAGATAGTCAAGCGTCCGGAATAATTTTACATAATTTAGAAATAAAAAATTTTACAATCATTTTAGCAAATTTTTATTTTAATGCGAACAGTTAGCTGCTTGCTTAGAATATCAAGAGATCAGACAGGATACGTGAGTGTGTTCTTACTTCATTTTCTCATTTAAATCTTTTGTTGAATTTTGTAGTAAATTTATGCTCCTCTCTAAAGGAAACAAATAGCGAGATGGTTTTATATCTTTCGTTAATAACTCCGGCTCACGACATCGATTGCTTAAAGGCGTGCGTGTTGGTCATTTAATCAAATCGTATTTTTGTCGTACATGTTTACCGTAGGGTACTGGGTTTGTGTCGACATTAAGTCGAAATTGCAGGACATCTTTGGAAATACTTGTAACTACACTCCAGTGGCTTAATAAGTTTTCATTTACATGGATATGTTCATGTTCATGAAGCAGCAGTATATCGATATCTTACCTCGACGTAACAGCTGTAGCTAATTCAACACTGACTCTAAGAACAGTAATCGCTTCATTCGTCAATGGGGCCACAATCTCATTAATACAGTTATCGGTAACGTTGAGTTAACTGAAAAAGAAAATGGAGGCGGGTATTGGACGACGCGGTAATATATCTATTGGATAAGCAACCAGTGAATATTGAACATTTTTCATTCAATTTCATTACAAATGCAACGAACGCATTATTCAAGTATTCGTGAAAAAAATCTCTTGGTTATTACTACACTACAATATGATTTACCGAAGAAACGTTTGGAAGGACGTACCCGGGATAGCTGTGTTGAAACCATCTATGAAATTGATGTGAGAGAAGGTTTGCAATTTAAAAAGTGATGAAAGTGATTTTGAATCAAAAATGATACCCACTATTATTTTAGATGGGGGTGAACCTGTTTCAGACGAGGATGCGTCTTCAGTCGCTACATTACAATCATTAGTTATCACTTTGAATGCTCCTACGGTACCATGGCTGCGTCTTTATTGTCTCCCTTTTAACATTTGGCATCGGGTTTTAACATTTGCTTATTTATATCTATGGTAATTGGTATTCCTTAGGCATATTTTAAAATATTGTCCCTGCTTCCTTTTCGTTCGTTTGTGCGTTCAATCAATTTTGCTGGTTTTTATATTATTATGAAATTAAAAAAAACAACATCTGTGGACATCTTTAAAATTTGTACTAAAAAAGTACATCGATCGCCTGAAGTGCAATCTTCTCAGGCATTTTGAATGTCAGAGACCTAAGATCATTATTTTCTCTTTTCTACAACCGATTGCTGAATTGTGTATATAAGATATGCGTAATAAAATAAAATAATAAATGATGTAAAAAAGCGAACATGGAATTTGCGTGTTCCATGCGCTTTTATTAAAAACAAAAATATGGAAAACATATTATATTACATTACAGTATAAAATTTACAACAAGCAACAAAGTAACATTTATTTATAATGCTTGTAAGCAAATAACATCAAAATATATATGCAGTACGAGAAAAGCTTAAAGAATTTTTATTAATTAAAATATGGAGATATATTTAATTTGTTACATTCGCTTGTAACATCAAAGGGCGTTGATGATGAATGAAAAGCTTCTAATATCATATCTTTGTATGGATGTACACACATATACAAACGCATATATGCATTATAGATAAATATAATGTATATATGAATACTTACATATGGATGTCAATGTATATGTTCTTTAATAGATGATGTATATGGTATGTATATACATATATGAATATATACAAATACTTACATATATATGTACATGTTCTTTAATAGATGAGATATGAGATGAGATATGCATACATGAATATATGTGATATATATTTATATAAATATATACATATATATATATATATATATATATATATATATAGATATAAATAACTAATATATACATAACTAATATCTTATTGTGCATATATATGTAGATATCTATAATATAATATATATATATATATATAATAATATGTTATTCTGTTCCATTTTTTGATGATCTTCCTCTTCGATAACCCTTTTTGCAGTGTCCGTCTTTCAGTTCTTTAGTTTTTCTTGTGCCCCACTCTAGAATGTTATGAAGAAGTCCAAAGTAGGTACTCAGTTTTGTGTCAGCTTAGTTACCTGAGAAAGAAAATAAGTGTCTTTCGAAGCACCAAACTTGTGTTTTCCAAAAACTGAAAAAGTTTTTATATATTGATTAAGAATGATATAAATTTTGTGACAATAGCCAATTCCGAGGCCTAGGTGTTATATGATACATGAGGACTAATTCTCTCTCTGACAACTTTGTTCACTTTTTCTCTCCAAAGGCGAAAGATTGCTGCCTTTATCTTACTTATTGAAGGGAAGAGGAAACAAGAGAAATTTTTACCATTCTTTGCAAAGGGAAAATTTTAGTTTATAAAATCAACTTTGATCCTCTGTCAGTTTAATTCAAATCACATTTTTATTTTATTTGAGGTTCACTATAAAAACTTAACTATTCCTCTGAACAAATTATATTCAAAGAAACCCAAATAAGATCAGAATAAAATTTTTCACTTTTTTGGTTCTTGATTGACCGGTATATTGTTGGTTATATATATACAGTACTTTTTTAGATCGGAAAATTTTTAATTTCGAATTCAGGTTTGATTTTTTTTTTTTGTTGTCGAAGAATTTAACGTCGAAGACTTGTTGAAGGTAGAAGAGATTTGTTTTCTCTTTTATTTTTAAATTAAAATTTGTTCATTTTTGTGTTTGTGTTAGTCTCAAGTTCTTCATTTTCTTATCAATAGATTATATACGGAGAGGGACATAAGAAGGAGAGAAAATGAACCACAAAAGATTGCTTCGCTTCTTTTTTTGATTGTATTAATTAACTCATATGGAGAGCCTCGTTTGCAGACACTAATGTTTGGCGACCACTCTCCAACGCCGGACACGACATGATACTCCGAACCAAAGAAGGCGGCGGTGTTCATAAGAATCCTCAAACTGGACGGTTAGGGGAAAGGGCGAGTGCAATAGATCTTTCAGATCGCGATACGGTTTGCCCACACAATTAATGCTAATAATAACTACGATCACTGAAAGGGTCTAAGAAAAGCGTTTTTCTTTTACTACATTTTTAGTATGGATTAGGGTTATTTTCCCCATTAGATTACAAGCTTAGCATTACAAAAATGCCCTGGCCATGTCCAAATGTTCTTCCCCATTTCCTCTTCTCGAACATTTGTTGTTTGAAAACATCTATTGTTCTGCATCTGTCGAAGAGAGAACCGCACATTTGTTACTTCACCTTATCACTAACTTTTAATTTCTTGGAAGAGTAATTGAAAGCTTACTCTATGACTTTCATATCCACACAACGGTCGTTGCAGTTAAGCTGCGCTAGGGTTAAGTTAAACTTTGCTTGGAAAAGTTTTTAGTAAATCCTTCCGAAAAAAATCTTTTCGAATATTAGAGGAATTGTGGGTCAACAGCTAACACAATAGGCTGTAATTTATTAGCAGGGATTTATTTGGCTTTGGGTGTTCTTTTTGGAGTGATTGCAAACAGCAAGAAACAAAGCATTTATCAAAGTTATCGCCCAAAGAGGTTTGCCACTAGCAGTGCGATATTAGGGCAAAAACAGTGAGGTGTGATGCTGGTATCTCTACCAGCTGACATCTCTGGGCGAATAAGAAAAAATATGTGATAGAAGAAAAGATTTACTTTAAAAAGTGGACTCTAAATAATATCTTTCTCTATTTTCTCTAAATTTCTAGTGTTTTTCTCTCTTAAGAGTTTTTGCACAACTTTGATCATCAAATAGGTGAAGCGATGTTTATACCGTGCATAACTTGTACAAAAGCGCCTGTCTGCTGTCTGTCCGTCTATTGTTGTGTTCTATTTGCAGACTACAATTTAAGCTATATTTTTGTAGGACTTGGTATAACGACATAAATATTATTAAAGATAGATTTGATCGGATAAATTTTGCGACCTCATCCCTTACATTGGCATATTCTGAGCATTTCAGCGTATGAAAGAAAGTAGTGTTTAACATACTATAGGAATCTGAAAAAATGAGATAAGATTTTGGAAATCTCTTCCCTGTAAATTCTTTAGCAACAAATAAATCTTGGCAACCGAATCTAATTTTTAGTGCTTTATGGTGAACAATTGTCCACGCAGAGGGGACTGACACGACATATAAATCTCTTTTTCCTGACTCTCTTTTATAGAAGTGTTGTCATGAAAAGTAAGTCTTCGCGTGGCAACAAAGTATAATTTTGGAACTTTATTACGACGATAGATAAAGAATGCCGTTTTGGAAAGGAGTGCATGGAGTTTAATAAATGCCCGATTATATTGTTTTAATTATTTTTGAAGCAAAACTTGTTTGCTGTTCCCCTTTTGAGGTTATAGTGGTCTCTGAAGTTCTTTTTAATCATAGAAAATGAAACAAGTAAGAATGCTATAGTCGGGCAAGGTCCGCCTTTAGATCTCACCTAATTAATAATATATCAAAAATTTATCATTAATTTTATGTAAATGTTTGACTTCCTTGAAAGGCGTCGTAACATAATTTGTTTGTCGAAGATTTTATTATTTTCCATTTGCTTCCGTCATAACAGACCACAAATTGGGCTATGTGGTCCAAATTCCCTATGGTTGACTTACTAAGTACAAAGTTTAATTTTTATATCAAATTATTATTATGAACCAACATCGAGAAGTATTGCAAATTAGGCTTTTGCTTTAGGAACATGACAAGGGGTTCAAAAACTTGCCACATCCGATCCAAAATGTTTGCATCTGTTTAGAATGCCGGAATACTATTACTAAGCGCGTTCTGTCACGAAATTATGAAAACTACGTTATTTTTTTTAATAGGCCGTTAAGTGGAGACGTTAACCTTAAAAAAAAAAAAAAAATTCAAAGAAATTTAAGTTGAAAAAAAAAATTAAAATTAAGTTAAAATTTAAATAAGTAAAAACATTATAGTGGGGCATAGTCCACTATTGAATAGTCTATACCCAATCGCTTAACACAATCATTGATATAATAACATTTCAAAATAAAGTGTTATATGGGAAGTGGCCAAAAAAATGGGTCGATCCGAACCATTTCTAATAGCGGTCATTCTTGGGGAAAAAACATGTTGGTGGATTGAATTTCATCAAAATATCTCAATAATTGCGACATGTAGAAGCAAGCCAGAGAGACGGACAAACGGGGAGACATGTGTAGATCGATTTCGAAAGTAAGAAAAGATGCGTCTGTCTTAAAACCTTCTGGCTTTTGCATACATCCGCACATACTTAAATACACCTTTGTATAAGAAGTAGTATAGGTATAAGAAACAAACACATGAAATTTCAATACTTCATAATACTGCCTTAGCTTAGCCGATTTTTTCCACTCCTGTACAAATAATGTGGGATCATCTAGAGAAAATAATTGGAAACTTTTATCGATGTGTTTGTCATTGTGAACGAGTGACGTTGAAAAAGCTTAGTTTTTTCCTTTTGCCAAGGGAGGTGCTATTAATTTATGTTGCATTGTAGGCTCGACAGATTTCCATACCAATGGCAGTCTAAGCGGAATTTGGATTTGAATTGATTTTTGCAACGGCGAGATTAGGACACAAACGCACATACAGTCAGATATACGGGCAAACGGACAAAGGGACATGCCTACATATAATCAAAATTTTCTTATTGATCAAATATTTGAAGCATTTTTTCTTGCTGTTGTCAACGTTTTGACAAAGTGAATATATCCGCAAAATTTCGATGGATGGATGTAAAAAAAGAAAGCAATCGATCTTTGCAAAAGGTTTATTTCTTCCCAGATATTCAAATGAGAAATTCGCAAGACCGTAAATATGAAAAAAGTTTGACACGAAATATGGAAAACTTCACACAGACTTACTTAGTTAAACAATATATTTTTACTTGCAAACCTTTTTAACTTACATTTGGTTTCGCAAGCAAATATTCCCATAAAGAAAAAAAAAAAAAAAAATTTTATATAACGACAACAGACATGTGTAGAGGTAAACTGCTATTTATACTCATGCATGGGTTTTTATTTTTATTATTATTATTATTATTTTTTTCTTTTTTTTTTTTTTTTGTAATAAATATTTTATTTATTAAATTGAAAATTCCATTCTATTGTATTGAGGTGAAATATGTGCGTGTGTGCGTGCATATAGTGTTCGATGATATTTTATAATTTATATGTGCGCGAGACTACGCGATGCGTTATGTAAGCAGCCTATGCACAGCGAATATGCGTTAAAGTATAACAACTACTGACGTGCCGAGTACAGTTTGTCTGATATTTAATAAAAAGGATGTAAAGAATTCGATTTTGTTTTTTTTTTTTTTCTTTTTTTTAATTTAATTTTTTTTCCTGCTGCGGTTATTATTAAATGTTAAAAATATCTGTTGTTTATTGACCACAACCGAACCGAACAACTATTGTGAGTTTGTTGGGATAATTTGAACACACGGAAACGGAAGTGGCTGCACGCATATGTATGTTACCTACGTTACTACTAGCAAACACACTCACACACAGACACACGATTATACACGACACAAAACTATTATATACTCGCCTAGCATTTGTTTGTTCGTTTGACAGCTAACCACAAAATGTTTGTTTGGCTTTCGTTAGAAGAACAACAGTCATGCGTTTCGCGTGAGTTCGAATTTAAAATCATAACAATAAAGGAAAATGAAAGAAATCGTTATGAAAAGACAACGGCGTCAATCAAAAATCAACAGACCTCCTAAAACCGAAACGATTTTTTTTTCAAATTTGAGAAATCTCTTTGTCGACTAATTCATGTTACGTTTCTTTTAATACTCGAACGATGTGATCGAATAAGTTTACTGGGAACGTATGCTTTAAAGTATAACAGCATGGATGACTGCTTGGAGCAACTTTCTGGATCTATTTAAATATGTTCTATTGTCCTCTTATCTAACAGAATGGAAACCAATGAAGTTTCTTACTTAATGTTTTTCTTTTTTTAACTTTTATGAAACTCTGTGACATCGGGGCCACTTTCGATGAGCAATCCGTAACATTTCATTAATATATGTTGAAATAATAGATACTTGCATGTATTTTGATCAACGACATGTATTACTGAAAATGGCATAATAATGCCATGTAGACAATGAGCAAAATCGATAATTTCGACCTTTCTCTACATAAAAGAACAGTCTTCCCTTTAGTATTAAAGAGTAATTCACTACGTAAAGACACTAACCATCAAACGGTCAGAGTTGCATTTTCGTCATTTATTACTTCTCGTTGCTTGATTTGAAGAAATCTACCGCTGCAGCTCATCTAGTGCTTTTAGAAGCTTCTAATGACGGTGTTCCATCACGTACAAATTGTCACTTTTGGTTTCAAGGATTTAAAAGTGGTGATCTTGATATCAATGACAAAGAACGACATGGAGCACCAAAAAAGTTTCGAAGAAAAAGATAAAGGGAAATGGCTACCATACGAACTGACTGAAAACGTCATTTCGAACTTCACTGCTAGACAGACAGAAAAGGAAGAGTTTTCTGTGGCTTATTATGATTGGCAACGAAAAGTGGGTCTACTATGATAATCTCAATCGGAAAGCGGGATATTCATAATCATAAAGTTTTGCTATGCATATGGTGCGATCATCAAGGTATAGTGTATTACAAGCTACTATAGCCGAATGAAACAGCTACTGCAGATGTCTACCGACGTCAATTGAACAAGCTGAACGATATGGTATTGGAAAAGTGACCAGCAATAGCGGCTAACAGACGCAAAGTTATCCTCTTGCATGATATCGTTCGGCCACACGTTGCAAGAGTTGTAAAGAATATACTGTTGCAGCTTGTATGGAGAGTTCTACTGCACTCTACGCACTTACCACACATGGCGTGGTTTAATTTCCACTTGTTTAGATCCATGTAGCATAGCTTTGTTGGCACGCGGTTTCGAAAATGGGTCGACGATTGGATCGTTGCCAAGTCGAATTTGTTCTTTCGAGACCGTATCGCCATGTTGTCAGAAAGACGGACAAAAGTTGTACAAAATGATTTTCATAAATTGTCTTTTTCAAGTGAAAAATGATCAAAATACATGCAAACATTATAGACGTTAGATTGAGAACGTTGCTCTTGACGCTCTTGCGAAAAGTATTTTATATGCAAGCAAATAAAAATTAATAATAAAACATTTTGCTTGCAAATATCTCTTTCAAAAAATGTTGGAGAAATTGTTGCGGCAGTAAGTTCAACAGAATACGCGTTCAGGCTTTTGTGAACACCGCAGCATATATGTTTGCCAAATATATATGTATACATATATAAGGAGCACGTTTCCTACTAAACCTAATATCAAAACATCTGATCACCGCGTAAATCATAAGAAAGTTAAATAAAGCACACAATTTATTTAATAATGAGACTAAGTAAAAATGTTTACGAAGAAGAGCGCAAACTATGACGATAAAATTAGATCTAGACTAACGTGTGATTATGATGATGTTCCACAAAAAAAGAGAAAGTATAAGTAAATTGTTTAAAGGGCTTGCCATGTAACTTTTTAGTCGAGAATATTAGCACTTGCGTTGGCCAGGCTTAACGTAGAGGTCGACTAAAGCTTAGTTAAAGCTCCGAGTTGTCATATGTATATTTGATTGGGGTATCGTGGCGGGGGAAAAGCTTCAATGATGTCTAAGTGCCGATAAAGACTTCATTTAGCAAAACAAATTCGTTGGGAAAGGTCTTCTCATCGCGCAGAAAACTCAAAGAAAAAAGAGCATAATCAATCTCCGCGTCCTTGCAGAATTGTTAAAGCTATCCTCTTTTCTAAATCATAGTAACGAAAGTGTGTACCATTTGGTCCAGAACTTTGAGTTTCAAATTTTTTTATTAAGAGAATAACGGGAAGAAAATCTTTGTAAGTTGAATCTTCCTCTCTGGACAATGCGAGGCCTCTGTGCATCTCTAATGGTTTAACGCCCGCCGCAGTTGGGGTAGCTCGTACGAGAGTTCTCTGAAGGGATGCACCCAGCAGTCAGGCTGTTCCCATTGAAGTATTTGCACCGTTATTACTTCTGTTTACATTTACCCCAAAGGTTTATGCCTAAACATCTGCGATTTTTATATACCCTCTGCCTTCACTAAAGTATCCGCAGCTATCAGTTTCGCTTAGGTTTCCCTAAGTGTAGCAAGTGAGGAAATGTATTTTATTTTTGAGTGGCCAAACCGGACGCCCAGGGATTTAATAAGCTTTGGTCTACAATGCATTATTATTATTATTATTATTATTACCGTGCATTACGCGTGCCATAGTTATGAATACTCCTGCTTTTGGATTATCTATACTTACTAGGCGCAATCCGACTAAGTCCCGCTTGGATTTTAATGTACAAGAAGCAGATATCAACTTAACATAGTTAGTCACCAACTCGCACTACTATCTCTTTGGTCTCTCAATAAACTGAGGACTTGTATGTTGAATCTTGATTCGAAGACTCTCCAAAGAGAGGAATTTTGTCGCCGGAGGCCGCAAAGGGTAGTCCGAAATTAATTTAGAATGGATCGGCCTCACCTTTCCTATCAATAGCTTAATTAATGAATCAAAAGAAGTAAATTATGTTACCGCTGGTCGTGGTTTCAGGTCAAAAATGTACTTTCTACAGCCATTGCTTGCAAAATGCTGCCAAACCACATAAAAATATGGTTTGAGTTTGTAATAAAATGAATTGTACGAACGTGCCACTTAATTGATATATTGAGTGAATAATTCCTCGCACTGCCTTCCTTGAGAACACCGTACGCACTTCCTTTCTTCAGTTCTTTTTCTTCATCACAATGGCAAACAAATAGGTGGCAAAACCTGACTGAGCGGTCACGTCAATCGTACATAATCTAACGATAGGTATCAAAGGTTCGACTTAAAAGCGGTTGGATTCGCTTGCTTTCTTGGACAGAATAGGTTTTTTTTTGATTTTAATAACTTAACTCTTTAATGATTTATTATAATAAAACTATAGTGAATTAAAAAATAATTACACAAAGTGATGCGCGATTGTATTACCATAGCTTGCAAGGTTGTCCATAGAATGCAGAATTGCCCGTAGAATTCTATACCTAATTTATTTAAATTCTTTTCTATTGATTTTTTTGCAGTTATGGCGGTATACGTGGAGGTTATCAGCATTTTGCGCCACAAGGTGGTCAAGATTCGGGTTTTCCCAGTCCACGTAGTGCTTTAGGTTATCCATTCCCGCCCATGCATCAAAATACCTATTCCGGTTATCATTTAGGCAGTTATGCGCCGCCATGTACGAGTCCACCAAAGGATGGTAAGTATAACAAAAAAAAAAAAATTATTCTTTCCCATGAGCTCAAACATTTCAGCAAACTTTTACTTATTCAGTAACCATATGTCAAGAAGTTTTGTAAAGAAATCCACAAATCATATCATCATCATACAAGTTATGAAGTAACTCTTATGATAACTTACAGATTTTCTATTGTTTGTGATAATTTGTTACTTTCGTCTTTACATAGCTATTGAATTAAATAATAATCGACAATGAATACAATACACGCACTCACACAGAAATATAAACAGCTCCTATAATACTTAAGCTCACTGACGAAAACCTCTTGAGTTGATTTCATTATTTATGTAGAGGATGCTGTGAGTATCGTGTGGATGATTTTTAAAGGTAGAGAAAAGATACAATGAGTGTTGGGCTTCGTTTTTATCTTCTTTTCTTCTTCTTCTTCTTCTTCTTCTTTTTCTTCTTATTCTTTTTTATCGTCTTCTTCTTCTTTTTATTTAATAAAAATCATTTTTATCGTTTGTTTGCTAAGCTTATTGTCTGTATATGCGAGGGATTCTGTCTACTTATAGATCTCGTGCTCTGGCCGTCTCCAGCCAGCATATGAGACGGGATAGACGGACATTGTGTTGTTTGTTAATGATTTATTTGCTCTGATGTTTTTATTGTGGCCAAATTCACACTTATCAAGAGCTCTTCAAGAAATCACTTGAGCGGTTTTTTTCTTTCTAAATACCTACAAATACACACAAATGCCTATGTATATATATATACATGTATATATGTGCATACATGAATGCCTACACGTACGTCGGGGTTTCTAAATTGAGGGATTTTGTTATTGAAATCTTTGAATAAATTCGCGTTTGCGTTTTCATCATAAAAACAATTTGAGGTTATCGAGCACTTCACAGTGCTTTAATAAACACCTCCTGCCGTGTTGTTGCACGTATTAATTGATAAAGGAATAAAGGGAAAATATTTATTTAGCAATTGCTTTTTAAACTAATGAAATGCTCTACTGACACCTGCCAGTAAATTAGTGTTTATTTAATCGTCAATAGCTTTTGTTTATGTTGAAGCTTTTGTTTTTTTTTTTTTTTTGAAACGAGACCGTTTCGATTCATTTGTGATGCCATGTTTTTGTTGTTGTCTAACAAGGTTAAATATTTGACAATTGATGGCTATGTGATCATTAATTCGATACGAGTACCGATTACATCATTTGAATTCTATTAAATTTAAATCATTTCCACTATCGATACGAAGTAAAAAAATAAAAAAATTAACAAATATCTAGTGTTTATATCGACTGTTGAAGACACAATGGGCGGAGAGAATATGTATGTTATTTCTTTTGTAAATCGCTCGAGAATGTGGTAAAATGGATAAATTAAATTATGCAACACCACTGATCTGAATTAGCGACATCTGTACCTCAGTACCGGTCGGTACATCTTGCTTACGTTGACCTTCCTCTATATATTTTTTCGTTTGTTCTTGCGATCGACTAGTCGTAGATGTTTTCTTCCGCCTCATAGGCTGTCTTAGCCGTCCGTCTTCCGAAAGTGCATTCCGACATCCATCTCAACATAGATTTCATGATCCAGCCCAAAGGCCACCACAACGTTCGTCTCAACATCCACCTGGACATCCATTTCAAGGTCCCATCCCAAGATTCATTTCGGCGTCCACACCAATTAGCCCTCGAAGTTCGTTTCTCCCTTTTCCACTCATTATCCACATATCTGTCAATTCCTCTTTATCTCTTAACGATTGGGTTCTTCTCTCCACACCTCTGACGGCCTTCTTTTTTATTTATTCCTGGAATTTTGAATATTTGCTTTTTCCTCCGTCTATCCAAACGCCTACCCGTTAAACTGTCTGCTTGAATGCACCTCCCCTAACCCTTTAATGACGGTTGACTGTCCTCTATTTTATTGAAAATTTCTCCCCTCGTTTTTCTATGCGGTCTTTGTCCGCCTCCTTGTCGGTCGTAAGCTTCGACCTTCTTCCTAAACTCATATTGATCTCACATTGATCTCAATATCTGTTTTCTGCTCTCTTTTACAATACTGTGCGCGTCCGTTTCTCTTTATTTCTTCGTTCATCTTTCATCTCTGTGTCTGCCTCATCGCGCGCTTTTCCATTTACCGGTTGTCTCGTCATCCATCTCTCCCGTTTCCTCTTTATGCTCCTATATTCGTCAGATTTTTGTTCACTTTTATTCCGTTTTTTGTTTGTCTAGCCATAAGTCTCACCATCCTTCCTGAACTCTGTTCGCCTATTCGTTTTCTTTTTACTATCCCTTTTACTGCCTAACCACCTCTTTCTCCGCTCGCGCTTCCAACAATTTCTACTTTCGCCTTTCCTATCATTTCGGATCCCTTTCCTACACATCGCTGCCTTTGTCCTCAGACATATTTTCGTTTCTCTTTACGTTATCACGTCCATCTATTTTCAAATACTCTTTCCATTTTCTAACATATTATGACTTTAAAAGTAATATGGGTCTTTATATATATATATATATTTTTGTTCATGTAATTTTTGATATCGAGATTGATATCAACATGAAAAATGATTGACCTACAAAGGCGCTCAAAATTAAAAATAATAATTGAAAAATCGAAAATCGAAGTTTGAACGTAAACTTATTATTTCAGTGCTGCCATCGACTTGCAATAGAAAATGATAGGAAATTTAAAATAAAATTTTTTAAAGTTTAAGTTCAAAACCAGTCCAATGCAAGTATGACTAACAAAAAAAAAGCAAGGCTTTAGTTACCGGGCGTCTCAGATTCTCGTCAAGGTAAAGATAGTTTTCTTACTACCACTGCTCAAACTGCACGGTTATTATTAACACAAGCAGAAAGCTCGATAATACCGAATCCCCGTTCAGTATTCCATAATTTTTAAAAATTTACGATAGAACCTAATCGTCCGAGAGAAACTTTCGTGATGACGTCGGAAATATAATTTAATTCAGAGGTTGGAGAGGATTGTGTATGTTATAATGATGGACGTAGCAACTCAAAGCCAAAGTATGTGTTAAATCTAAATTTTTATAGCCCTTGTATTAAGCGTATGGATGCAATTCCTTTTTTGTTTTAATGGGCGATGCCAAACCAACGATTGTAAAAAGATGAGTTGAAGGAGATTCATAAAGGGGTAACACACCCATAGATAACCTGCATATATATCATTTATCAATCATCACAAAAAAGAGCTTTCTTTTTTACAAACACCCCTTGAGCATATTAATTTTATCACATATAAGTGACGCCTAGAAATATGCATCGAAGACGATGTAAATTGAATGAGTTTTAAATACCTGGCGATGTCCACTTAGCCAGACGGATTTGTTCCCTTTTATTTTGCAAGGTTTTTTTTCTGTTTTTTTTTTGCAAAGTTGTTCGCAAATCTATCTACACATTTAGATATATATACACATTGATTTATGTACGTAGGTATGAATGCATGTATCTGTGCAAGTGTATAAATGTTAAACCATTTTAAGGCTGTAAATAGCATCCATTCATACAATAAAAGGAAATTAATTAACTTTAATTTTTACGTATTTATCTCTGATTACATGAAATAACAAAAAGATCATAAATTATTTTATTACATAGAAGAAAAAAAAAAAAAAAAAAAAAAGATAACTTTGTAAAACAATTAATTTATGCATTTTATGTACACATACGTAAAACGTATGAATGCATGACATTTAACTGCATATGTCATATGTGTGTGTACTTGAGCAAGGGTGTGTGTATGTGTGGGTATGTGTATGTATGTATGTATGATTGTATTTATATGTATGTGCATATGTATAGCTTAGTGTCGGCCTCTATATTAGTCGGTTATCTGTCTGTCTATCCGTTTGTCTGTCTGGATAATTGTAATTGCTGTAATTAAGTTTTCATTTGGCGTTGTAATTAATTACTAACCATTCTTTTATTTTCTGTTTTTCTTGCTTTCTTTGACTGATAGTTGGTCGACAGCGCGGTGATACGCACGCTTCTGCATGTGTATGGTAGCTATAAACATATGTTAATGTTTTCATTTTTGCCATAAATTAATACCGGCTGTCCGTGTGTACGTTTGTGTAAATGAATTATTATTATTTTGCTCGCAAAACATTTTTGCCAAAAATATGAAATATTTGCCTTAAGGCCGATCTTGCTTAACCATCACTTGTGGTAAATGCAAGAACATCGCTAAGTAGTCTTTATTCAATTTTTGAATATTAAATGAGTTGATCGAGCATTTTTCCATTAAACTCCTCATAAATTAATATTTCGATCTTTATCTTCTATAATCTACAAAATGTTAATGAGATTTCTTTTGAAATCTCGCGATTATTCTCTGTTGTGTTTATCTGAACTTAGCAGAAGTTTCGCTTATAGTAAACTTCTTAGTTTGCTTAATTTTTCGAGCTGAACTATTTATTGTCTACCATTGCAGTCTTTCCACGCACCGTTCAGTTTATCTGGCTAACTGTGTAATTAGTCTTTATTTGTTGCTTTGGGCGTCCAGAAAATTAATTTATGTCCTGGGATTATATTAGCTGTTTATCAGTATAGGTCAATAAATCGATTAATAGGCAAATAAGTGAAGAGATCGAAAGGTTGTATTCGAACGGAGTTTACAACTGTAAAACGATCAAAACTTCCCGAAACAGTTATTCTTCATTATTGTGTTATATTGTCGAAGATAGATGCTGCTTATCAGTTTGTATTTGTAGGTTGAATGACAGAGAGAACAGCCAATAAACTAATAGCTGGACTGCTGCGCCCTTTCACAGCAGATATAATTTCCTGAAAAGTAAAATATTATGTATTGCAAGGTCAAAATAATTTTAGTGATTCAGCATTTTTTAATACTTTATGCTTCTCGGAGGTACTACCAAATTTATTCAGCCCATTAGGCTTCCCTTGCTGCTATAAGTTGCTTTATGTTCAATGATAGCTAGGCAACTGCTTAAATAAGCCAGCGTGGCAATTGCTTAGACCGGCTTGAGCATAAATGACTGTTACTGCTATAAGAAGTCGAGTCGAAGTACTTGTCACGTTACATATATGTTGTCAATGTTATTGAGAAGTGAGATGTTTTAAAACATGCATAGTTTTCTCAACATAATGCCGTTCATTGTTGTCGGACTTCTTCGCCCAACTAATTTATCGTCGAATCACATGTTCATAATGGAAGAAATTTGTTTATGGTATAGGAAAACACCACAACATTTTTCCCAAGACATATTTCTTATGACTTAAATTAAATTTATTAAAAACAAGCGGAACCATTATAACCGAGCAAGGCCGTCCATCACTTCATCTTATACAATTGTTAATTCATATTCGTGGTAATAGACCAAATAGTGAATAGAGAGTGACCAACACGTTAGCTGATGTGGCCAAAATTCACTAAGTTTTATTTTTTTTTTTTTAAGTTTTATTGTTCTTCATCTGCTTTCGTCATAAAACTAGACCTTGCCGGTATATAAAGGCTTACCTTTCATGAAGACCCTTATATATGGTCGGATGTAAAGAAGAGACCTATGTGGTACAAATTTCCTGTGGCTAATTCTTAAAGCCAAATATTATAAGTTCGAGCTTTTTACAAAAAGCCAGATATTCATTAGGAATCTTCCAGAGTGTGAGGGTCCAGATGTGGACTCCTGTGGTTCACATTTCGTCCATTTAATTTTTATGCCGTATTACTGGAAACTAGACACTTTTGCGAACGAAAGATCAATTTTCATAGGAACGCTTATATGGAAGGCAGCTCGAAAAATTATCCCATCTGATCCAAGTTTTTCATTGTAAAAATTGCAATTTTTTTTATACAACAATTTTTCAAAATAAGACGCTATATGGGGAATGGCCGAAAAAGTGTTCCGAAACAATCTATTTTTAAAAGCTTTCGTTCTTTGGTCAACACATAGTAGTGTGCCAAACTTTGTCAAAATATCTAATAAACTGACATCTTTGAGTTGATTACAAAATACATGGGCAGACATCTGACGGCCAGATGGACGGATAACCGTCGAATCTTTTTGTTAATTGGTTGGCATAATAAGAAGTGGGTTTAGTTTAAGTCCTTCGGGGCTTTGCATGCATCCGCAGCAACTTAATATATACTGTATGGTGAAGGGTACAGATATGTATCGGTTTGATCGGTGGCCGCTTGCAATTTTTCTGGTAAAAGCAATAGGACTTCCACATAGATGTTCTGGGGTTTTTGCGCAAACAACTTAACCAATGTTAATGTTGATTGGCAGAGAGTGGAAGAAGCCTGAAAGCTTCCCAGACAAGCTCTCTCATTCTTTTGGCAAGAGATTAAAACTGTGTTTATGGTCTGGCAGTGTCGTGATGGAAGATGACCTCGTTCCTAGTGTTCAGTTCTGATCCCTTCACCATAATTTCGCAACTTAATCGCACTAATGGTTGACTGTAGAAATAGTGTTTTTTTTTTTGGCCAGATTGGGGTAGTTCATTATCCAAGATTTCCTTCCTATTCCTACCAAAAACATAGGATGAATTTATGCACTGTCAAATCGTTCTTTGCCATCATTTATCCATCTTTTTATTCAAATATCTATCAATCGTTATCACTGACCTTAAGAGTGCTTCATTTCAGTAGATTTCTTTGTGGTCCATTAAATTACGCCCAGTTATGTCATGCGATAGTTAAATGAATTTCTTCTTATATTAAACCAAATGCTCGAAAATGTCTTTTTGATCCAAAAACAATTTTCTCTTAGGATGGAAAAAGCGAAGTCTTCCTCAATTATTTAAAGAAGTTTCTTGACTTTATCAACGATGTGTCGATCATACTGCGGCGTGTCTTTAATATCGAACTTTGCACAACGGGGATGAGCCACCCGCCTGCATGATGCTCAGTTATGATAAAGCCTTAGGCATCGCGAATTTTCCGAAATTTTGGTTTCATTTCAAAGTGCATTTACTTTCGTCTCAGTTAATAATGCTTTTCCTTTTCTTTTGCACACTTGGTATTTCCAGTTACGCTAATCTAAGGCCATATATTTGAGATAAGAAGAATATTTGATTGAAATACCTTTGTTGGGCTTATGATGAAAAAGTATTTACAACTTTTACATGATATGAACATATTTTGTCTTTTTTATGTTTTTTCTTCTTTTTCTGTTTCTTTTTTTCTTTTCAAACCTATTGATTTTGCAGATTTCTCAATATCGGATAAATGTGAAGATTCTGGTCTACGGGTTAATGGTAAAGGGAAGAAAATGCGTAAACCACGTACCATATATAGTTCACTGCAGTTGCAGCAATTAAATCGTCGTTTCCAGCGTACACAATATTTAGCTTTGCCAGAACGTGCTGAATTGGCTGCCAGCCTAGGATTAACGCAAACCCAGGTAAGTAAGAATTAACTTAATGTTATATTAATCATAAGTATTTATGTATATATATATATATATATAGAGAGAGAGAGAGAGAGAGAGAGATGAAAAGTTCATGTTCATAATCAATCGAACTATAACTAGCACTAGGTTGTGCTTTAATGTCAGTCAGTAACAGTCATTATAAAATACTTTTAGAATTTCAGTTTAAATTAATGAGAAGAATAAGAAATGAATGAATAAAATAAAAGCAAACAAGCGAGGAATGAAGAAAAAAACGTAACACTTTTACTCTAACTAAGATCACGTCAAGTGTATTGACATAGACCAAGCAACTAGCAATCGACTAAACACAACCCATTCGTTCATAATCCATAATTAATGATTTACTTAATTAGAGTAATTATTTTTATTATACGCGAACACTAACACCATTTAAACAATGACAAGATACACCGCATGTAACAACAAGAAGAAATTAATTGCGAAAATATTTATTATGTTATTAAGTTCATTAGAAAGTATTTTTCACTTTTATATGTGTGTACATATGTACATATGTACATGTATACATATATACATATGCATAGATAGATAAATGTATTTATAAAGAATTATGACATTTGTCAGTTGCCTTATAGGAAACAATTTGTTTTTTTTTTTTTTTGTTTTTAAAACATTTCTTGATCATTAGTGAATTTATGAATTTTTTCTATAGTTTTACTATTAATTTTAACCAATAAATTAGAAAATCTTTATAAAATACATTATACGTATACGCGTATGTATGTATATAATAATTAATGATTGAAAATTAATAAACTTAGTTGTGCGGTGACATGTGACAAATTACATAAATTTTGTATATGTCATGAATAATGCATAAGTTCAGTGATCGAGTGACGTGTTTAATAAGTAAAACTTGCGAGAACTCATTCATTTCTTTGAAATCTTCATCGTTATTATCATCATCATCATCATCATCGTCATCATCAACATCATCCATATAATGATTGTTGTTTTCAGACTTTCGTAAACACGTCAGCACGATTGCAAAAAAGAAGATTTGCACAACGAACAAATTTCATTCTATATAACACGGGGACTAACCAAAGGCTATTTCGTTATAAGCGTTTAATTTATTTATTTATTTATTTTTTTGTTTTTTTTTGCATGCATCATGAAACATCTGTCCAGGGATCTTGGAGAGAAAATCTAAGGTTTGATTTTGCGATTGACTTCACTGACGTGTCTATCGTTGTTGAAATCCTCTCTCTTTTTTACATTACATTAGCATATCTATTTTGCTTAGACAGATAAGCTGCTCATGACTTATGGACAAAAAATAAAAACTGAAAGCAAGTTAAGCTTAAGAGTAGGATATAGTTCAGGTTATTCCTAAAGGCGATCAAGAAAAAAAAAAAAGAGCGGAAGCGGATGGTAGGGAAGACGAGAGTCCCGGAGAGGACAGGATAGTTTAATTGTTTGCTGGATCGCAAAGCATCTGCGGTGCAGTTTCACACATCTTCATACTCCAACATTTGTTGTACTTAGTTTTGTGACATAAAGATGACTGCTGTCAAGCCAAGCTTTTTCCGCTACATTCGAGGCGTCAAGGGTATCGTATATAAAACTTGAGCTGACTTACTTCCCGCTTATTCAGCGTTCTGAAATAGACACCAAGCTTTCGCGTACTTGCACTCGCCATTCCCGTTTGCTGACACTATTGATATATTTCCATCCTTCCGAGGCGAACCTTCTGCTTAGATCCTTTTTCATTGGATATTTTCGAGAGAATTTTGAATATAAAGATGCCAGATGCCACGTCAAATACAACGCATCAGGAACTACTTTGCGTAATCCATAGTACAGTCTCAGAGATGTTGAACGAGTCTGTTTTCGCGTTAAGTTTAATTAGTCAATGTTATGTAAGAGAGGATGTGAGTAGTGCATGGTGGGAGGATAAGTGCTGCTAAACGTAGATTCTCTTACCCTTTGCCTTATCGACCAATGCATTATTCTATGTAGGAGGAGGATTATTAAAGGAGGTTAAAAAGACACTTCGGAACGTTGGCCTTCGTTCCATCCCCCTTATATTAAATACTTCTTCTAAGGTGGCAGGCAACTTTTTGGGCTCGTAACATATATACATTTTTCTATATCACCAATTAGTCAGGATATGTCCTGTACAGATGGAACACAATGACGGTGAGAAAAAATTGGGTTTAGCGACAGGGATTAGCCGGAGCCTGCCACAGTAAGTGTTACGCTTTGAGCAACAATCCCTGCAGCTTTGTTGATGCGCCAATGGCACTTACAGTACAGGAACGCGCTTGGGTTAATAACAATTAAAGTATAGTTTAACACAATGGATAGAGCCTGGATATATCGACGTGATAGCCGTGTTTTCTAACTTGACTATACGATATGCAAATCATGCAGAGAAAGCCATGTTTCCCAGAAAGTGCGCTTGGTACATAAATCGAGCTTCTTTTCCGTTCCAGGTTATTTTTGTATGACGGCACGCAGTTTGCAAGTCCCATCTTTAGAATACAAATTAGGAGGTGTAATACTTCCTGGAAATTTTCAGTTCTCTGGTGTATAATTCGATCCGTTCTAAAGCTCCACAGACACACATGGCCACATAATCTAAAGAAGAGTTAATATAAAAGTTAAAAAGTCAAACTTGTGAAGGGAACAGTCCTTGAGAAGAATTGTCAGTAGATTTTTTTTGGAATAGCTGTAGGGATTTGTTGTCTTCGTGGGGAAGGAAAAAACCATCTGACTGAAACTTCTTGTAAACTTCCATGTAAGTCTAAGCTTTCTTCAACCAAGAGAAGCGCATAAATGAATGACAACACTTTTGCCAGCGTGATTAAGTGAATCTGCTTGTAATGTGCGGAAGAGACCGAAAATGTAATTTAACATAAATGAGACTTAAAGGCTCAATAATTTTTTAACAACTTAATATATGTGCATGTATGCGCCAACGTGCATAAGAGGGCTTGTTTGTTTGAGTAAATGTGTTAACGTATGCCGTGTGTGTAAATGTAATACTACAATCAATAAACAACTTCCGGTAGTAAAAGTTGAACACGAAGGCGGTTTTAATTAGTGGCCAAAAAGCAAAAAAATATACAAAAGAAAAAAAAAAACAAAGGAAAAGGAAAAGAAAAGTAAACTGAAACTACATGAAAATGAAAATCGATGGCTGGACATAGTTACAGTTTATAGTGCAAACACCACTCTTTATACGCCTATATAGATACGTATGTACAATTTATTTTGTTTTAGAAGGAAAGCGAATGACCCTCTTAACAAGTTTTACACATAATTCATTTTATGTTTTCTTCTTTTTTTTTTTGTTTTGGGTGAAACATTAACCTTTAAAGATGACGTTGATTATTATTTTATTTTATTTTATTTATTTATTTATTTGTTTTCTTTGCTCTTTCCTCTTCTGCTGCATTATTTTTGCTGAGTAGATAACCAGCTAGCCAGCCAGGCCAGTCCGACAGTTACACCCATTTTTGTCTGTCTGTCTGAGCGCAAGTATTTTTAATGCTTTATTTTTCGTTTTGTTGTTGTTGTTGTTGGCTATAACATAAATTAATTTTAATACATATTTTTTCTTGTTTTTTTTTTTTTTGTTGTCTTTGCTTTAGTAAGTAACCAAAGAACCCTTCTCGCTTTTTGCCAAACGAAACCCTTTCACTTTTTTGTTTTGGTCATAAATTAAAGAAAGAAAACGAAAACCAACAAAAAAAGAGAACCAACTACACAAAGTTATGACTTTAAGTAGTTGGAATATAGATATTTAATTAACACTGTCGTCATCTTATGCTAACTTCATTATTAATGGAGTTCTGTTATTCTCTCCTTTGAAATGTGTACGAAATGTATGTAATGTAAGGAAGGACTTTTTGTTATCTTCAAATTTTTCCTCTATTAAAAGCAAACTTCTTGCACAATTTGTGTATTTGTTGTTGTTTTCTCACGTCGACTCGTCAGTTTAACTTTTATTTATTTAAGTAAAAGTGTTACACTTATTGCTGTTGTTTTTCATTCTTCTTCTTCTTCTTCTTAATACGTTTTCTTATTGATTACTACTAACCTTCTGCTTGGCGTGCCTGTCTACTGCGTTGCTGTACAGAGTGTAAATAATAATAATAATAATAAAAAAAAAACAACAACGACAGCAATAGCTATATATATTGTGTGGGCGTGTCGTTCATTCAAATTTGTTGCACTTTATTTGCATGTCTGTGTTTAGATTTATTTATTTGGCCTATACAGGCGGTTTCTAAAGTTGTTGTTACTGTTATTGTTGTTGGCCACATTGTTGTCTAGTCTCGTTATCGCATTATGTATACATGTAAGCGTATGATTTTTACTTACCTCTATATACCTTTTACTAGTTCTACGTATGTGTGACTATGCATCTGTGTTATAAAAAATACATTTTTTTTTTTGTTTTTTTATTTTTTTTTTGGTGCAATATTTTTCTTAACCAGCGATTGACAGCTGCCAACATTTATGGTGTTTTTTACCTTTTTGTTGAACTCACTTCGCGAAATGCCAGCGACAAAATGAGTTATGTTAGGATTATCAGGTCATAGGTAACGTAACGTAATGCTTTGCGGTGAAGTGAAAAAGAAAATTCGCTTTAAATCTCTCATATGTCTATCCACCAATTGCTTGTTGTTAATTACAATGGTGTCAGCGTCAGCGATCAAAGCCAATTTTACTTTCACGTTTAGATGATTTTGACAGACAGTTGCTCCACATTTTTTCTTATATATAGGTTCGATTTTATTCCTTACAAAATTATTTCAATCGTTAAACTATTTCAAGTATGTTTGTCAGTGAATTAGATCAATTTTTCAGCTGAATCTAGCTTAATGGTGGACTTAGGAATACTACATATTCGTAAGCGTCAGAATATATGGCCTTTGAGTAATCGAACAGCAAAGGAACACACTAGCGAATATGCCCGCAATCACATCAATTAAGAGTAATTTATGAGCATTAATTGTAACGATATCTGCGCATGTTATCAGTGGTAGAATAAAATTTGGCCTCACTCTTCGATTGTGTATATAAGAAATAAATAAAATTATAGTCTATGGACGGACCACTGCTTCAACACAAAATTAAAATAAATAACAAATTAAATCCTCATATGAAAATGATTCTGTGTCTTGAACTTATATCTGAATTTATTGAATTCAAACTCGTTTTACCTTAGTCTCATCCAAAATTAATTTTTCATTTAATGGCTGTGTGAAAGAGAAAGAAAAAGAGAGGAATGTAGATAAATGTGGGTGGCCGATGGGGAGGACAAAGAGAAAGAAAGAGTTAGATAGACAGATAGATATAGAGAGAGAGAGAGAGAGAGAGAGAGAGAGAGAGAGAGAGAGAGAGAAGGAGAGGTACAGGAGAAGACGCAGATAGAGATGGAGATACAAGTTAGGATAGAAATCGTAAAAGACATAGACACAGAAGTAATGATGAAGGCAGGGAAAGAGATAGATGTAGAATTGGATAGAGATAGAGTCAGACAGATGGAGAGAAATATGCTTTCCAGATATCTGGAAGTACAAATCAGAGACGGAAAAAATGTGTCCGTTTTTAGCTTGTGCGACACGCGAAAGCGGCATTTAAACGCCTAATCTCACGTGAGGGCGGAGAAGTTAGTTAGGATGATATAGTGAGTTAGTTAGTTAGGATGATATAGTGAGGATCAACAAACTCGAGGTAATGCGAAAGCGGTTACGGAATCGTTCCTTAACCCAGTCTAAACAAAAAAAAAGATGGAAGGACAAATAGATTGATAGATAGAGAGGGAGGGAAAGGGAGATAGATAGAGAGACATGCAAAGAAAGAGTGTCTAGAATACCAGTGATGCGTCGTTGTCTAACAACAATATGAAAATACTACAATTTTTTACCTGCAGCAAGGGACTCGTAGCACTACTAATAATATAGGAAACTGCATGGGTCAATTTATTTGGAATTGAATTGCTAGGATGCAAATTAGGAAAACGCGTTGGATTTTGACATAAAATTGAAGGGCTCAACTCAGGAATGTTTATGCTTATTCTTAGCCATTTTACCGCATAGTCAACTAGTTAAAAAGCGCGACTATCAAGTCGATATACTGGCAGTGTGGTGGGCTCTTTTTTATATCGCTCTTGTAGTCAAGGGTCGATTGGGAAAGGCATAACACTTACCGCGCTGATGCACCTCCCTGTCTCCGGCTACATCCTATGGATTTTCTCAAACCTCTTTATGGTCATCACCCTGTTACATGTATAGGGGACTTAATCTAACTCATCGATCATATAAAAACAACATGTGTATATAATATGGTCCCTCCCGGCAGGTGAAGGTCAGACTTTAACTCAAATTAAAAGGGGTGGTTAACAACTAGAACAATGGGCTTAGATAAAGTAATGAATTCCTCGATAAGGAGAAAGTCAAGATAATCCACGTTTACGATAACTTATCCTCCCGCTCTGCACTATCTTCTCCTACGTAAGCTTTAAACTTAACGCGCAAGCTGGCTTGCTTAAAATGGCTGAGAGGGTGCTGTGGATTACGCACAATATCCCCTGATGCTCCAAATGTAATATAGGATACAAATCAAAATTCACTCGCAACTATGCGATGAGAAATGATCCAAGCTGAAACTTAGCTTGAGAAAGGACGAGATATATTAGTGATGTAAACGGTGACGTAAGTGCACGAGAGTTTGATAAATAGGAGGAATTGTAGCTTGAATTTTATTCGCGCTAAATAATTATCGAGTATGGAAGCGTTGATTACAAAGACTAAAGTCAGACTTGTATTATTCGAGTACGCAAGAAAACTGGACTTTACAAAATAGCGTCCTTTTTCAGCAGAGGCGATTACACCAGGCGACCAAGCGTGACAACTGCTGGAGAGTGAAGATGTGTAACAGATGTCCGTGGCACAATCATGAATGATGTGAGAAAACAAGAACACAGGACACAAAGGACGCTATCTCCACGACGGACGATATGTATTTTATCTCAGACAATAATTGCCTCAGACATCTGGGTGGTTTTAGTAATATTACGCTTTTGGTACCTTGTCTTCTGTTAAAAGAGCACGCCTCCCGATTTCCATCGTTGTCAACTTGTCAATTGCTAGCGTGCTTTTCTTCCTTCCGGCCACCAATGACTGCAGTGGCAGTGATCTACAAACAACGATTACAACAGCGATAAAAGGTTCGAGAAGGTTCAAGTATGATAAGGGTAAATAATAGGCCACGCAAGCACTTCAACGATGGCAACATTTCCCTCTACTGCCCTATATTTATTTTCATCACCTTTAAGAATAGTCTAAACCTTACCTTATACCAGGCCTAACTTGCTTTCTTCTTTTTCTTCTTCTGACTTAATGTAAGGCAAAAAAGACAGAGTTAGGGATGTCAATGAAGTCAATAATGAAATCACATCTCCTTTCTAATATTTCTGGACAGAGTTTTTTCGACACGTGACCTTCTTTTCAATTTTTCTTCGACAGTTGTTCGCGTACCCTACGTTTAGGGATCTCACAAAATATAAGATGAATATTTGCATTTGTTATACGTCTGGAACTAGTAGACATGATTGAGTAATTAATTAATCACAGCACACAGGATCAACTTACATGTAAAAAGGAATGAAGAAATTTGAACTTAAGAGAGCTGATCACAAAAAGTGTCGCAAGGATCTCTGCTATTAAGTATGACCAAATAAGGAACAGAACGAAAATGTTGCTCTTAACTCGTTGCATAAATGTGTTGCCAATTTTTCAAATGGAAGCGTTTTCCAAAGGCTAAGAAGGCTTAAATATCCGGAATTTATGAAAAGGGACGCTCTGTATCCAAAGTCCACCTTCAAGTCGTTGTATGCTTACTTGAAATTTGTGCTGTTGCAAATTTTTCTGTTTTGTTTTCGTTTTTTTTTTCTTTTAGCATTTAACGCCTATAGGCATTAAACCAAGTATGCAAATTTAATACAGACTTGGTAGAGGTATATGAATTCACACGTGAGTGTATGTGTGTGTTTCTCATATTTAAGTAGAAAAGGTGTTTTCGGAATGCATACGAAAATAAATTTATTATCTTAAAAAGCTACTTTTTTTTTTAATTTAAATAGTTTTTATTTAAATTTAAAAACATTGAAAATTCGGAAAATAATTAAACGAAAAATGAAAAAAAAAAATCATTAAAAATTTACCAAAAAAAATTTAAAAATATTAAAAAATAATTTAAAAAAAAAGTAAATTGAAATATTGAAAATAAGAGCTAGTAAGGGGGGAGGGGGGAGGTAATATAAATACACATTAGGGTGTAATACAAGAAAATTTACACTTTCTGAGCGTGTTAGGCACCGTTAAGCAAAAAAAAAAAAATATCGTGTAAAAATAGCATATTAATGCAACAACACCCACCCACAACATATGCCTTACTTAATAAAAAGTAAAGAGTCAGTAAGAGAGAGAGAGAGAGAGAGAGAGGGAGGAAGAGGGAAAAGTGGTTCGAAATGAAAAAAGAAACCCCTTAACCAAAGCCAATACAATAACCGCAACAGTAAAGGAGAATTTTATGTTTAGAATGCTTGTTTAGTTGTTTGTTCGAATTGCTGCATGCCCGAGTGTGTGGTTTTTAGAAATAAAAGAAAAAAAAAAACTCTAATTCAATTAGGATACAACCGCCCACTATCAATATATTTATAAGGTAAGACAGTGTGTCTAAGAAAGTCGGACGACAGACGTGAGTATGTGCGATAGATTAAGATAAGTCACTTAGTAAAACGCAAAGTAATATTATTGTGCTGTGTGGTTTACACATATAACAAGCAAGCGCGCCATGTCTAAGAAGAAAGGTTTCAAGCCTTTCTAACAGCTCGCTAACGAGAAAGATTGTAAAATTTTAAATGTTTTAATAGTAAAACTTACATGGGTATTAATAATGCGAGACCTTGAAATCACAAGAAAAAAAAAGATTCAACCTAAAGTTATTGAAGGCCTAAAGAACAGGCCGCTGAGACGGCGGGAAAAAGAAATAAAATAAAATTTTAAACGGTAGCTACCGCAACTTGGTAAACACTCACACACTTATAGCAAATGATCTTAATTGAATAATTACAATGCTGAGGAACATAAAAATTATTAACCATAAGGATACGTACATACGTTATGCATATATATGTATGTATGTATATATATATAATATGTACATATATGCGTATTCTTCATTTCATGTATGAAAAAACAACAACCAAAAATTATATAATAATCATAACGCACAGCGTGTGAACTTTTCAACAGCTTTGAAAAATTGTTCTTACACAGTTAACAACAGGAGACGAGGGAAACAAGTAGAGCGTAAGCAACAAAGCGAAGAAACGTAAAGTTTTACAAAAAAAAAAACAATAAAAAGGCTGCATGTTTTTTAAGTCTCTATCGGCTTATTTTGATCTCACTCTTGAAGGTGGTGATGGAAAAGTCAAAAACAAAAAGCAAAAGATGCAACAAAACAACTCTTGACCGCACTTCAGAGAAAATCGAAAAATATATATATGAAGAAATTTTAAGATAAATCTGTTGATATGCTCACACCACACGCACATCTGAATCGCGCCAGAGACTATATTCTCTATGCAGATAGTTTAACAAGGGTGCTGTTGTTGTTCGTGTTATTGTTGCCAAACACCAAAGTGGGCTTTACTTCGTTCATTTTCAAAAACATTTCGAAAACTTGTCTTAAACATTTTGTTGTGCGTTTGCACGCTGCATGTCCAGATCAACTGACAAAACGGCGCTATATACAAAATTATGAAATTCTTAAAACAATAAACACATTCACATATATACTTTGGTTATGGAAGGACAATGGAATAAAATTTGTGGGCTTAAGACGGCTTTTAGTCGCCCTTTAGGGCATATATGGTGTAGCGAGAATTTTATTTAGAAAAAAAACTTTAAATTAAATATTTCTTAAAAAAAATGCTTTTTTTAGCTTTTTTTTAAATAAATTTGTATAAATTGTTGAAAACATTTTTATTAAAAAAAAAAATTTTTTTTAAAAAAATACCTTTTTTAACTTTTTAATAAATTTGTACATGTACCAAAAACATTTTTATTAAGAAAAAAAAATTTTTTTTTTTTTAAATTAAAAAAAAACTAAGAAATTTTTTTTTTTTTTTAAATGAAGAAAAACTTTCTTTTTTAAAAAAAATTAAGAAAAACTTCTTTCTTGAAATTAAGAATTTTTTTTTTTTTAATTTTAATAACTTGAAGAGGTTTATACTAAGAGCAAAAGGAAATTCTTAAAATTCTTAAAAAATTTTTCACAAATTTTAATGTTTATTAAATATTTTTTTGCAAGTAGTTATTCGAAAGCAAGGGTTACTATCTTCAAAAATAAGAGGTTTCAAGTAAATAATCATGTCAATGTGATGAGAATGTGAAATTCGCCAGGGGGACTAAGCACCCAGCTTTCCATTTCTCTGTGTGGATGGAATTTTTATAATTCAAATCAAATTTTATCTTTTGATATAAATAAATACCCATTGACTTTCCATAAATACCCATTGCCTTCTTTCATTGCTTGCACCCATAACAAATTCAATGATTTTTATTTATTTATTTATAATAAAGACGAAAATTTATGGCAATACAAACGAATATTACTGCAAATAGGATAAAATATTTTTATTGAATAATTTTGTAATCAACTATCTGTCCCTTCAGTCATTGCCTTCGTAAAAAGACCACGAAATTTGCAAATGATTGATATTTGCCCTTAAGTAGACCCAAAATGGTAAAAACAACATCCAGAAGCAGTAGAAGAAGTAGCAAGTATTGATATAAACTCTTAGCATAGTCCTCGTTTCGCTTCATTATCAGTTTTTGATTGGATTCGGTTTGATACGAAGGTAATCGCGACCAATAAATTGATGGGCTTACATTTAAAAAGCTTCATTACCCCTACACTGCCCCTAAGCAGAGAGCAAGTCTTTCTTGTTTGCCTTTCAATCATTTTTGTATAAAGAATTTTTGTAAAATTTTCAGAACAAATTTAACGACAAGCGTTTCCATTGACATATTTTACATCAAATAAATCAAATTTACAAAAACATTCTTTTCCTTACTTAGCAAAGCTTTATTTAGGAAGTAATGGGGAAATAAAAAATATGGCTTCCACTTTATTATAATTTAATTTTTTAAATAAAATTTTTAATAGAAATTAAAAAATTATAAAATTTTTTTTTTATTTTAATATATATATATTTCCTTTTTTTTTTTGGAAATTAAAAATTATTTTACATTGAACTTCTTGTAAGGTCTTCTTCTTTTTTTTTTCAAAATTCGATAAATAACAAAGTTAGTGACAAAACGTTGCATACTTGTAATATGGCTTTAAAGAGTTAGGCAATAAGTAGTATAAATAAGCGTTTTCTACATGCAGACGCATATCGCCCACGGTGTACACCTTCGAAAAAACTGTATACATACTCAACGGTCTTTGGTGTTTTAAACTTTTTCAAGGAAGAGAGCACCGTTTAGTGAATGTTGTCAGTTATATAGTTTCTTATAATAATGTATAATAAAGATGAAAATATATATATATTTATATATATATATATATATACATAAATATACATATATAGTTATACTTATATATATACATAAATAAATAAATAAATAAAAAAAAAAGAGAAAATTATAATAAACAACTAAAACGTAAGGGGAATAAAAAATATATATGTATATCGTATATTATTCCTATACACATATATATGGCAGTGGCGGGAAAGCTCTGTCGTATTTTAAATAAAACATGTAGATTTGAAAGTGTGTGATGGCAAATGACCTGGAAATTTCAAAATGGTTAGATGTGGGGTTACTTTCCAATACGGACCACAGAAAGTCATTATCGTTTACATTGCTAGTCTTCTTTGAGATTAAAATCTTTGGTAAAGCATTTTTGACAGATCCGAACGTTAGCATCGTCACTTCCCAACGCATAAGTTTTCTGCAAGCAACCGATAGGTTTCTGGCCTTCTGGTACTCATACCAAATGCTACGTGCACTGCCATCTGAGTCACACAGCACTTGCCAAATAAAATGTAGTCCTCTTACATCGTACGAGCCGTAAGCTAAATAGTAACGCTTTCAAGTAAAATTACCTAATGACAGCGTAACACGACATAACTTTATCGCCAATCTAATATGACCGATCACTCAATAAGGTCGTAGGTTGACATATAGATGTCGTCATAATTGACGGAATACATATGATTTGTACACCGTACCAACCTTCAAGCGAAATGTTTCAGCATTTCATAACATTCCGATCATTAGTTCACAAGTTACAGTTCCTTTTAGTCACGCTACACATGAAATTTCGATTGTTTCATTGTTTTGCAAAGACAAGGTTTTAAGTTTCTTCCTTTCTAAATAGTTCGTTATCGTAGATAAATATTTCTGAATGATACAGATGACTAGATTTCTATAACTGTAAATCTCTATATAATGAACGTGAAAATTTTCAAATACCTTGACAAAATTCATATGACGTTAATGCTACGTGATTTTAAGAAAACGTGTGAGGAGTTTAACTTATTTGCTGTACTTAAACACATTGCATACGCGTGTATATGTCGGTATATCTATATATGTGCATATTTACTTATATATATAATTATGTATACATATATATATATATATATATATATATATATATATAAGTATATAATATATATATATATAAGTATATAATATTTAATGTATATATTTGTGTATATAAAGTAATTCAGGCATATAAACTTACTTATGGACGATCAACGTCAATATCATTTACTGGCTGCTGCATACATGTACCCAATATATGAATTTTTCTATAGCTAAAAAACATAGCTTTTGTTGTTGTTGTTGTTGTTGTTGTTTGCTTACTTACATTAGATATAACAAGTTTATCGTTGCACGCATATACTTGTTATATCGAAGTTGGTTTAATAACCTACAGCACGGCAATGATGATCGCTGTCCCTCTTTCACATCGCTGAAGATCATTATATTTCGCTTTTACTCTGTTAAGTAATTACCGTAACATGTCTTTCATCGCGACGTTGCTATGCACCTATCATTGAATAAGTAGCTAGAGAGGGCGATAATTAATGTGAATTAATCTACAGATTCGGTTGGAACTTACGCCAGTCAGTGCCGAGTCAATGCCGAATTACCTATATTTAGACGCTGCTCTATTTTCCTCTTAACTTTTTTTCCGAGTTTATCATAATTCATCATCTTTTCTTCTTTTTTCTTTTCCTCTTTCTGCATCCTTCTTTCTTCATCCATCATTCATTTTCCATTTTTCTTCCTTTTTCTTGCCCCTTCTATCTTCTTCGCCTTGCTCGTTCTTTTTCCCGCTTTTCTTCTATCCTAAATCCTATTTCCTCTTTTCACTTTTCTGTTTCCTCTCTTACTTCTTCTCTGCCTTTTGTACCGTCTTTGATATTTCATTTCTTTCTTCTTCAGTTTGCTTGTTCTTTTTCCTGTTTTTCTTCTATCTTAAATACTAATTCTTCTTTTCACTTTTCTGCTTCCTTTTTTTCTCGTTCTCTGCCTTTTGTACCGTCTTTGATATTTCATTTCTTTCTTCTTCAGTTTGCTCGTTGTTTTTCCTGTTTTTCTTCTATCTTAAATACTAATTCTTCTTTTCACTTTTCTGCTTCCTTTTTTTCTCGTTCTCTGCCTTTTGTACCGTCTTTGGTATTTCACTTCTTTTTCCTTCTTTCTTCCATATCTTTTTCCTTTATTTTTGTTTCTCTTGAGAATTCGTTCTCTGCTCCTCCATTTTTCATCTACCGTTCCAATAGCTATTTCTGTTTTGTTGCCCATATATTCTCCTTTTTTCTCATTGTTTCTTCTTGTACTTTTTCATTCATTCGCTTTGCTTTTAATTTTCCTTTCCTTTTTATTTCTCCCTCTTTTTTTTCCCTTTTTCTTTTTCTTTCTCTTTTTCTTTTGCTCTTTTTTCTTGTTTCTTCTTCTTGTTCTCCTTTCCATCTGCCATATCGCGTGCCTTTCTGTTTTTCCTTGTCTTTTCTTCCTCATTCTTCTTTTTCGCTCATTTTCTTCGCTATTTTTTCTTTCGTTTCACAACTATTTTTTTTCTTGCACTCCTTCTGTTCCTCTCCATCCTTTTTCCTTTTCGCATTTATTCTTTTTTTATATAATAAAACTCAACTTGAGTTGAGTCAAATCTTTATCGATTTGTCGTATGTTTTTTTTTTTTTTGTGATGGATCGTAGGGTACATTTTGCCAACGACCATAACTAAACATGGTTTTCCCTCCTTTACTATGTAACGTCAATTTTTTTAAACGCTTGTATCTATGTCGACGATACAAACATGTGTACATTGCTATCGTCATCGTTATTACAGACAGTTAGTCAACCAGTCAGTCGGTAGTTTCATGCTAGATTCATGGAATGATTATAACAAACACGTATTATTTAGTAACGCTCGCGTCTATGCACACAACGCGATAGATTTATATTGTGATCCATGTTTTACGTTATACTGATACTTATTACTACTGATCTTTGTAACGCGTACAATGTCAATTAAATCATGGGTCATGTTATTGTTATTGTTGTTGGAGCTGCTGTTAAACAAATTTACTTAGATTTTGCTTTTCTTTTCTGCTTCATTTTATGAACAACGAAGGCAATATAATTAAATCAGTATAAATGCTTACATGTGTGACGTATGTATGAATACATAAACGCTTATAATTGTGTGTAATTTACGAAAAACATTTGTCTCTTGGAATGTCAATGGTTTTCGTTCGCATCAAAATTATTGCATATTTTCTTATATATTTTTTTTTCCTTTCGAATATTTTCTTTTAAAAACTTGTTTTTTGTGCAACTTTGTGATGATTACACTTACGTCCTTGCAGAATTGTTGATTGAAGAGGGATCCCAGGCCAATTGAAACCGAAACAAGTAACAGTTAGGTCAGTTGTCGAGTCTCAAATTAAGCAAAAACAATTGCAAAAGAAATGTAAAATTTCGGAAGCATTCTTGCAGTCGGTTTCCACAGTTATGGGTTTTGAATGGATAACATTAAGAAGAAGAAGAAGAAATTAAATGCTCGTCATCGAGTACGAATTGCACAGCTATTGAAACGGAGCTGCTTAGCCTTCTCTTACACTGTAATATTTCAGATAATTATAGTATGGCCTCAACACATGTATAGTGATCGCTTGATATCTGAGATTTCTCACCTTTTTTATCATAAATGATCTTGAAAGGTTGGAAGCCTGAGATTCGCTGCTTTTTTTTGTCGTTTCGCTTAAATCGATTCTGCTAACGAATTTGACCAAAAACGGCGATCATCAAATATTAGGGGGTTGCAAAAGTGTTGGCCAGTGACTTCTATAGGTGAAAATGATAAACAAATGGAAAATTCCAGTGCACATAACTCGATGAATTCGATGATTTTGACCTTGATCTACATAAAATAACAGTTTTGCAGTTAATGTTATTGATTTATTCAGTGTACGCCTACGTTAATCATGGAGCGCTTTAACTTCTTCTTCTTCCAAATTCTCTACTTTTGTTGTCTATTTGAACAAATCTGCTGCCGAAACCCACTAAACACGTTTAGAGGTTTACGGCGATGCTGTTCCATCATATTCCAATTGTCGCTTTTGGTTTCCACGGTTTAAAACTGAAGACGCAGGTTGACTGAAAAGGCCATTTTGTGGCCACTTGTTGCAAGAGTTGTCCAGGATACATTGTTGCAGCGCGAACGGGAAGTTCAACCACGCCCAGCATACTCATCAGACATTGCGTCTGCTGGTTACCGTTTGTTCAGATCGATGCAACATGACTTGGCTGGCATGCGGGTCCGCAAATTGAAGAAGTGCGAAAATGGATCGGTGGGTGGATCGTTGCCAAACCAATATCGTTCTTTCGACACGATGTCGACATGTTGCACGAAAGGTGGGAAAAAGTTGTAGAAAATGGTGGAAAATATTTTGCTTTGTGCCAATTTTTCTCGATAATCATGCCATTTCCGTCTGTCATGTTCGATTTATTCAAAGCTGTGGTGTCTAGGCAGCTATACTTGAATGCCTAAATGAAAAAGTTATTACGAAAGGTAAGATGCTCTCGCTTAAAAACGATTCGATCTATAAGACATGAAAAGGAATGAGAATTCTGATAGTTTTACATGGCTAACAGCCTGGACCCAGCAAGGTTTCAAACGTTTGTGCAAAACAGTTAAATGGATTTTTTGTTGCTTTACGTTCCTCTTGAAAGTCACTTTTAATCATTTCTTTTTAAAAAATTGCCTTTGTTTAATAAGCAATAGAACTGTAAGCCTGAAATGCTTTGTAAGCTGCAGCTTCAGCTTAGCGATGTGTAGATTTCCTTCGCTCAGAGTATTTCTTCATGAACTCCTTTTTTCATAATACGGGTTTTTCTACATTTAGGAAAGATATCGAGCTTTTTTTTTTTTGAAAACGTATTTTTCTATATTTCCCTGGTGGCGCCTGATAACACGAATTTCGCATTCAACGGAAACATTCTCTTCACTTTTTACGCTTCAGGCACATATCGCAATGACTTCATAAAGCTGTTTATTGTCGTATAATAGGTACGAGTATACTTGTTGTCGTGTTGCAAAGTTAAGGTAACAGTGTTTTATAATAAACAAAAAATCGTATAATTGAATGAAATGTCATTGAATTGTTTTTTGTTTAATAATTCAAAGTTTGATAGAAATTGAAACCTTAAAATCATGCAGAACAATTGTCATGACATAACCTTAAACAGTAATGACTTGTAAGCATGTAAGTTGAACATGAAATCGCTAACGACATGACGGAAGGTCTATGACACAAACAATACGAAGCAATAGTTTTTTGAGCTTAACAACGATGACTTTTGAAGTTAGTCTGCCATGTATAGCAAGGAAACAAGTTAGGACGAATCTTAAAGTTCCACGCCCCAAAGAAATGGATTGGAACATTGTTGAATGAGTTACTATTGAAACACAAAAAGCGTTACAAGGTCTTAATAAATTTATTTATTAATCCTGTTATGTGCATTTCAAGCAATTTCCTTAGTATTTTTATTATTTATTTTATTGATGCTGCCTTACGAGTTTTTATATAATTTTTGTTCGCTTGTTTGTTTGGCCAGGCCAGAGAAATGGTTTGCCGGAAGTCTTCCTTCCCTGTCACATATTAATCTTCAGGACTCATATACTTATACCATCCACTCATTCATTGCATTCATTCATTCCATCCATTCATTGCATTCATTTAAATCGTTGATTTATTTATTCATTGATCCGCATTATTCATTCTTTTCGCTCATTTACTTATTCATTCATTCATTACGTATTCGTATGAAACCACATTTGTAGCGACTTGTACGTAAAAACTTATATGGTCCGCAAAGGATTCTTCATATTATTCGCAATGTTCTCGCATTGTAAAATGCGATGACTACTTTTGATAATATTAGTTACTTAAAGGATATGTGCTCTTAATTTAAAGTTAAGACTCATAAGTTAAAGTAATCGTGGGATGAGGGAGGGATACATTCATTTTGTTAAAACGTTTGCAACACCTCGAGGAGATCTCACAAGGTATACATATTCTTGATCAGCATCCAATTGTGTATTAAATTAAGCAAGTCCGTCTGTCCTTTTCTCCCTTCTCTGTAGCGTTTGTTATAAATATTCTCCTGATCGCAAAAAACGAAGCTATCGTCTTTAAATTTGGGAGAAACATTGAAAGTTCTTGCACGCAGATTGGTGTTGAAAATGAACCAAATCGGTCGAAGGATACGTCTACTGTATGAAGTAAGCTGAAGACACCTCTGTTTTTCAAAAGCAATAAAAATATTGCCAATAAACTACAGCAGATAAATCTCCAAAAATTTTAACGTATATTATAAAATTAACGTATATATAAAAAATTTGAAAGAGATCACGCCCATCCAATATTATAGTGTATCAAAGTTTAATTTCTTTTCAATGCCTTTAAAACGCGCAAAAGCAAAAACCCTCACTAGAGAATCTAAATTCTTGGCCACTTTTAAATTTGGAATGCGTTTAAGCATGTCCGTCTTTCGGTCTAGCCTGGTAGTAAACATTCTCCCATTGACAAAAATGACACTTTAGCTTACAAATTTGGAAAAGAATTTAAACCGCTTTTGCAAGAAAAACTGTGTACATCTTTGCTTTCCTAGTTTTTTTGTTTGTTCCTTATAAAGCATAACGCATATATCATACAAATTTTGCTTTTTATTCTGAAAATAGAAAGAATCAGCCGCTCTCATCCAATCTAATAGAATATGAAAACTTAGTTATTTTCCTTTTCTTTTACGATGGGTATGAAAAATTCGTTCACGACCGAATGTAATTTTCTTTCTTGTTTCGTCTCATTTTTTCATTTATTTCTGTAATTGTTTTTGTTAAATTCGTATCCATATGCGCTGAGGTGTGAAACCAGTTAAGCTGATCTCAGTGAAATATCAAAGATCGTGAACCGATGGTTTGTAAAATTATCAACGGCTGGCATAAGAGCTTTCAGGGTTCGCAAAGCATTCGTGACATTATTCAGAATATCATCCCATTAAAGAACGTAATGGAGCAACAAAATATTGTAACTATCGAAGAAATTGTTAGGTAAAGGATAAGCTTTTATACTTCAAAAATTTTGTCATAAGAGCGGGATTAATGTTAGACGATAAGCATACTGTTAGAGAAGAGCGGCAGTGGAAAAGTTATTTTGGCTAAAGCGAAGGCGTTATGATTTCCAGGATAATAAAAAAAAAGAACTCTGTTACTATCGTTTGAGTAAAGGTACCTCAGTGGATCGACAAATGCAATAGAAAAAAAAAGACTTCTTTATGGTCTGTCTCTTCGTTTTCTTTGCCGAGAAAAAAAGCTAAGAAAATTTTACTTAAATCAATTGCTCAGTTCAACTAGCGAAAAGATATTTCGATCTCTTAAAGCCTTTGGGATGCAGTAATGCTCCCGCTTTGAAGTCTAAATCGATCTCTTTTGCTACTTTGTGTATTTTTTCCCACGCCCAACAGCGTCCCCCGAGCGGCTAATCAACCATTTGCAAAGGAAAGCAAAGAAAAAACCTAAGCGATCACTGTATCAGAGACCAACCATCTCTAATGTGCAGATACATAACATATACATAACAATAGCGTAAGGTCGCGGGTACCACATTGCGTATGATTTGCATATAATATTTATTGCACATTCATTATCATTTTTTCCGTTGTTCTGTGCATTGCTAATCTTTTAATGAGACATGACAAGCATGTAGAATACAAAGCCAACTTGAAATATATTGATGTCGTTTTGTGATTCTAATTAGAGATAAAGTCCCTCAACATGTCTTTAAGACCCTATTGAAATATTATTAACATTTCCATCAATGCATTATTGTATGTAACTATGAATGATTGTATGCGCATATGCAAGTGTATATGTGTATGTGTGTGTGCGAGTGTGTGTGTGTGTGTGTGTGTGTGTGTGTGCTTGTTTATCATATCTTATGACAAGAGATAATATTCTAATTTAAACAAACACAAGCCCTTGTTTCAGTTTTGTTGTTTGGCTTGTTTTCGTCAGCGTCATTATTATCATTATTGTTATTATTATTTATTAATTATGGGAAAATATTACAAAATCTATGCATCACAGTTTAGATGTTTAAGCAACGAAATATAGCATTTTATACAATGATAAACTTGATTTTATTACGTTGATTTTAGTTTAGAGGTTTATTTCTCTGTTGTTGTTTTCATTTTGCGTTAATTTTTTTTTTTTGTTTTTTTTTTTTTTCCTTCTCGTCATTTGCCAATGTCACACCCGAACTTTGTGTAAGACATTATTTTGCAATTGCATGTCACATTAATGTCTTGTAAAAAATACATGAGCTTCTATCTACCTAAATATATATATATACGTGCGTGTATATATGTGTGCATAGTTATAGTTATGCAGCGTTCGTACCGTAACGAAAAATGTTAGTTCGTTGGCTGGCTGGTTGGCTGCTTGACTGGCTGCTTGGCTGTTTAGTTGTTTTCCTAGCTGACTAAATAGTTAAACATCTAGCTATGAATAGCTTGTCTCTTTAGCTGATTGACTTACTGTACTGCACAACACACCATACCAGTGCACCACAGCATAGCACATTACACAGCTTAATACACCGCACGGCAAAGCCAAGCTTAGCACATGGCTGCAAAAGCATATCAATGAATGAATGAATGAGAATATAAACGGCTGGTAAGAAGGCGGTTGGTATGCATGCATGCTTATAAGCTACCCATACATATGTATAACTATATATATATATATATATGTATATATGCAAGTATGCATACCAGCATGCATGCAACAACATTTTCGCAATATGCCCTCGAGCATTTTAAACAGCAACTAAAGCTACAACAACAACAACAACAACAACAACAACGACAACAAGAACAACAATGATAATAACAATAATAATAGCAACAATAGTTTACAACCGCAACTGATGCATAATGGTGTTGTTTTTGTTTATTATTATTATTGTTTTCATTGTTGTTGTATAGTTGTTGTACTTGTTGTTTGGAGGATGATGAATAAACAAAACCTATAAAACTAACGAATAAACGGAACGGACAAACAAACTGAAAGACAGATGGTTAACTTATTTATATATATATATATATACTTCAAGCAACTGACTGACTCTCTCTGTCTCTCTCTCGGTAAGTGAATGGCAGACTGACTGACTGACTGACTGACTGATGCATACATTTGCTAGTGATGAATGCCAAACTTTGAATTGCAAAATATTAACGTAAAAAATATATATGAACAACAGCTTTTTCTTTATATGCATATTCACATATATATATATATATATATATATAGATATAGATATATATATTTGTGTTTATGGATAAATATACTGTGAATTTTTACTAATCTGACAACAATATCGTAGATAATAAAAACAATCGCGCTATGATTAAATATCTGTGCAATATACATATAACGGGCTGCCTAAAAAATATCGAGCCCTATAGCAGCTTTAACATTTCTTAATTGCCATTGCTAGCGTTTTGCAGTATGAAGCGAATGAATATAATAAATAAAGAAATTTACTTATTTTAAAGGCTTTATACTTTTTAGATCTGTAGACATATACAAAGCATTGCACATGTGTTTAATGAAAAAACAACGAATTTAAAAAAGAAAAAAACCCATCTTTCAATCAAGATCACTACACTATGCTCACTGTGTACGTTTCCGAAGTTTATATTGAAGAATTTTTTTTGGAAATCTTTTTTACCCCGCCCCCCCCCAACCTTTTACCGGATTGGCTTCTTATTGGTTTTTTTTTTTTTTTGAATTGTTTTTCTTGGCCTTTTTTTTTGCAAATCGTGCCTTTTTAAATTTTTTTTTTTAGTTCACACTACTGTGTCCTACAGTAGCAGGAACAGCAGCAGTATACTTAACATATGCAAGATTTTATATGTAATATGCACAGTTTACCAGTCAAATTACTTTAACATTTGTCATTTTGTCGGTTACTCGTTTGTCAGTTTACTTCATGACTAATGGCAGTTTAAGTAGTAATTGAAGTTTTACTTTTTTTTTTTTGCCCGGACCACTTACTGTTTCTAATACCCAAGCTGGTGTAATTAGAAGCAAAAAACATATATGTACATATGTATATTGATTTCTGCTTAACGATTTATAAAACGTGGAAGAAAAGGGCAGCACCTATAGAAAGCGTTCACGTTAGTTGGAAAGAGAAGTAAGTGTAGAGTCAAGTGCTAACGTTGGTAAACTTAGGTCTTATGCAAAAGCTGTGCCACTGGATGATCTTCATATTATTACCATTTCAATTATGAGGAGTTGGAATTAAATGAAAAAGTTTGAACAACCTTTTGTCTCTGTTGTAGCAAACTCCGGAAAACTTTTCCGTTCTGTTAAAAGAGAGAAAAAGGAAAAACAGTCACAAGTTTGATTTGGATCATATTTATCGGAAAGATTCTTTGATTATACCTCGAAAGGCGGAGAGCGTAATCTACTTTAACATTTTCTTAATAGCTCTGAGCTAGCAAAGCTTCTTACATAATTCCAAGTTTAAAAAAAAAAACGTTTTAGCGGCAACGATTTTTGTACTTAGCAGGCCATTCATTTTAAACACGATTTTTTCTCGTCACGACTGACGCATATTTAAGTACTAAAAGTGATTCTAGGAAGTCTGTAATTGGGGTAGTTTAACAGGAGAGAGCATTATCAGTAATTACGCAAGACGTTTTAGGCCAACTACAACTGCAACACAAAAGTTTTTGTAGTTGTGGAAGCATAAACCTTTTCAAAATATAGGGCCATCGTATAATCTTTTTTATTCCCCACATTACTTGTGATACAAGGTTGTGTTAAGTTTGTGCGGATGTATGCAACAGTCAGAAGGATTTAAGATAGACCCATTTTCTATTATTATATCGATCGATTCAGAGTCAATTGTTGCAACGATCTAAATTTGTCTGTCCGTCTGGCCACCTTGATTTCTTGTGTTCATCACTGTACCAAATTTGATCGAAATATCTTACAAATGTGCGACCTGTAGATTGAACACAACTTCTGATGGACAGACATCAGACGGACAGATGGATAGATCGATTCAGATTATGATTCTGAATCGATCGGTATAATAAAAGATAGGGTGGATGGATAAGCCCTTTTGCGTGTTACATACGTAACTTGATATACCATACAGCACAAGCGGTGTAGGGTATAAAGAAATCAACTAAATATGTAAACAAAAAACTATAAAAATCACATTTTATTCTTGTTAACAATTTCTTTTAGAATTATTAGCTAACTAAAATTTGGTTTCAACTTAAAGAGAAAGCCATTTCTTTATTACACCACTGCTTACGCATATTATCTGAATTTAGTTAAACCTAACTGCGTCAATTTATTACTATTTTTTTCATTATTATCGTTGTTGTTGGTATTGTTTATGTTGCTTTGGTGTTCTTATTCCGTCAGCTTTGATTTTTTTCGTGCTTACGCATTTAAAAATATATTTCTATATAGTATAGGTGTGTGTGTGTAAATGCTTATATACGAATTGTTAGTGAATTATCTAAGAAATTAATCATAAAATGTGTGCACTTGTTCCACTAAAAAAAAAAAAAAAAAGGAAAAAATCAACTCAACTCAATTTACGTTTGTTATTGTTAACGTGCCACCATCACCACCGCCACCGTCAGCACCATCGTCGCTTAAACAGAGCTGTAAAGCACTCATATCCACACTCTACTTGAAACACTGTAACTGCCGTCAAGTTGTTTTTTACATACATCTTTTCGTTGTTGTTATTATTATTATATCTCACATACATGTGCATGTACACAACATACACACAACTGTATATAATCATGTGTTAATAGACTTTTTGCCGCAGTCTATTATATTCTATTAAATCATCATGACTTGCAGTCTAGTTCTCACTGATAATTTACTTTATTTACTAAGCAAATGTATGCACACACACACATACATAAAACACATAAGCGCACACAAACGCAGCCTTACACTTCCACACTAACTTCAGTTTTTCTAAATGTTGTTATCGATGAAAGTGTGGTTGTCTATATACATAATTCAACGTTTAAAAAAACATGTCTAGTGACAATTTTCTTACTTTATTTAATTTTTTTTTTTTTTTTTTACTTATTTTCCTCTCAATACGCAAAATCGTGTCAAAATTATGCGTTGACGACATTAAATAATCTTTTTTTTTTTTTTTTTTTTACTTATTTTCCTCTCAATACGCAAAATCGTGTCAAAATTATGCGTTGACGACATTAAATAATCTCGTTAAAAAATAACTTTTTTTTCTTTTTTAAGATTTCACTTCCGTTGTTGTTGTGCCTATAGCATGTATACAGATGTGCAGGCAAACACCCACACACAAGTTCACACACGCAGTTTACTATGCAGGCCGGTGTTGTGAGTTTAGTGAGTTTAGCAAACTGTGAGAATTAGAATAAATTCATATATATGTACATATGTCATATATGCGTATACATATATACACATGTAAATGAATAAACTTGGATAGGAGGTAAAAAATTTACGCCAGCCTTCAAATTTTTTATGATCATACAAAAGCAGAAGGAAAATATTATAATAAAAACAAAAAATAAAAAAATAAAAAATTTAAAAAATTTTCGATATTTTTTTCCAAAATTTTAAAAACACCTTTAACACATTTCTCTGTAAATTATTAAAAATGTATTTAATTATTTTTAAAACTTTTTTAAAAACTAATTTGACAAATATTGCTTTTAATAAATGAATGAAACAACTTAGTTATAAATATAATAAGTAAAGTATTCATAAACCCATGGCGAATAGTGAGCATAGCCCTTAGTAGCAAATATCTCGGTATGTTCGACTTGCTATGCTTAAAAGTAGGCCCATGATATTACCGATATTACGAATTAGTTTACGTGCAGTTGGGGTAACATACACTCGAAAAGAGGAAACTTACAAGTCTTTTCAGAAGGAAATTGTTATAGGTATTATAGGTATGGATATATTATAGATATCTTCTATTGAAAAAGACAATTTTTTTTTTTAATTTAAAAACAACGGAAAGTCAATGTCTGCTATGACTGTAAATGCTTTCTGTGAAGTTTTTATATATTCTAAGCGACTAATGTTATGTAACTGTAGCTAACTAATACTTGTTGATCAAGGTTCTGCGATTCTTCAAAGTTTGGAGCTAAGTGAACTGTGTTTACATGATTCTTGCGTGAAATTTTTTTCTTTCTTACAAAGTCCGGCTTAGCATTTGCTTATTATATATCCGCACTTTATGCGAATTTCGTAGTCACAACCAAGATCGTAGGCAGAAAGAAACTAAGCGCGAGTGTAGTATATTTTTACTGGACTAACAAAGTACCAGACGACGGAAAGCGACCTTACCATTATTTTCTTTTTTCGCCATTATTATATTTGTATATCAGATATGATTAGTGAATGATGATACGGGTATTATAGAGTCTCTCACATACTTTTCAAAATTTACCTTTTATTGTCAAAGAAAATATTGCTTGCGATGGTTAATAAAAAATAGGTTATTCAATAAATCATCAAAATAGAAGGGAGGATAGCTAGTCGCTGCACCATTACAATGATAAAAGAGAACTGATCATACTATTATTGCACCTTCGTTTCTTTCCTATAAGTAATTTATCTAAACTAATGGCAGTGTTGAGGGCTTAGCTCCTACCGATCACCTTTTGAAATGTAATCTGCTGACATCAATTACAAATGAGTATAAAAAGCAACACATATCCGTTTATGCAATACTTTTTCGGGCAGACAAATATATGACTACCGGTCAAGCATATAAGGCTATTGCAAAGACTGCTATTGAGCACTATGTTTGCAAATCAGTTTGAAAGAGTGACAGTGTTCAGATTTTCGTTGTACTTAGTACAAGTGTCTAAGAAGTGACCAGAGGGAAAAGAATACACTGAACTTTAAGGAGATAAGAAAGTCCTCTACAGATGCATCTTATTTGACATCGACATTTGCAAATTTATCTATTAGCAAATTTATCTATTTATTATAAAAAAAAAAGTCACTAGATTTCTTACTAAAACATTGCCAAGAATATGAATTTCGTGTGGAAAGTATACCCATCCTTTCAAGTCATTCACGAAGGCATCAATTTTTGGTCAGACCGTAAGAATGCCAACGTTATTCAAGCAAGTAATGAATCATCGATTGAAATCAGTGTTAATCAAAATGATACGGGGGCACTAACTTTTCCTTCAGTAATGCTAACCACTCTCGAGCGAAATTTGTTGCATTTACTGCATTCGGAATTGTGCTTCCCGGTTGGAAAATGACGATATGATGGCTTTTGTCGTATTGTAGCTGTTTTCCGTCTCAGTTACATAAATTGTTATTGGTAAGGCTGTTTAATTTGAGTCTCATTTGCTTGGGCCCACTCGTAATGCACTACACTGCAGCTGTGCTCTTACATAGGGGTGCCATGGGTATTCGGATTTATGGTCAATGGTAATACTTCGCTTATTTTGGATATTATAAAGCATTCATTAATCGCCATCCATCGCCGTGTGATTGGTGTGAAGATGAAAAAATCCCTTGGCACAGAATTTGATCTAAGCAAACTTCCAGAAAACTATATCTATAAGCGGAGCTTTATATGGAAAAGTTATCGCTTAATACCGTTTTCTGTCAATGCCACCATAAAGAACATATTCAAACACTTAATATAGAAATCTTCTTATTTTCTTGTTCAAGAAAAAGTTAATTTATTTTTAATAATTGAAAAAGTTCAGGAAAATTTATTTTAATTTATTTCTAAGAAGAAAAAATTAATTCCTTCACAAAAAAAGAAAACAATAAAAAATTTTAAAATTTACTTTAACTCAAAAAAAAAAAGAAAAGCATTTTTTAGAATTTATTTTAATTCAAAAAAAAGAAAAGCGTTTTTTAGAATTTTTTTTTTGTTCGCGAAAATTAAAAAGTAAAAGAAATAACTTGAAAAAAATTTCATCAAATTAAAGGCGGTAGGTAGTAGAATTTATTTTGCTTACGTTTATTATCTTTTTATTTTATTTTTATTTGATTTACTTTACTTTAGCTCTTTATTATGTGCTCACGTGTGCATGAGTCTTTTTTTTTTTTTTTTGTATATGAATTTTATATGATTTCGGTTACGCGATAATAACAATAATTATAAAATAATATTATTAAAAGAAAGAATTAACAGAAAACACCAAAAAAACAAAAATATATAAAAGAGAAGCAACGCTTGACAATAGGAGTGAACAACCATCAACTTTAAGCAGACTGTCAGACAGCAATGAAAAATGCAAACAGCGATTGGCATGATACCCAGGAGGCCCTTTCGTTAGTTGTTTTCCTCTATACCGCATAAAACGAGTGGGGGCAGTAACCGTAAACGTAGAAGACCTTCTTAATGCTCGTGACAAGAACTTTTGCAAGCATGTATGCATTTATGCGTGTGCGCATACAAACGTTGGTGGGTTACCGTTTCGTTTTGGAAATTTTTCATATTTTGTTAGTCGGTTTAATGGCTTTGTTTTGGTAATACCGTGGGCATACATTTTATGGATAGCTTGGCTAAATACGTATGAAAAATACATCAGATGTTCCTTACACTCGAGTAGGTTTTTTAGATGCTTTTGAAAGTTAATTTGTATTTATATTTATATTCAGGCAAAGAAATTTCTTTATAAGAGAGAGATAAACGTCTTTTTTCGTACGAAAGAAACGGGTTTTAAAGGCATTCTTCATCTATTTTTGTTCAGTTCATCTGATGATTTCCTTTCCTTTTTTTTTTTTTTTGCATAACTCTATGACAAAGAAATCCATTTCGCTCTATTTTCTAAAAAAACAGCTGAGTAGTTGACGGTGACACGGTTCGTCATTATTTTATACGTTATGACAACAGGCTTCAGGCTCAAGTCTTAGTGATAACGATGTAGATGTGCATAGTTCATTTTCCGCATAAGCAACTCATGGAACCCTTCTCGCTGTCAGATTGAGTAGCAAATTTTACACTTAACGAAGTCGTTGGAGAAAAATGAACCTCAAGCAATTATCACCTGATCTATTGGAAAAGAAAAACCGCACTTCAAACATCTCATGTAGAGAAAAGCCTCCGCTCTGCTGGGAGTGTTATTAAAGTTTCAGTTTGTAAGTTTAACTCTTAGGCCAATATGTGATCAATATGTTATCCAGCTCTTGAGAAAGATGCTTAATCGATCATTTTGATTTATGTCCATATGTCCATGTCGTCTCTTGCAATTCTGAATGATATATGAATAAATTTTGAAACGGTAAAGCAAAGGTGTAATAAAAGACACGAGATGAGCTCAAAGAAGCAAATGAAAATCGGATTCTCTAGCACAATCGAGATCCTTTATAATTGACTCTATAATCTTGTAAGCACAAGTTTCAGTCAAATAAATATATTAAAACTCAGCAGTTCTTCTGCTTACATTTGTTGCTTCAGTTTTTGCACTTTTCATCTCGTTACCCGTGAAGAAATGAGTTGTCGGGATACACCCTCGAACGAAATGCCTGCCAGCGGAATGCTTGTCCTCCTATGAAAAGATCATTCATAAGCAGTTAAATAAGAGTTACTTAGAGGACGAATGTCATGACATAACCTCATCTTATGAGACCATTTTTTATATGCAGTAAATTAATATCCACGTAGAGGAGAAATGTTTATTAATTTCAAAAAGTGTAAAAGACTTGTTGTCTGAAGAGCCAAAAGTAATTGCTATTAAAAGATTTCATTATAGGAAGTTATGACGTGAAAGTCTTTAAATTTTAATCTATAAAAAAAGTAAGTTGAGTTGAAGTTTTTTTTTTTTCTTTTTTTTTGCCTTTCATCAATTTAAACCATCTCGGAATGGCTTACTTTCTCTCTCTTAGATTACACTGACTTCAATAACAACGATGTCGTAGTAATCTAATAAAAACAATTTTATGTTTATTATGACAAAAATCTGTCAAAACTTTGTGTTATGATGTTATATGAATCTTATGCTTATTTTTTCTTTTTTTTTTGTTATTTATTTTTTGTTGTTGTTGTATTTTAATATGTTTGAGACTTGCTTTACTTAGCAGTAGCAGTGCTACCAACCAACGAACATGTTGTGGAGGCATGTTGTCATATTTGCATTTTAGATTTTTATTACTCTGCATATATTCATCTTCATGTCCTGACCATCATCTACATACGTGTACATACAAAATATATGTTCCAATGTCAGTGTATATCTGATGCACATAGACATATGCACATATACATGTGCATATATATATGTACAGACATGTTTTGTAATTTCCTCTGCGGCCGATTTTTATCAATTTTAATCAGAGTGTGTGGCAATGAGCGAGTGAGTGGCAGAGAGTGCCGTTGTTTCAATATACAAGGCACAATGCACACACACACACACACATACACACTCGGGCAAATACATCGGCATAAGCATAGGCTTTATAGCTTTTAAGGAAGGCCTCCTCTTCTACTTTCTGATTTTGTTTTTGTTGTCGGTTTTTTTTCTTTTTTTGTTTTTCAAATTACAATAAAAACAAAGAAGAAGAAGAAAAAAAGCATAAAAATTTTATAAATGATTTTAGATAAAACAAAGATTTCAAATAAAACAGAACGCAACCATTACATTGAAAGTAAACTAACTGGCTTTTACACTTAGTGAATAAGTGTGTCTGTAAGTAAGTAAGTAAGTAAGTAAGTGACTGTGTGTTCTTTTACACGCAAAAGAAAATCAACAATTTTTAAATATTATAAAGTGAGTGTAAAATGTGCCACATCTTGTTCTCTTTACTGTTCTTATTATTATTGCTGTTGTTGTTGATGTTGTTGTTGTGCATTAAATTGTGCAAATTATGTCAACATTATCACCGATGCATAATCTCATTAAAGTATACATAAATACACATTTGCTTGTGTCTGTAAGCTATAAAAAAATCACGTTTATACATTAGCGACCGGGGTTTACCGATAATATTTTTTTTGTTTTTTATAAATAAATTTCTTTATAAGAAATACAAATTTTAAGCCATTGATGAGCAAAATAGGTTAAAAAAATATTTACAAGAAAAAAAAAAAAAAGAAAGCTAAGTTTAAATAAATGCATAAAAATGCAGGATTGGTCGGAAGTGTTTTCGTACCAGCTTTGCTTAGGAAAGTTGTTACAGATCGTAAATTACTGATCAAAATTTATGCTAGTTTTAGCCATTTTAAGGATTATGGGCAGATGATGTTTACTTTTCTGTTTAGTTTGTCTCAAGCTTCTGCTCTTTATTTCCATAAATATTAAAACATCTAGACAGTTGGGCAATCAGGCTAAGCTTGTATGTATAAGAAATGAGAGAATTTATGTAATATAGAGTGTTTTCCTTCTTACTTTCTTTTTTATACCCAGCACTGTAACATGGGGGAATACTCATTTTGTTTTATTTCCAACACCTAAAAGGAAGCTTCAGAGATCCTATAAAGTATATGTATTCTTGATCAGATTGAAATTCCAAGTTAATTTAGCCATGTCGGTCCGTCTGTATGCCTATTTGCACTCTCCTGGTCGCAAAAGTGAAGATATCGACTTCAGATTTGGTAGAAACATTGAAAGTTTGTACACGCAGGTTGGTATTGAAAATGGGTCAAATTGGTCAAAGCAGAAGCGCGCAGTGGAGCGTAAACCGAACGTAACCTACTTTTTTTTTATAAATGTTTGGATTTTTATTCGTTACTCGGAAATTATTTCAGTTAGAAGGCTGAAATTTTTCACATTTACTTTACGAAATATTCTCCTCTTTAGGTCCAAAAATGGAATCAATCGCGTATGCTCACACGAAGTTACGAGTAATTAAATATAATTTTTTTCTCTTTTTTGAGGTTCTATGCTTCTTTATCTAAGACAAACAAGACAGAATATTTAAAACTAAAGCTTTTCTACACCACTTAAGTGATGATAATTACCTGCCTAAAAATGGGTTTATTTTAAGATGAATATGGTAGACACCGTGACAGGGTAGATTAGTTTTTTCTTAATAATACCAGCGATATGGGTATCAAATAAAAGAACTTGGAGAGTTGAATGCGAAAAGCGTGATAAAGGGAATGCGAAATGCTGCCCCCGCCTAATATAGCTTTTTTACTTGTTTTCCATTAATTGTGATCATCATCTTTACAAAATTTTGAATGCATATATGATCGCTTTTATTGGATTGAAAATATGTTTTGTTGTATTTGGGCTCAAATGTACATCACAGTTTACCTCTTTCTCTTAGAGAAATAAATTTGGGTGCAATTAGACTTGAGATGAGTACTATCGGCAAAAGTTTATGAGTATAATTATGGCGTGGTCTTCGTTGCAACGGTTCCAGCTTTATTTGAATTTGATTAAGCATACCAGAGAACACAATAGTACAGAAATTCCTTAAGTGTTTCTAACGGATAGAAGCATATATGAAACCTCAAAACGTTCTTTTGTATATTAAGTATGAGGTTAAGTTCTTATTTTTTGTCGTCATAATGGGAAGTTCAAGAGTGATTGGTGAACATTTGAAATTCAGTCACCCACTCGATGAAGCCGTGTAATGTTTCTACAATAAGCTTAAAAGTGGGTGAGATTTCTTCTATACATCGCGGTTACGTCAAGTATATGTGTGCATGTTATATTCTGGTTATCCATAAGTTATTAGTGATATCTGGTTATATTATAGTTAGATTTACGCAAAAGCATGCCTTTCTTTGCATAGCGTATTGAAGAAGTTAGTGTGCATGCTGACGCCATTCATATAAGATATGTTAGAGTTATAGCACACGTACCCATTCTTACATAACATGTTACGCTTATATTTATATAGAGACAACTAATACAATAAATGAATTTGTTTGGTGATATCATACTAACCACACATTGTACGGTTATTCTATGTGAAGCTTACACTTACGTAGTACGTTACGCTTACATTTAAGCATACGAATGTAAAATATATTAATAGAATGTAAGATTTAGGTGTTGGTACCGTATATATTGGAGTTGTGCTATACGATAATTAAGCAAATATACCACGTTACGCTTACATATATATTTATGGAGAAAATGTAGAATGCTTTTTGTCAAAAACATATCCATTAGACGATAGAAAATTGAAAATAAACATATTTTCTTCAGCTGGACTTATTTTATATATATATATTATATATATATATACAATAACTAAGCTATGCTAGCGATTGTTATGAAGAGATTCACATTTAATTTGAATATAATTTCTTTTTACTTTTGATTTGTCATTTGTTCTTTTTTTTTTGTTTTTTTTATTAATACCGCCAGTGACATGGTTAATGGATTATGTAAGATTTTCTATTTAATTTCTATTTACCTTTCATTTTACCTTAAAAACCTATTCTGTATAGGAAAAAAAACAAAAAAAAAAAAAAAATGTTTTGCAGCTGTGTTCGCGAACAACACGCAATAGGTAGCGAGAAATATTTCAAGAGAAAAATTTATGTAAAAGAAGAAAAAAAAACAAAAAAAAGAAATGTGAGAAAAAAAATAAATTATATGAAAAATAAAAATATGTCTGAATTATAATAGTTTTTACCATGCAATGTTGAAAAGCGACTCGAAAGTGACTGTTGGTTTAAAAGGAAAAGAATTTCAAATTTCCTCTCTTAGTTGCAGGTAAACAACTGCCTGCGATATGTTTGTTACAAAATCCAATTTCGTGTTGCTTTAAAACAAAAATTTCGAAAGAATTTCGTTTAAAGGCTTACGATATTTGCTTGGAGATTGGAATCTTTTCGATTCCATTATAAGAAAGTGTCTCTTGAAAGCTTACTCTACAAGACTATTCTCGACCAATGTGTAACTGAATTTTTCATGTAATGTTTTTCTGCCCAATTTCGTAGGTACTTTCGTTTAGTCTGCTATGATTTGAAACACCTTTGTGACGTTAAAGAGTTTATTACGTTTGAAGAGAATGGCATGTTCTAAGGATATATTGTAATGCTCTTGTAAATTTTGCTGTTAATATTTCCTGCTGCTGTTCCTTGCATGTCAAAAAAGCCGTATGTTTGTTCAAATGAAAATCTTTACAAAAAAACTTTCATGAAAAAGTCCTTTTTTTTTTTAAATTATTTTGATTGCATTTGTCAAAAAAGTTTCGATTTTATTTTTAAGCTCTATAGTGAGCACGAATTAAGTCTTTAATTAATAGATTTGTATTTGTAGCGTTCGTCGTTAAATTAATTTACGTCCAATAGTTGTTCACGCTACTTGAGCAGCCTCTTGGATTTTTTCTTTTTCCTTTATTTATGAAAATCATCATCCATATCGATTTATGAAATATGCCAAATAACGAATTTGCCGATTGTTTAAAGATACAAAAAAAAAAAACTGATAGAAATACTTTTACGTGAATAAAAAAAAAAAAAAAAACTGATAGAAATACTTTTACGTGAAAAGTACAGGTATATGAATACTCGCAAGCATTTAAGACAAGTTAGAGCAAATTATTAAACACTTAAGTGGTTCTGATCAACTTTCAAACACATATACCTTGGTAAGCAATGGGAACAGAAAATTTGGTAAGCAGCAACTTAAATAGGTTCATATAAGTGGAGAAACCCTTTCCGGAACTTTTTCTTTTCGAACGCTTTATCGAATGCTTTGTAGCTTCAATCTTATTGTAAGCAGTAATTTAAGTTAATATAGGTTAATGTCAGTGGAGAATATATAGGTTAATACATACGTTATATAGGCTCATATCAGTGGAGAATGCTTTCTGGAACCTTTTGTTTTCGAACGCTTTATCGAATGCTTTGTAGCTTCAATCTTATTGTAAGCAGTAACTTAGGTTAATATAGGTTAACGTCAGTGGAGAATAGATAGATTAATATATAGGTTATATAGGTTAATATAAGTGGAGAAATGCTTTCCGGAACTTTTTGTTTTCGAACACTTTATCGAATGCTTTATAGCCGCAATTTTATTGTAAGCAGTAACTTAGGTTAATATAGGTTAATATAAGTGGAGAATAGATAGGTTAATGTATAGGTTATATAGGTTAATATAAGTCGAGAAATGATTTCTGGAAGTTTTCGTTTTCGAACGCTTTATCGAATGCTTTGTAGCTTCAATCTTATTGTAAGCGAATTCAAGTTTTTTTTCTCGAAGTGCAAGCAATCACTGAAGGGACACACATTTCACGAATGATACAAGTTTTGATTCGATGATCACGCAACGCCTACTAACTGACCGTGAAAGTGAAGTTATGAGTTTGACGAACAAGTGATTTGAATCCCCGTGATGTTGTTAGAAATAGAAGTCAAGAGAAAAGGATTACAGAAAAAAAAAAATTTCTCACTTGATAGGGGCATGGCTGACGTAAATCGATTTGCTGGTCATGGTAATTTGATAATTAACGAGGCAATTAACAATATATGGATTTGTTGCTTCGGGAGAACATAGACGAAATTTTTGTCATCAAATGATGTTTATCTCATATTCTGAACGATACTAAACAGATTGCGCTATACTGACGTCACTTTCGAAAGGCAACATTGCCATCTATAATTTTCTTGTCTATGGTCTCGTATGTCGTCAAGCGTGTCGAAGCTTATATTCTAGTGAAAATGAATGAAATTTCCGCGTATTTTACAATCTTATTAGGGAAAAAAGCAAAAATGCTGAAAATTACTAAACCCGAGATTCGGCTGATAATTTATACAAGGTCAAAGAATTGTGAAATTTCTCGAAAAATGGCAAAAGGTCTTACATGCCAATGCCCGTTTTGTACTTAAAAAATGTAAAAAAAAATCACTTAATACATATCCCCTGAGATATATATATATAATTCCCAGCACTTTTTTGACAGCCCTTTTATTTGCAGATATGTATTTGTGTGCATATTTCTTTCAAATCTCGAACCCATTGTTTCTTTTTATCATATTTAACGAAATGTCATTGTCGTGTAATTGTTTTGATGGTTTATCATATTTTTTGGTTTCATGGTTTAGTGATTTTTTTTATAAACTTTTAACTTTTCATTACAATTATTGTTATGTTGTTATGTTGATGTTCTTATTGTTGTTGTTGTCTTTCACAAATTTCATTTTACTTGATTGTTTAGTTTAACATTTTTTTTTTTTTTTGTTTTCTTCTTTTGGAAAATGTCTCTTTTGTTTTGTTACTGCGAATGCATCAAAGTGTAACCGACTCACGTTCAGCTATAAAACAAATAAAAAGCATATTAATGCGAAATAAAGCAAATACTTGTATACGTGAAAGAAAAGTAAATTTGATGTAAAGCTTAAACCGAATTTTCAATAGCAAAAAAGCGGGAAATATTTTTATTATTTGCGAGTGGAAAAGTGAATTGAACTTAAGTGGATACAGGATTTATAGATAGATTTTTTCTAGTCAACTCAGCTAGTTGTGGTGTTGTGTTAAAAACAAAATTTATTGAAAATTATTTCGAAAATCAAATTTGAATTTTGTGCTGATTAGCAGCAGCTGTTACGGATCACTTAATGTTAATAACGCGTTGCGATAATACATTTCTTAAGTAATAAGCACACGCACATGAAGAAGTGATTATATCCACAATTGAGAGATAAATATTTGCCATCCTGTCTAACAGTAACAACTTGAAGGGTGCATCAGAGAACCAATAAGATATAAATATATACATCAGAGAACCAATAACGTATATACTATATATAAGTATATACTGTATATGTATATACCATGTATATATATATATATATATATATATATATATATAGTATTAATAGAGATAAACTTCTGTATGTAGTTTCTCTTTCGAACGTGCATGGTCATGGAGATTGAGGTGGAGGAGCTGAAATGTGAAAAATATGCGCTTGAATGGTCCGCTTAGAAAAGATAAAATCGAGTTTTGCATAGGGAGGTTATCCGTTGACTTTGCCACGCCCATGAAAAGCAAAAAACTATAAATATCAAGTGATAGTATACGCAGATCGGAAGTTTTGAATTTAGGGGATGTACGTGGGTATGGTCCCCGCCCAAATATGACAAAAATCTAACGCTTACCGTCCGGTACATACCCCTGTTCATTCATAAGATTTTGGATTACTTTCAAAAGTTGAAAACAAGTAAGTTGACTATCACTTGTCACATGCTCTATGCTTAGTTTGATAGGTTTAGTGTGATCGAAGTTATGTGATTCTAATTGAAAAATTGCGTATCTGGATGGAATAGGACGATAGGACCACATTTGCTTTCTTGCCACACTATTCTAGTAAGTATGAAAGGAACGATGAGAGGTAAATATGAAAAAACTATTTTTTTAGCTACAGATTCAAAGATTAAAGTGCTAGGCAGCGGCCACCATCTCTCTATGACTATTTTCCGTTGTTTACTACTTGCTAATTGTCACTATGGGGAGATCCCTTGAGCGATTGGTTCAACGAAACTGTACCTTGCAATCTATAAGAAATACTAGTCTAGCTTCTAGTAGAATTACTTCAGATTGGGTTAAAACCAAATTTCAGTTTTAAAGACGCAAGTAAATCGCACTTTACCATGCCTACAAACGGCAGCAAACGATTGCAACTTGCACATGACAGCACACACATACCTCAGATATAAACACTGACGCGGACAATTGAAAATTGAAGTGAAAAAGGTTGACCGCTGTGAACAGGTTAAGATAACAAATATTTTAACTTGCAAAAAATACGACATATTGACCTAGACTCTACTAAAATATTTCCTAGAAACGGTTAAAAGGCTCAATAATTACCAGCTATGGCGGCCATATTCGAGAAAATTTATTATTATTTTATTATATTTTTTATTATTTATTACTTTTATTATTATATTTAGTTGTTGCGATTTCTCACATGTCCTTGATTTGTTGTTTTTTTTTTTATAAACAATTAATATTTTCATTCGATTGAAGCTTTCTACAACGAAAAGTCTCTACGTCCCCGAAAAAATGCCGACCTTGTCTGCTACAGCTGCCTTAACCTCTCTTCACTTCTTTCATATCAATAATATCATCATTAAGTCTTTTAAATAACCGCTTTTTTCTTCTATTTATTATTATTATTATCAAAGTACATGGTGTCCATATCCATGCCATCAATTATTGGATTTGAGAATTTTTGAGATTTTTACAAACTTATTAACTTTCTTTCGATCAAATAATACAAAATTTATTTAATATATTTTTCTCAAAAATATTATATTTATACACTAAGTAAATTTATTATTTCCTTAACTGAAATTATCGTCTCATACTACTCTATAATCGATTGCATTAAGCACGTAAGTCTTCAATGATTGAAAGGTAATAAGTTTTTAAAGTTCATCAAATCTGCGCTTGACTGCCCTCAGTCATCATCTAACAATTTGCCTACACAGTTCCAATTACACCCTCACTGTATTAATATAACTCAAGCATTTGCTTTTATTTTATCCTCGACTCCATTCCATTATTCCTTTTATCTAATGCTTCTATTACATGAATTCTGATATTCGTTCTTGTATTACAACAGCAGGTTCTTTACGTAATTTGAATATTTTTGTTGCCAATTAATTGTGATGGAGAGAAACAAAAAAAAAAAGAGCTCAAAATTGTAAGATAAATCTTTGACTTTGCATTATATTCCCACACACACGCATATCCAAGCTACTTAGGATCATATGTCTAATGTTATTAAACATTTTTGGGGGGTTTTTAACAGCAAGTTTAACATAATTTAATTTATCTTATTTCGTTCGCTTTTCTATTGTTTGTTTTTTTTTTTTTTGTATGACTTGCTGTTCACTCAACTCTCAATAACATTATTATAGAGTTAAATTGTGTGTGTGTGTGTGTGTTAATTACAAAAATAATTAATATCAACAAGGGAGTTTTTATAGTCGGTTGAAAGTGAACTGTGAGTGCGGGTAGCGATAACTGTTCCGTCGATTTTCGTCTTTTTAACGGCATTCCTTTTTCGTTTGTGCGTCTTTGAGGTTATGTAACCATATATGTGCTAATTTTTCCCGGCCAATCGCTCGATAATCAGAAACTCGTAATATTCTTGTGGCGATTGGAATAAGAAAGTAAATGGTGTGAGGACAATGTTACGCGAAAAGCGATTACGGCTTTATCTCGAGGATTTCAGTGACGACTTTATAAAACATTTTGTATTTAAGATAAATGAGGCATGTCTTTATTGTTGAACGATGGCACCCGGGTTAAAAGGGAAAGAGGCATGTCTTTAGAGTTGAACGATGGCACCCGGGTTAAAAAAGAAAGGTTAAGAAAGGTCCTTCGTGGAGCAGAATAATACTATTGATTAAGGAAAATAAGGTCATGAGAATGGGTCCTTGCCTCTCTTCTGGACAAGGCAAGGCTTATGTTCTTGCCATGCTGAAGTAACTGCAGACACAGAATAACACTTCGTGGGACTGTTCTCAGTTGCAACTGAAGCAGAAGCAACTCTCTTTCCCTCTCTGAAGGAAGCTAGGTTACGCTTCACACAACTTAGTGCCCTTCTTCGCCACTCTCTTCAAATGTTCAAACTTCGTAAGAATTTGTCCAAACTAGACGTCTTTCCCTCTATAGTTGGATGAGTATATAGAAAAGAAGTTTCCTCCCCGATCTTTTCCTATAACTCTTTGGCCTATATATGTAAGTTTCCCTTCCCGACAAAGATAAAATCACCAAAATTCAAGAACCTTCTAACAGAGTTTAAGAGCGAAGGGAGGACAACTGGCGCAAAAACTTTAAATAAACTAAAGTATGGTACAAAAAGATTATTCTTTATTGCGGATTACAACATCATCTTAATCTCAAAGTGCTTCTGTTTCGCGTCATTACCTTTAATGTGCCTGGAAGTCATAAATTCTAAACATGGATTATTTAACTCATTTGTGTGAGAGATTTTTTTAAATTTTTCTATGAAAAAAATTCTTTATGACGTATTCTACTGTTGCCCACTTTTTACTGAAACTTTTAATGCATAATATATGTAAAATGTATGTCTACGCACAACAACGTAAAATGAAATTTAAACTTTAATATGCATATGTTCTAAAGTTCATTTTAAAGATTTTTTTTTTGTTCTGTAAAAATTGGCTTTATTTAAGTGTTAAATAATTATTTAAAAGAAAAAATAAATTTTTTTTTTTTAAAAATACATTTTGCTTGACTTTTTTGCGCACAACAATAATAAATAACGCCAGAAGTTGCAACAAAGCAAGAACAAAAATTAATTATTGGGAGCAAAGGTAAATCTGATGTAATGCCTTAAAATAATTTCATGTATAAAAAGATAAAATAAAAGAATAGAATATTTAAGCGAATTGCACTTATCGTCGTTTCATATGCTAAGCAAAACGATTTACAAATGTTCGACTTGACCATCGCCTGTAACTTAGCTTAGCCTTTCTGCGCACAATCACTTGCCTTCCTTGCTGTCCTGCAAATCTTTATTTTTCCCGAATTAATTTTCTGTCCGCTACTACATCCGTACATCATGACATCATTGAGAAAAATTACCGTTTCCTTATATAAATCTAAACTTGTCGCTAGACGGGTTCATACAGTGGGGTGACACCCTTTAAGATATTTTCGAGACAAGCGATTTAACCTAGCAAAGCCATAAGATTGTCTTCGCTTTGGTTTAGTCCTTATGTTATATTCATAAAATTCCTTAGGAAAGCACAAGAAGTATTGAATACTTTAATGTACCACGATTTCTTTTTAAAAAGGACTTACTACGTAAGTGGCACACATGGCCCAAGAAAAACTGTACCTATCAACTATTTTAGTGAGTCATTAAGCATGCTAAGCAGTAGTGACTGATTGCCTAGCTTTTATTTTATTAAAAGAAGTCCTCAGAGTCAATCACTGAAATAGTAGGACAAAGGGTTTTCCGAGCGGCTCACATAAAAGTTGTTACCCTTTTTTTTCTCTTTTTTAGTTTCGAAAGGTCGACCAGCTTGAGCTTATATTAACAATATTTTATTTTCGAATTTTTAAACAGGATAAGCTGACTGTTCATCTGGGGCGCTAAATGATATACATAAGTTAATAGAATCTTAAAATAACGGTTTCGAGAAGCTCTTAGCTCTAAGCGTGTTTTTGAAACGCTTTTTAGATATTACGTTCTCGAATCTTTAAATTCTTTTATATTGCAATAGTTAGTAGTTAGAGCTCTTTGGTGATGTGTACAGGGAACGAAAAAAATAATATGAACACCTGAGATATAAATAGTATTTTTTACTAAGTTGTTGGCTCGACATTTCTTTATAGAAAAGCTGCAAATTTTCGCAGAATAGATTCCTAGAGTGTGTGAATAGTTTCCAAAGGAATGGATTCACAAATTGTTTCAATGATGTCAAACATGGAAATCAGATCCTCACTCTCCGCTCTAAAACTACTCATATCTTCCCATATTTAAAAGGGGAATTTCGCTCGTAGGTGATGAATAAGATAATAAGAATCAGATATCACAGCAGAAGCTGACACAACTCTAGTAAACACAGAAGCAGCTCTGAGAACAGCAACTATATACAAGTTTAATCCGATGAACAATAGTATAAGCAACTATATCACCGATTCCAATTACTAAGCATTACTAAAATTACGTCATACATCATCAATAATCCCATTTTAGCTTCAGCAACTGGAAGCTACACAACGACTTAGCTATAGTAACCATAGACCGATAACTTCATCCAGAAGGTAAAGTCACTAACAGCAACACCAAAAGCAATAACACAAAAAGTGTCCAAAAATTTCGCTTTGTTGTTGTTATAGAGAACATAAGTTTAACATCGCGCTCAATAGAAAAAGGTGATCAGAGAACATGATCAAGTACCCGTCACATATGGCCGTCGCTCTCTTACATGCCTAGTGGAGATGCCTTGCCAGCTTATACACTTATTAGGTGTGCTTAAATTCTTGCTAGGTTCATCCTGAACATATTTAACAAGTGCATCACTATTGCAGTCTTCTTCAATGTTTCACTATTGCAGTCTTCTTCAATGTATGGAAACGTAGTTTTTCACACTCACATGGCATTTCGTAATAGTATTTCAAAGTATGAGAGATCACACACTTCATCGATCGCTGGTTTTTGACCTCACGGAACAAAGCATATAACCTGCAACTTGACTTCACACGTCAACCGCACAATACATAAGCGTTGGCATTATGTATGCGAAAGCAATTTTGCCGCTAGGCATTAAGAGGTTACTATATGGCATCTTGTGCATATTATTTTGTCCATCCCCTATATGTGCGTACATATGTAGGTCATTTTAACAATTCCGTCATCATTGCTTAGGTATTAAATGGTGATCTTTTGCCCGAACTTACCATATATTTAAGAGCATATGACATTTGACTTATACGATGCCTTAAACATTCAAGAATGATGTAAACAGATGTTCCGAATATGGTCGTAGACGAACCCCATGGCCAGGTACAAGAAATATGTGTTTTTCTCCGAACTATATTTTTCGAGATTTGCGTAACCCTGCACTTTGCATCCCATCAGTTTGCAATTTTATCTGCAGCTTCAAAATAATATTCTCCAGCGACTATGGCGAAATTTTTCCAAGGCCGACTATCAATGGATCTTTTCTAAAACAAAAATCCAATTTTTCTTTTTCAATTAATTTTTTATTGACAAACTCGTACATAATTTTACACACTTTTTATATAAATTTAGAAAGAGAGATAAAATCATTTTTAGCCCACATAAAATGATACATAGAACCACTTAAAATGCAGTTATTATCAGCTATTCAGCTTTTCTTAAGGGCTTGGGACGTACACTTGATTGCGTTTGTCGGAATTTCTTTTGGCGATCCTTTCAATGCTTTTTGGGTTAGTAAAGATTTTAAGCAGCGCTCGCTTCTACACAGAATGTCTGTTTAGCATAATCTTTGCTAAATTTTGACACGCTTGGGATGGGGTGGCTTTCATAAGCTGTTTTATTAAATCTCTTTGTTATGCTTTGCAATTTTTTTTATATATGTACAAATAGGTGGAATGGTGCTTGGAAAGGGTTCTTCTTTGTTCTCATCAAACTGTTGCCTTTACTTTTACTGAGATCTTATTAAATACAAACCAAGATATTTAAGTAAAAATATCTGAAATTTTCTATTTTCCCTTAACCGTAATATCAGGAATTCATATAACACAACTATTTTTAGTTTCAATAACGACGGCCTGCCTTCGCATTCGCCTTTTAATTAAGCATAAACACTATTGATTTATGTAAGCGATCCTATGTGAACATGAAAGTCCTTTATGGTTATGGGACAATCGCGAGCATGGATAGTAACTGTTCTTACATTTTTTTCCTGTTTGGCATTAGCATCTGTGTTATTCCCTTAGTCAGCTTTAGACGTGCATTCAAAACCCATGTTAATCATTTCAGTTATATATATATATATATATATATTATCTGGTGTTCATTTTTTTACCTATTTCGTTATGCTTTCTATCGTCATATGGAGCTTTATAATTATTTAGAAAATTTTTATAGAAAAAAAATAACAATCTTTTTTTGTCCCTCTATTCAAACAATGTTTGTTGTTGTTGTTGATGTTGTGTGTGTACGTGTTTATGTAATTGTTGCAGGTAAATAGAACAATAAAAATAATAAGCATAAGCATATGATTGAATGAGGAAAGAGTGTTGTGTGCCCCCTATTTATGGTAAATGGCTGTTCAATGATGTTCAACTTTTGCGATTGTTGTTGCGTACTGCTACCGTTTATCGTTTGCGCTGGTGGTATATAGTGTGAGTTTTATGGTTAATTTACCTAGAAATTGTATTTTGTTAAAGAGATCTATAGTCGAAGAACTTTAAATTACCTTAAAGGGCAGTGAATTGTTACTAGAGATGTTTCTGTTTTGCTGTTTTTTTCGGCTTCGCTTTATTTTTATATAAAAGCAATTCTTTTTTAAAGCGGACAATTTTGACGAGTAAAGAAGTTTTTATGAGAACTTCGTTTCTCTTGGCCTTTTCAGTAATTATATCAAGAATTGGCGAAACAGATAACCTCTTGAGTTATTGTATTCGGTCAGCACTGAACGATGGCAATCCTGTTAACTCAATTTTTTCAATTAAAGTACATGCTTATGATCTCATTAAAAACATATAATTTCGGCAAGAAAAAAATTGTAAATTGTCTGTCCATCGGTCCGTCAGCCAATTGCCTTGTAATGATTCCCAAAGGACCATAGCCAGAAATATGAAACTTGACAGAAGCAACAATCACTTGGTCAAGCTAAAGACTTGATATTGCGTCTGTCTGCCCTGACGTTAACCGTCAATGACATAAAGCGAAGAAGACAAAAATTGTATCCATAAAAACCTTTATGTTTTCATGTTTTCGTTATTAGCTTTATTAGCAAACCAATAATAACGATTGAAATGTGTTTGTAGGCGACACTTATCCATATATTTAATGAAAAACTTATCCTGTTCGGTCCAATAAGAAGTTTTATTTATCTGCTTTTAGGGATAATAATAACTTGTGAATTTTCTGTCTTTGTATATATTGGTATGAGCACATCACAAAATATCCAATAATGATGATTGAGAGCAAGATTCCAAAATTATCAAGAAGTCGATATCAAGGCCATAGCTTTAGAGTGTTTCGTAGATCGTTTGAAAAAGAGGCACCGTTTTGCGGGAGCTGCTGCAAGGGGACTTTTTTTTTTTAAAAAACCTGGATAAAGACAAATATTGAAAAATGTTGTTATTTTGTTTCACACAAATTTAGAATAAAAAAGGACTCAGAAATTTTGCTCTAAAAAAAAGTTCGATTTTCAAAGTCTATATATAACACAACTTTTCTCACATATGTGCTCTCAACAAAGTTTGATTCAATTGTTTAATTAAAATACGCGCTTCATTTGGAAAGGTACAATATTTCATGAAAATCAATTACAAAATTATTGTGAAATTTCAATTATTGTGAACTTTAAATATTGTTCCAGTATAGTGCACTAAAGCTTTATAAAAACAATTGAAAGGAAAATGCTCTCAAGTGCATAGGTGCGATCTCAAGCCACAGCTAAGCGAAGCTGGAAAATTAGCTGAATGTTTTGATGTCTTTCTTATAGGAAGTGTGAAATGGCTTTCGTCAAATTAATCGGACACTGCTCTCATAAATTTTGGCTTAAAAAAACAGCTTCTTTAAGGTCATATTCAATTATTTAAGAACACAAGCGCTGCGTCCATAAAGCCATCCATTTATACCAATAACTTTTAATTGATTACATTTTTTTATTCGGCTTCGCTTCCTTAACTGGTCTTTCCTCAAAAAAAAAAATCAATTTTGTATTTATGACCAACGAGTGATAGTTCAGTTACTTTCGAGCGTTTATAAACACAATGTTGATATGAAGATGACGGAGATTTGTTGAGTACATATAACATTGCATCAATTTGGATGCAAATGCCAATTTGCAATTATTTTCATCCTGGTAGGAACATACTAAACACACAGTTCAGTTGTATCACTCAACATAGTACGATATCGCCCTGCCTGGAACAATGAAATTGCACGCAACGACGGAATTAGTTTACCGTAAGCGTAAACTACAAAATTCCTGTTTTTGAACTTAAAAACGACATCTCAGAGTATAGGACGATGAAGATACATCCAAGTCTCAAACATATGTCTTGTAGGTAATTTTGGCTAATCTGGCCTTTTTTTCAATGTAAAGACTATATCTCTGACTCTTGAATTAGTAAACACATCTTTTCTAGTGCATAAGCGCCATAATGCGACAATGAACAGTGAAAATTCACCTGCTCTATAAGCGCAACCTATGTCACGCTTCAATATGAACTAAAAGATCTTTAACTATAAACAAATTTGTCTGCATTTGTTTGCAAACTTTTTCTGTAATAATTTGAATTTTTCCGAGTTTGGATAAAACAAAAAGTGATAAAAAAAGGTTATTCATAAAAGTATGAAAATAAAAAAAAAATAAAAATTTGTACATTATATGTCTATGAATTTTGTCCGATTTATAAGAGAATGAATGATATAAAGCAAGTCATTTGCTTTTCTGGTAGTTAATATTCGTTTACAAAACTCTATAAATGGCCTCTGGTATGTATACAAGGCTAACAACAACAACAACAACAACAACAACAACAACAAAATCAACCACAACAATAACAACGACTACAATAGCGCTAATAATAATACAAAAATCAATAGGTTGAAGATCATGATTTCTAGTTTTTGTGTTAAGAGCGCGTGTGTACGTTGGTTTGCTCTCGTTCTTTAGCCATAAAGTCAAATGACAAGACGCATGCGCATTGTAACTAACTAAAATATATAGACAGACAGACAGACAGACGGACAGACAAATAGATAGACAGATTCGAACAGTAGTAGTATAGACGTGCATCTATAAGCATAAATATGTTTGTAAGCATGTGTATGTAAGCATTCGTTTTATAGCCATTTTTAAGCGATTAAGCAATCATTTACTAACTTACATGGTCGATAATGTGCACTCAAGCAAACGGTTTGAATGTAGTGCCAAACCAACCTTAACACAAAGGCACACACAGCTTTCTACATACCAGTCAATGTATGTATTCGGTATACCGAGGCGTCCAGTTGAAAATGATAAAATAATCATAAAAAAAAAAAAAAAAAAAAAAAATAATAAAAAAAACAAAGCAGTTTACACATAGATATGTGCATTCGTACATATATGCCTGTAATAACAATAATAAAAATCAAGATCAATATCTTTATTTATTTTTATGAAACGTTTATAGCCTTACAATAGCATCCGTAGAATTGCTACTCTTCACTTAAACTAAACTAAAGCTCAAGTATTGATCATAACTACTGTGTGTTTGTTGTTGGTACAAGTACTTGCTACGTAAGTAAGTTTAAATCTTTTATAAGACTATTATATGCACATACGTGTAAGTACGTGTTAACCCAGCCAGCCAAGAGTCAGACAATCGGTCCATCAGTCAGTCAGTCAGTTAGTCATTTAACCAATGCAGTGCAGTTAATATGAAAGTTGAAAAAAAGAAAGAAAAAAGTCAGCCAAGTGTTAATGATGATTATTGTTATGATGGGGATGGTGATGGTGATGGCGATGGTGAGGTTGATACCGATGTTGATGTTGATGTTGATATTGATACAATGATGATGAAAGTTAAAATCATGTTTATGTTTTTATTAACAAAGACTTTCCCTAGAGAATATTTAACGTGTTTCTATTTCTCTCAGATTGGTTTTCAATTCTGCCGCCTTCAGAAGGTAAATTTTTTTAATTATTTTTTTTTTTTTTTTTGCCTTTTACTGTTGACTTTGTTAACACAGATTGCTATGTGCATTTATAGCATAGTTTTATTAGATATTTTTATTGGTTTCGCTAATAAATAAACAAAAGTAAATCTTGCTTTTACTTTGATTTCTTGACCATAATTAGTTCACAACATTGTGCTGCCCAAGATACATTTTTTTGTTGCTTTTATTTTTAACACCTTGAAAGGATTTTACTGATAATAATCGCAAAAAAATTATTGATTCATATTGAAAAGTGGACATTTTGCCGTCGTGTTCCCTAAGCGTTACTTTTAAGATTTCAACATTTCTGTTATCGGTTTTGGTTACTTTCCTAAAAAAGGTAAAAAAAAAAAACATGTAAACAGTTTAGTATGCCGCTCGTTTCAATATCAAGCGATTTCATCGCCGATGCCGTAAAATCACAAAACGTAAAGATTCGCGACAATGATATGCATAGAAGGAGCCTCTTTCACGCTTGCACCTGCACCTGCATATGCTTACGTATATTGCAGCAACATTGCCATCTTTTTTTCTTTATTTTAACGCAAAGTCTCTCATTAAAATTTCAATCAGAAATAACTGGACTATATATGATTCCATACCATTTGTAGAATAAAAAAAAAAAAGGAAAAATTCCCTAAAAATTTTCTTTATTAATATTTTTAATGAAATTTTTTGACAACAACAACAGTTGTAGCTTCTGCTACGAATTTTATTACATTGTTTGCCCGTAATTTCCATTCGTGGGCTTAACCATTTTTCTTGGCTCCGAATTTAGTGAGAAGCAAATTTAATTTCCTTATAAGCACTTGCCCTTAACAGCTTTTGCATCATTTCCGCGAGCGTAATTTTGATAGGAAAAATAACCTTCAACTTTCTCTTAAGCTCAACAGGTTATCATGGACTTTAGCCTAAAGGCAAATAAAAAATTCCATACTGGAAGAAGCACTTCCTGTTTGTCAGGGATTGGTTTCTGAGTTTGTTTGAAACTCGGAGAATGCCTCCTGGTCTAAATTATTCCGTGGCGAGACTGTTGCAATGCCAACTAATTACTGACTCAAGTACCAAACCATAATTGAATGATGCAGACCTCCGCGACCCATAACGCATTTTGATGATGTAATCCGTTCCATATCCATTAATAATCACAATATTGGGCAAAAATTGCAGGTAATTCCTTAAGATGGGCAAGAGTCGGTTTTATATAGCAATCTATTGTAGTCGTTGGTTTTCTCCTCTTAACAGAAACTACTTTAGTTGATTTTATCGTCTAATTCAACAAATTGCCGTTCGGTGGATTAAAATATGGATGACGCTAATGCTCTTGCTTAGAGAATATGACCAATGCATGGATGTGAAAGAAGAGATCAATTAAATTCGAAAAACGATGATCCCTCAAAGAGTTGAATGCAATTGGAATTTACTGCTAGCTCCAGTAAGTTGTATGGAGCACATACTCTCTGTCATAAGTGCAGTAATATGTTCGTTTAGGTACGCAAAGAAGTCCGGGCAGGTATTAAATAAAAAATAAGTTTAAATGTAATCCTGAAGTTTCCTTTTGCTTATTATTCATAAACCTCAACATATACTGCATATTCTATGGTCGATTCTAGAGTACCTGCAAAAGAAACACATGTTTAGTATATTGAAGTCTAGTATATAGCATAGTATCTTTCCCCTTCGATTTTTCTTATTTTTATACCCAACATTGAAGCATGGGGGTGTAACCATTTTGTTTTCTTTCACAATGCATATAACAACCAAAAGGAAGACCTTATGAAGTATACATGACGAGAAATTTTGAATTGATTAAGTCATGTCTGTCCGTCTGTGTGATGCTCATCACTCCGCTGGTGACAAAAATGGAGATATCGATTTAAAATTTGGTATAGAGACATTGGATGTTCTTGCAAGCAGCTTGGTATTGAAAATGGGCCAAATTGGTTAAAACAAACGTGCACGAGCGCAAAAGCAAGAGTTTTTTGTCTCTTTGGAGGGATTTTGAAATTTAGGAAAGAATTGGATTTTAATAACAATGTGAATGAGTAATAAGTTGCAAATGCTTCCCACATCGTTGTTGTGTTTATTTTACATTCGCTGTAACTCGTCCCCTTGGCGAAGCACTTCATCGAATGTTTGCTAAGCATTCGTTTGCGCTTTGAATGTTTTTATTCATATATTTTGCGCATTTAATTTCGCATAAACTTGTAAATGTAACTAATTTAAAATGTGTTTATATCAGTGTATATGTCTGTGTTTACATTACACAACGGAAATAATATTTTATTCTGTTTAAATGAACTAAGTTCATCATATGAGTCAGAGACTCGACAGCAATAGTAGACGATGATTGTAACAACTGCTGATACCAGCAGTAACCATAGCCAGTTAGCATAGTAAGCCAGTCGGCGAGCCAGCCATCCAACCAGTCAACTAATCTATCAAACAACTGGGCACAAGTTTAGACGCGCAATTTCAATGAAACAATTTATGAAAACAACAACAACAACAACAACAACAGCAACAACAAGACGAACAGCACATTATTTAGTAGTCGTCTAAAATGAAAAATGCAGAATTCTCGAAACTATTTGACCAGTTTTTTTTTTTGCCTTTCTGTGCACTTGTATGTATTAATTGTTGTGTATGTATTTTCGTATTAAACACATTTTTCTTTCTATTTAAGCACACGCAACAGGTGTACAGTGCATTTTGTTGTATTGCAAAGCAAAAGGAATTTTTCGTATTGTACATAAATGTGTCTTTATCTTATGACTGAGTGAGAAATATAGACTCAAACCAATTGAAACGTAAAAGCGGTAAATTGCATTTTGCCAACTAAGAGCTAATGAAGATGCAGGAAATGCAGGGAATCTTCCTTTTTGACTTTTTTGTTTTTTTTTTTTTTGCCATAAAAACTTATCTGCTATGAAGCAACGCAAAGACTTAGCGAGATCAGCAGTCATTTTTAGTTATGTTGACTGTAATAAGGACTGTAATAGTGGCCTTTGAATGGAAAATTAATAAATGAATGAGTGAATAAATGAAAATTGATAAATTGTTGGCTTACAAACAGAGTTTAGTTCAGCGGTAAGCAAATTATTGTGCTATCAAGTATTAGTCCGCGAACAAAGAGGCTCCAGTTTAATAAAAAACACTTAGTTGTACGTTATTTACTATCTGTTGTTAGCGTATTTATTATTAGAAGGAACCATTACATTTTTCACTGTATTTTTTAGGAGATTTTTTCTTCCCTATTCTTGTGCGTTTTCAAAACACTTTTTGTATCTATCATTAAACGATTATGTAAAATATATGTATTTTTATTCAACTACGAAGGAATTAAGGAAAGGGATTTTACCGTGAAAATGGCCGACAAGTATAGCTAACATTGAAGTGAAAAACCCACATGTATATGTTAATCTTTTTTCAAAATCAGTTCAGCGCTGTCTCTTGAAACCTAGATAACCCTTTGAAATGACGAAACATGCCCAGTATTCAGCACATCATTTATGTCCTAGTTATTAATGGCACAGTCAATAGCCTACACTCATATATTTGGTCTCAGCAATAGAATCCCATTGCCGCAGGCTTCTTGCTAAATATTCGACGCTTCCTGTCCGTTTTTATATGATTGTAAGATTGCGTCTGGTATCTTGTGCTTACAGCTCCATACCTGGTAAAATGTTTTCTATCTGCCTTGTGCAACTTGTGTGCCGCATTAAAGGTCTTATACTCCGTTAACTGTATCCTTGTACTCCCTCCTTTTTTCTGGTCTATACCCAGTAACGTATATGTTTTACTCTGTAATCCCCGACACGTCACCAGTAGCTTACATTCTCTTGATTACTTCCGGCGCCAAAAATTCAGACCCCTATGTCCGGCAGTGTATCCGCGCCTCAAACCTCTTGCTGTATAATTCCTTGATTGCCTTAAACTCGGTGCCAATTAGCCAGTAATAAGCATACTTTATTCCACCGTCCGTGGACCATAACCAGTATTTTTTTTAAACTACTTGGACTATTTTCGGCGGCTTGTATTCAATGTCTAGTCCATGATAACATGTATTCTTTACCGTGGGAACCGTGTTCCGCAATCGGAATCTTCCACTCCTTAATTGCATCCGATGGTTTATACTTAATGATTGGCACTCAGTAACATTCTACAACCGGCACTCTTCACCAAGTATCTTTTACTGCTTTGACTACATCCGGCGCCTCAAGGCACCAAACGCAATACATAACACTTGTTAGCTTATATTCCGCTTCTCATATTAAAAGAATGTCGTACTTCTTGCATTATAGCCGAGACGCTATGAACAATGCCTTACTTCTTACTATTCAACTCGTGCATTGTAAATATACCTTGCAGTGGTTACTCATGTGTCCAACTCAGATTTCCCTAAACAGTTAGACATTTCGAAATAATGCTGCCTTACAGTGTTCGCCTTTTGTTCGCTAAGAACAACATCGACATTATTCACCTTCTCCTCTTAGGGTCACTAATAAAACGTTCAAGTTCACTGAATTGGTCCGTTAGACATCATGCTCCATGGCGCTAATAGCAATTTAAATTTTCTTAGTCAACGATTATTTATCGAAAATTATCAACAATTTTCTTTGGCTGTTTTCACATATTATGTATATATAATAAGTAAATCGTGTATAAAACAGTAGCTAAGAAAAAAGCTCGTAAAGTAAAACTAAAACACAAAAACAAATATAAAAAATAAAATAAAATTTACTCTGACTAGAATCTCACCTTGACAATTGTTGTTACTGATCAAATAAAGCCGACAATGAAATTCTCGATTGTTTGTATTATTGTTTTTATCGTAAATATTTTTTTTATTTTTTTTTTTATGCTAACTATTATATTGTGTTTTATAAAAAAAAAAAGATGAAGAAAAACACGACGTATGAAAAGATCTTCGTGATGAAATAGATTTTGCTAAGACAGATTTTTTGTTGAGTTTCTTTGTTTTTGCGGTGAATTTTTAGGATAAGTGAACTACATGGAAAGGAAAAAAAAACAAAAAAAACTCTCCTATTTGAATATGTCGTTCTAATCACGAATGCTAGCAAAATCCCAATAAATGCAATCTAAGTTAGTGTCTAGCAATCAAAAAGTGTTGTGTTGTTCCACTCTAGTGTTACACATGCATTTGGTTTACTTAATAATAAAAGGGGGTTATATTTACTATATAGTAGAAATTCGCATTGAAAGATCTAACAATGTGAACCTTCGCTACTTTTAAGGTCGCGCAAAAGTACTTTTATGAGTAAACTTAAAACCACAAGCATAACTCATATAAGTTTCTACTAAAAGTACAGCGCTGGCGTTGCGAAGGTTTATCTAATGGGAACAACTGCTAATGACTTGCTTAACGCCTTCTGCTTTCAATTAAAATCATTAATCATATCTAGAGTTAATCTTTAATTGATATATAAATTCATTTACTTCATATAACACTTTCTTGGGAAAGTATTGGTTCAGTATCATTGGTCCCGATTAAAGGAACTCCCCATCTATTACATATTACGTGCAGGCATTTTTGGGATATTTGATAATACTCTCCGTTACCGCAAGCTACAATTGATTCGTAAAGAGAGCTCGCAGGAAGAGAGAATGCGAATATAGTTCTTCTACCTATTCGATGACAGCATCACGTGTTGTTTAATACGTTCACGAACCTGAATGCTTTATACCATTCACTTCCATTATGATTCAAAGTGACATGGACGTTGTAGCATTCACATTTTAAAGCAAACTGTTACTCATTTCATTTCATGAAACCTTAAGTTTTTTTTTTAAATGTTTACAACAAATGACCAACTGATTGATTAAGTATTTTCTTGTTATATTGTTCTTCGCCTTTATATTCGCAAGTCCACTTATTAAGCTGAAGATATAGAACTTGACGTGAACGCCGTAGAATTTTTCTGAGAATTACCGTTATTTTGTACGTCGTGTTTTTTTCTCCAAGAGCCAATCGAATCGGTCGTCTTTTTTGTGGTTACAAGAGCCATATCAATGGATGGATGACCATTAGATTTTATGGACAACTGCTATAAAAATACCGGACTGAGTAATCGATTACTTAATTTAAAAACTCATATAGTACTCAATAAATTTTATTAAGTTATATATTTGCCGTTGGCTGATAAAAAATTGTCACTTTTGAGGAAATTGCACTCTCCTCGGCTCATAAAATTTCTGATCTTTTGCAGCAAAACATTTTTCTATGTATATATGAATTTATACTGTCACCTGTATTGAAAGTTTTGCCAGATAAGGAATTTTACAGAGAACGGAGGACACGCTAATCCGATGGTGATGGTCGTAATACATCCCAACCAAGTTCTAATAATACAAAGATAACTATAAATAAAAAATTTTGTTTCTGTTGATAAATACTGGACGTTTCTTGCTGCAAGGCATCATCCTCTTTTCGTGAATATTTGCTTTTGGTGTTTACAAATCTCTTCAGTAATTAATTGTTTAAGCTTCGCTTTAACAGCATATTGCAGATATTAAGGCGTTGCGTTAATTGAATTTCTTTTAAATCGTCTGAAATCCAAATATCCTGCGTTTTCACAAATTCCAGTCTTTCGATGCATTAAGTTTTTCTGCAATCTCACGAGTCCGTACCTGCCGATCCATCTTCAATCATAACCTTTAGTTGATCGCCATCAACCGTAATTTTTAGAACAAAATTTCACAAAACAATTTTTTAAGTGCGTTGTGCCACAACATTAGTTCGTTACACGGCACATATTTCTCAATGAGCTTCTGCAGCCTTCCTATTTTCTTTTTTAAAATAAGCAAGTAATATATTTCTTATATGCTCAATTCGACATTCAAAAATAAAAACTAATCACTTTGAAGGTTTATTACAAAATGTTATTATTAATAGCATCCAAGGCTATCGGCTTTATTGAAAGTTCCACTGCACTTCAGATTTGAACCCACGACCAGTGCAGTTGTTAGTCAAGACTCTTTGCCTGCTTGACCAATCGGGCGGATTTTTTACCTAATAAACATAAGCCACCTCTAAATAACTATATAGACCGTTAATCGTAATTCTCTGCATATCTAACTGAAAAAAGTTACATTAATGTGGTGTCAGGAAAAAGAGCAATAAAATTTCCGGGCTACGCAGTATATTTTTTAAAACACAACTATGGTACTAAGCAGAAAATAATAAAAAAGCTCGCACTGTGCCCTAGACGGTGACACCGATGACAATGGTACTGATTTTACGAGGATGAAAATAACTCGCAAATAAATTCCGAAGAACAAAGTCATTTTATGTTTTCTTTCTTTCTTTTATAACATGGCGATCCTTTTATAAAATCACAATATGGCGCCCATCTTATGTCACCGTAATCACGTCTATTTTATTCATTCATAACATGGCGATCCTGATATATATGTATATATATTATATATATATATATATATATATATATATATATATATATGAATCATAACACCACGTAATAGTAAAAATGGTATGTTTGTGGCGCTAAGTTGATCATGAGCTTTACTCAGGAACACCTTTAGAGTCTATAAGATAACACAGACCGAACGTACTTCGTTAATGAAAAAATACGCTTTCTTCCTGAAGAACACTTGGCTTGCTTGCTTGCAGCTCTCTACACTTACGTTTTAAAGAAATTTTCCATTGAATTCCGGTTACAAAGAGTAAAAAGTCGTCAAACTATCGAAGCGTTTGCCTTTTTTTAGACGTTGTAAGCGCTCTCTAACCTGCCTAAGAAGGCTGCTAATTAAAGGTGAATTTTATTACTAGTCCTGTCGGTTGAAGAGGAGGTCCCTTCCATTTTCTCTATTGCCTTTAACTTCAAGCTAGAAGAGGACAGGTTTTGCACAACTTCTAAAGTTTTATTGCTACAAAAAACTGCCCTATTTATCAAATTGAACTTAAAATGATATAAGTAAAGTATGCTTTGCTTACATCTCTAACGTATATGAATAATTAATTATTCACGCTCTCATCCTAGGCTAAGCCGTTGACACAAACTATCGGTATCGCTGTTTGCAATAAAAATATTGTGCAGGTGAACTGACAACCGCATGCAACTTTGTTCAAAATGTTGTAAATAAAATGATAAAGATCTTTCCAACAATGTATGGGAACAGTTTCCGGATTTAAAAAAAAAAATAAAAAAAAAAAATTGCATTGAAAGTCTAACTAAAGCAAAAAAAAAAATAAAGCGTTGAGAGAAAGAAAAAAACAAATCGATATAAGAAAAATCAACGAAATGACGCCATAGCCTGCAACACGTCTATCTAAACAACAGCATACAACGGATGTACGTCAATTACATCCGTTCACAATCGGCTCATATTCCATAAACTAAAGATAAATATGAAAAGCGAGTCTATGTCAGCATACAAATAGTTGTAATATATATATATATATATATAACATTCAATTTCATTGCACTTTAGTTACAAGATTTTACCTCTAAATGTATTAATTCGCAAAAATTGGTTTACATTCCCGCAGAGCTCTTATATATATATATTCGTGAAATATACATATACATCATATATAACACGATGTGTTAGAAGTAACCAGAAACGTTAATCGTTATTGTTTCTTATTTAGCCTTTAAACCAATCCTCTTGGCTCTTTTCTTACTCTTCTTCTAAGTTTTTTATAAGTTTGTAGGACATGGCTCCTGTATCCTTAGCTAATTTTACTTTCTATCCGCTAAGCAGTCCTTCCGGTTTTGAAAAAAGAAATTTTCAACGTCATTGCAGTCTAAATCAAAAATATGCTCCTCACAGATATAGATTTCCAATTGCTTTTTCAAAGGTTAAGTGACACATATTTTGTGTAAAAAATATCCGGAATATTTTTATTGATAGATGTTTTGATCAGCAACTTCTGCAAGTAAAAACAATAAACAAATGGGAAATAGCAGTGCACATAACGATCGAATTCGATGGTTTTGAGCTTCGTCCACATAAAGTAACGATTTTCTATTTAATATTATTGATTTATTCAGGGTACGCCGACGCTAACCATGGAGCGCTCAAAATTCTTCTTCTTCCAAATTCATTATTTTTGTTGTTTATTTGAAGAAATTGGCTGCCAAAGTTCATCAAACACATTTAGGGGCTTATGGTGATGCTGCTTCATCATATCCTAATTGACTGTTTTGGTTTCAGCGTTTGACAAGTGGGGACACAAATTGACTGAAAGTGCCATTTTTTTGGCCACTTGTTGAAAAAGTTGTCCAGAATACATTGTTGTAACTCGAGTGGAAAGTTCTGTCACACCCAGCGGACTCACCAGACATGGCGCTTTCTGATTACCACTTGCTCAGATCGGTGCAGCATGGGTTTACTGGCACTCCGGGCCCGCAAAGTTGAAAAAATGCGACAATGGGTCAGTGGGTGGATCGCTGTCAAACCAATATAAGTTCTCTCAACATCATGTTGGCTTAATTAAGAACTCTACCGCACTTGAAATTCGAACATACGACCTTTGAGGTGCTAGTCGAGAGTCTTTGCTTTTGGCGACTTAGGCGGATCGGAATTGTTGAATGAAAACCAATAGTATTCACGAAAATTCATTTTGATCTCTTTCAAAGCAACCTCCACTGTGTTCGCTTCTGGCTCAGCCTTTCGTAAATTTTTTGTAAATATATAGATTTCTATTTGGTATGGCTTTTAACTTTTGAGCGCATTCGTCTTTGTTGGCATGAAGAGGTTTCAAATACGCATCATTTGACTTCGGAAACGAGGAAAAATCTCAGGGATCTGAATCTGGGACTAAAAAGCCAAGTTATGTAGCGCAATAAAAATGCTTCGGAATGAATCGAGTATGTAGCGTTTGCGCCTTGTAGCCAAATTGTTGTCAAGTAACTGAAAAGATTCTTTCACTGCCTGACAGCAGTTACTTTACTATTAATAATTAAAAAAAAAACCCAAGAGTAAAATGAATAAAATTAAAAACATTCAAGAGATCAAGAGAATCTACTTGTTATTAATTTCCGAATTTCAGACGGAAATAAAGGAAAATAAAAAAAAATAAATACTTAGTATAACTTAATAAAACAAAACTAAACAAACATATTTCACACACAAACAAGGTACACACGCATATACATGATTTATAATTTTTTCAACATTTTATGATCATCTACTCGTTTATATAATTTAATGGTAGCTTTGCGATCTAAGAGCGCGTGTTTTACATAAATTATGTTTATAGCTAAACTATTAACGATAATAGTGCGATAATGATGACTATGATGATGATGGTTTTTTCTCTCTCTGCACATAGGCACAGACAGGAGCGTTTACAGTATACTAAACTTAACCTTGTGGCCTAAGCAATATATGCGCTATAACCTAAACAAAACAAGGTACGAAAAGAGTTCATTTAAATCTCGCAACATAAGCAAAAGTTATAAGCACGCGTTTGACTCTGACGAGCATAACAATAATAAAACTATACTGAAAGGTTTAATAGATTTCCTTTCTCTATTTAACGCCTCTATTTAAAATACAAGTAAAGAAGAGAATCAAAATAAAAAAAAAAAAAAAGAGAAAAAAGAAAAGAAAAAAAACGTTAAAACTAAAAAAACAAAAACAAATCTTTGCATCTACTTAAAGCGTAAATGTGTTTATCGTTGAAAACAAAACCCATAACTCATAACGTTGTTTCACACATACAGTTTACAATGCACACACACACACATAAACATACGCGAGCACTGTATAGACAAACACTTCTTCCTTCTGGCTGGTTGGGCTGAAGTGATAAGTCATGTTGCATTTATTCTCTAACCTCTGCTTGCGCCAACTGATTTGTTAAACTCAATCTTAGGTTCAAGTAGTTTCTTACTCTTCTTCTACCCATAACGTTGTGTATAATAGTTGTTGTTATTTTTGTTGCTTATTATTCCGTAAGAGACGTAGTTGTTGTTAACTGACAGTCAGTCAATAGGTTTGAACGTCAGAAAAATTTAAAAAAAAAAATATTACAATAAATAAAAAAAAAAAATAATAAAATAACATATAACATATATACATGTATATATACATGCATAAGTATAAATATATACACACACATACATTGTTTCCTACTTTTGTTTTGGCCTTGAAGCCTTTGAGGGATTTGAGTCGAGCGTTACGTTTTCTTGTTATATTTGTATGGATTTTTTTTTTTTTTTATTGTTATTTTGTGAGTTTTTTTTTTACTCCTTTGAAACAGATTTTTTTCTTTTTTCATTGTATTTTTTTACGCAAGTATTCTGTGATTCTTTTTTTTATTGTTATAAAATAGAGGCGTGAGGGCGTTAACTAAAACTGCCTTTAACATTTTTATTTGGAAATTCTGTCTTTCCTTCGTTCGTTCGCCCGCTGTCTCGAAGTTTATTCTTTAGTTCTTTTTCTTCTTTAGCGTTAGCGTCTTTCTTTGTTAAACAGTTTCAACAGTAAAAAGTTAGAGGCATTCATTATGAAATCTGGCTGATGGTGCATTTGTGTATATTTAGGAAAAAAAAAAAAAACACAAAAAAATGAAGGAAAAATGCAACAACAAAATTTTTTTTTAAAATTAAAAAATCATTCCATCATCATCACTAATGAGAAAGCAAAACTAGTGGCTAAACTAAGATTTATATATGCGTAATGGCAGGCAAACCATAAGAACTCTCAGAATCAATATTATATTAACTATCGCCACGACAGTAATATCAGGAAATGTTCTGCCAAATTGAATTTTGGTGGTTGCCGTCTCCGCTGTGTTGTGTAGTTTACAAGTAATTGAAGAAATGATTTTGAATTTGTTGATATTTTTCTTATATCTGTTCAAAGTACGCCCATTTTCTGATTAGACTTTTCAATTTTGGCCTTGGAAAAGTAAAATTGTGCCAAGTTTTGCGATTTTATATCAAATTTAAGAAATCCAGACAAGAGCAGCAAAAAGATGGCCACTATAAGAGGATAGAGCCAAAAAATTCTTCCTGTTTGGTGATTCATTTTTATTTTTATTTCTTCTTTGAGTTGAAGGGGAGTTAATAGAATAATTATGTTTGAGAAAGTTCTTAAGCATACCTTGAATTACTATAAAGAAAAATTATTTTGGAAAAATATTTGCGCAATAACAACACCCGACCTATTTATGTAAGGCATGTTTAGTTGTAGAAGCTCTGTGGTATGTTTAAGTCAAATTTTTCGAAAGAATCCTATATACCTCGAGTGTTGTAAACACATTGTGAAAGATTCGAGTGCCTTCCGTGGGGTGTTTTAAAAAAAAACCCATTTAGAGAGTGAAGCCCTCGTACAACGTCACACAGTTGCAGTTCAAGAAACCCATTTTTTTGACCATTTAAAATTTTTGCACCCCCACAAATATGTTTTTATGTCATTCTTTACTACTTAAGCAATTATTTAAATCAATAAAAACTTCCCTTAAGAATTAAGCAAGTTACAAAGTCAGAAAGAAAGCAAATAAAGTTGCTTTTCGAGACGTGAACATGAAAGCGAAGAATTTTCCACATATGAAAGAAAGGGAAATATTCTTATCAAGATATAGAAGTGGAGCGAAATAGTCATAATTACATTAAAAAATTTTATATACGAACCAATACTGAACTTCAACGAACTTACGCTTTCTAGCAAAGGAACTTACGCTTTCTAGCAAAGGAAAAAATTGTCATTTTGTAACAAGAGTTTCACAACGACAGAAATATTGCAATTTTCAAGTCTCTCGCAAAGTAATTGTCAATCTAATTTTTTAATCGAAGATTACTATATTTATGACTTGTAAACCAATAGCAGTTGATAATAAATAATAAGTGATGACCAATATTTTATCCCCCATTCTCAAGCATTTATTAGCTAATTGCACTATCAGTCGACTGTAAGCACTATCACCTTATTATGTCTGTAACCAGTATCAGCTGATCACACTGATCAATCACTGATCAGTCAGCTGATTTTACATGTACATATACATGTTTACTCGTATACTGTATGGGGATATGTAAATAATTATTAAGTAATGATCAATATTTTATCTGTCACCCTTAAGTAAATATTAATGGATGGCAAGTGATTGTATTTGTAAACCAACGTCCGCTGAATGTATTCGTAAACCATTGTTAGCAGATTGTATTTGTAAACCACTACCCGTTGAATGTATTCGTAAACCATTGTCAGAAGATTGTATTTGTAAATCAATGTTCACTGAATGTATTCGTAAACGATTGTCAGCAGATTGTATTTTTAAATCTACATCGACTGATTGTGTTTGTAACTCAGTATCAGCTGATTGTAATTGTGAACAACTGTTAACTAATGTATAATATTTCATGTTCCACTCTTAATCAAGTGCTATCTGTGATGTCCGTCCCAACCCAATCATTTTACAGTTAGTTCACAATCAAATATCATGCGATGGCTTGGAGTTTTTCAACTAACGCCCATCTGATGAAACGGGCAAACATGACATAAGGCTGAACATACACAAAACCTCAAACTGGTTTTAAATACGAATTAATTTGAATAGCTTTAAACGTACCTTGAAGATGCAACTTCTATACAACAATGATATCCGCAGTTTTACTACAAAACTATGCAAAAAAATAGTTTTATTACTTTTCTCGGAAACTAAAAGGAAGTTTTGAAACAAAGCTATGCATGGCAAATCGATGGAAATATGCTGGTATTGTAGTTCTCAAACTGAACAACAATACTGAAAAATGTCCTTAAAAAATCTCATCTAAAGTACATTTGTTTGATTCCTAAGAGAGGCGAACTTCCTCTGATGATTTCATGCAGGTAAAGCTTGTCAAGATTCGTTTAGGAAGACAAACAGTAATCTTGATACAAAAAGTAGTCATGTTTTAGTAATAATCATAACCATAAACAAAAAAAAAAAACAATTTTAAGTAAATTTAAAGCTTCTCCACAATGCTTTGAATTATTTATTATAGACGCAAATATTTTTCAAAGATTTATAAAACTATTGTTTGAAAAAAGTGATAAAAGCTTTACTAATATATTAACAGTTAGGGAGAGTGGAAAAAACAATTTAGGAAAAGCTTAGATACCTTACCAATAAACCTCACAAGTCTCATGGTCTCTCCACTTTCAACCAACGGAAGAAAGAAGGTCACTCTTTTGGTAATGCCTTGCCGATCGCAATCCCTATGCCAACTCTTTATCTTTCTATTCTATAAGGTGTTACCTAGAAAATGCTTAGTAACTGGTTAACCCATTATTTCACTATACCGGACAACCCTTGCCACAAGTGGCCAAAAACTGGCGCATTTAGGCAATTCGTCTCGCCCTTTTAAACCGTTGAAACAGAAATCAACCGTTGGAATGTGATGGAGTAGCATCACCATTACCTTCTGAATGTATTGTAAAAGTAATGAATTTGGAAGAAGAAGAATTTTGAGCGCTCCATGATTAGCGTCCTGGTACGCTTAATAAATCAATTGCGTTAAATGCGAAAAGTGTTATTTTATGTGGAGGAAGATCAAAACCATCGAACCATCGCTGATATTTCCCTCTTCCTTATACCACTTGAGGTACAGGTCCTATGTAATGTGCAGAAGGGCTTAAGATGGATCCACTTTTTATTATACCGTTCGATTCAGAATCATTATCTGAACTGATCTAAGCCTGTCTGTCCGTCTGATGTCTGTCCATGTATATTTGTGCTCAAGTTACAGGTCGCAATTTTTAAGATATTTCGGTGAAATTTGGTAAACTGACCTGTTTTCGCACAAGGATGAACGCAATTGAAATTAGTTTTGATTGGTCCGCTTTTTTGATCATTCCACATATAACGCCCTGTTCTGAAAAGTCAATACACTTCTACAGCAACGAGATATAAGTTTTGTGTTCTATAATAAAAATTAAAATTGTGTTAGAAAATGTGGTGTAGGGTATTTAATGGTCGTCGTTGCCCGACTATACGTTCTTACTTGATTTTACCGACAGAAATCGCTGATCAAAATCTTTGCAAACACTTAATATATGAAAATTCTTTAAGGCTCAATATTTTTTAGGAATACAAGTGCTATAAAACACTTAAAAAACTGCAAATCTGCTAACGGCTATGCAAAATAATATATAATTGTGGGAAAATATTTGCTGCAGTGCTGGCAGAGATAAAAAGTAAGGAAAAGTTTTATAAAAACCTTTTTTTCTTTTTTTTTAATTTTTTGATGAAAAATTCAATCAAGCATCACAAGTTCTCCTGAATAAAAACATGACGAGCTGAGTTCATTGTCAATGCTGTGACTTTTTTTCTATCAAATTGTTTTATTTTATCTTTATAAACAAAAACAGCAACAAGGTAAACCCCAACTTTTTTTTATTTCAATTTTATTTTTTTTTTGTTTTGTAATTTTTCTTTGTATTTAAAATTTTTTTGTCAGAAATGTTACGCAAGATTTGTCAAGTGGAAAATGTTTAGTGTTCAATGTTAAAAAAGTTTAGGAAAAAAAAAAAAAAAAAAAATAGAAAAATTAAATAAAATGAAAATTTTTTGTAAAACAAGCCATAGTGTTTCCAACGACAATAAGTGGATAGACGACCGCAACCAACGAAAACGATAGTAAATTAAAATAAGTGACTTTAATAAATTAACAATTGTTGAAGAATTTATTTTTATTTAATTTTTTTTTTTTTTTTGTTCCTTTCAAAGCAAATTTTCTCACAGTGTTTTTCTTCTTTTTTTTTTTTTTGTCTTTTTCTTTTATGTTTCATTATATTTTCTTTTGTTTTAGTTACCATAATATGGCAAAACAAAAGCAAAAGAATTGAATTTAGTTTAAGATAAATTAAAAACAAGTTTTTATTTTTTACTAAAAAAACGAAAAAAAATGTATTTTTTTTTTTGTCATATTTTTATATATAAATTTTAATGATAAAAATCTTTTTAAATATGTTATTCCAACTAAATTAAATTGCAAAATGTGCGCAAACATAAAAATGTTTTATAGTCAAAACTTAATATATACAAGACTCGTGCTAGTTTAGCGATTAATGTTGTTGTTGTTGTTGCTGCTACTGCTGTTGCTGTTTTGTCTTGATTGTTGTTTACTTGATTTTATGAATGATCACAAATTGTTTACTCTTTCAGATTGTATTCACGGTTGTTTTTCCCTCTTGTTGCTCTACGTACGTACGTACGTACGTATGACAGCAATAAGTTAAGACGTGCTTGAATGTTCATTTAAAAAATAATACAACAATACAAAAACAACAATAATAAGCAACAGCCACTTGTGTTGGCTAATAATGCCAAAACATACTAAAACGCTCTTAGCTTAACTTTAGTTTATGGTTGAAAAACAGGCTTTGTACCATTTAGGCATTCAAGCACACGCATGCGTAAGCGTACAGTCATAGATGTACATATGTAGATATACATATATATATATATATATATATATATATAAGTGTGTATATCATATTTAAGTTTTGCTTTTTGGTGTTTTTGCTGCACAATGATGATGAACAACTTTAAGCGACAAGATCATAAATCAAAGTAAATATAAGTTTTTAAGAATTTTCTTTTATTTTCTTTTTCCTTTTATTTCTTTTTAGCATTCAAAGTTTCCAAATGCCTTAAGCTTAGTTCAGTTTATTTGTAAATTGTGTTTATTATTAGGTGCGCAAAAACCTATTAAGAGATTTCTTTATCATTTTTACATTTCATTAAATATCTCTTTTTAATCAAAATGAATTCCATTTCATTATTTATTATCGTTTGCCGTTCTCGTAATACAATTATAATGTTGTGCGCTCATTGCAGTACTTTTTGGAATTTTGAGATGAAAAATTGAATCCAGGTATCTTTTACAGTGAGAGTTCACGATATCTGATTTCTTAGCAATGCCATAGCATGCGTGTGCGTGTGTGCGTTTTTTCACTTTTTGTAAGATTTTGTCGATTTTTTTATTGAGAGATCGGGCAGGCCAAGTTGCCTGTGAAGAAGTAAAACAATCAAGCCATTTACACGCTTCGTTTAAAACTAAAGCATTAGGTAAGAAATCTTGATCGCGGGCACCACAAATTTTTACTCACACTTGTGTAATTTTTGCAAAAACTTACCTAATTTGCGGAAATATCACTCATTTTAACGTCAATGTATTCTTCGACATGGTTGACGGAATGCAAAACTCTCCGCGTGAGAAAGGTAAGCTTGCGATCCCTCAAACAAATGCCAATGTGATTCGATTTAACAAGTGTTGCGCGCTATATGACTCTCATGACACATCATGTAGTAGCAATAATCTCTGAATATTTCTTCCCACACTGAAAATCTTCGTCAGCTGCATTAGTTCTAATGAACAGTCCATTAAATCACATTTGGCTGCCATCTAGATTGCACATCTTGCTGACAATTATTTGTTGACCAAAGGTTTCTTATAGATATGGGCTGTCCAAGGAAAGGAAAAGCAACAATAACAGGAACTGCATAGTACATTACAACAAATGAGAAGGTTAAACGATTATGTGGCAAAGTCTTCCCAAAAGAAAATCTCATTTACGCTCGTTTCTAGTTGGGCTCTTAAGCTTTTTTTTTTTAGACACTTTTTACTTAACAACTTATCTAACCATCGAACAGCGCACGCTTCAACATTTTCCAAATTTTATTCAATTCTTTTGTTTTTACCAATGTTCACGCCAATCTTGAGTGCCGACGTTCGGTCGTTACAATCGTATTGCTAAGTGGACATTTGATTGCCTTGTGCTTGAGTTGACTTCTGCATTACCTTTGCAAAACTAACACACGAGACCAGAAAAGATGCTACAGTTGCACGCATACGTATTAACGATGACCTGAGCTTATCGTTTAATTTTATAAATGCATTGAAATTTGTTCTTTCCGATCTGTGTTCTCAATTGATTCGTTGTACTTGTGCTGATGAACCCTAAGGGTAGTTGATGCTATAGCAAGAAATGTTCACTTTATTTCGTAATAAATACTTCGTAAGATTTCTGAACTAATGAGACATAAATACGGCATAAGAGACTGAAAAATATTTTATGGCCATAAACGTTAGGGTTGTTAAGATTCCAAAGTTATTGCTTACGCATTATTCTTTCGTGGTACATATTACGTATATAACTATTCCATATACACAAAGGAAGCCACGCGCTCTCAAAAGGCAGGGTAGTAAATTATAAGGGGAAGTGCTGCCGACTTGAATATAAGAGATTATTGTACATAGGTAAAGCATACAATGCAGTAAACCAGTAATTTGGGCGCATAACATCCAAGATATTCTATAACGAAACGTGAAGTAGACGTCTTACCCGTGCTGTGAATTATCAACACTTCGTTGCGGTAGCCATAATTGTCGTTTACTCGACTAAAGTAAATGATTTAAACGATTTGTTTGAATAGCACATCACTCAAGAAGGTCCCTGCCCGGCAAATATATGGCAACACTGTTGACAGACCCATATGATTTCGGGATGGTACCAACTATCAAACGATACCTTTCGAAATTTCATGACCTTGTAATTGTTGCATTTCATGTTCACAATCAGCGGCGGCGTGGGTGATTTGCTATCTTTAAACAAAGCCGTGTGACCACGAACTGAGACTGAACCTCTCGCGCCGCCTGAGTTCGCCAGATGTCCAAGAAAACATAAAAAAAGCTCTCACACTAAAGGTATCAGAAGGCAGAAGAAGTGCATTTACTATTTTTCACGAACAAATGCCCCTCAGAAAGCTCTGTTCGAAGTGTGTGCCGCGTTTGCTTACTTATGGCAACAGCATGTTGTTGTACGTAAGAGCACTGTATAGGCGCCCTGTTTAGACGGAATAAAGAAGGGGTTTTTCATGCGATATATAACGATCGATGCAATGTGGACTCATCATTACATTTCAGAGTTAAAGTCGACACAAAAACTAGTGTAGTAGAAACAGTGGTATTATCCAGAAATCATATGAGTCTCTCAATAGTGTTGCCATATATGCCATATGTCAGATCAAAGACTTATTGAGCGATGTGATGCGTTGGACAGTTTAGGATATGGTTACACCAAAGAAATGTCGTAGGAATGATATGCAAGCAGAACAATTACTGAAAAACGGGAGATGTTACTTAGAAATTAGATACACTAAGGAGTACAGGAACTAAACTACCGCTGAAGAGTTGTTTATAAGCAGTAGAATTATTTTGCTAAATAATACATAATAATAAAAAATAATTTTTGACGGAATAATATTTAGTAAAATAATTCTGCTCCCTGGCTGTGCAAGCTAATGTAGTAAATTAAACTTAAAGTTAAATTTAAACTTTTTGTCCCTGCCTACCTGTAATCTACAGCAGCCACAACCGCACCTAACTATATTAGCGACATCCCTTGAACGCGTACTCCAATAAGGAGAAAATATTCTACAAAAAGAAAAAAAATACGGATCTTCAATGCTTAATGAACTCTTGACTCAAACACTTAGACAGACCATCGCTACAGCTGATAAGGGTGTAAGCAAAGGAATTTGCTTTGAAAACAAGTATGCGAATATGAGTACTGTTTAGACATACTATGGAATTTGTCATATGACATTTAAAAATGTATATATGTTAACGCAGAAGCTCAAGTTGAGTGCTGTAAAGAGGCAAAGGAGCGCAATGTGAGCAAAAATTTGCTTGCATTTTTTCCAGGGTAAATAACTGCTTTAAGATGGCTAGTGCCTGACACTAAGTAGAAACATCTCCTTAGACAAATGCGTTATTGTTCTTTTAGTTAATGCAAAGAACTGAGCTATGGCAAAAGCCAACTTGTGTAGAATAACGCGAAATTCAAATTATCCGCGTTTCAATAAATATTTCGCTTTTTGTTAAAGACAATCAGTATTCATTTGTATAAAATCATTATTCTTCTCTACCTTCATCTTTAGTTATTTCGTTTAAATCATATTTTAATTATTCTTTTAAAATACTATGCAAAATAGAAAGTTAGAGAGAGAAATTTTAAATTTTCGTAGTAGTTTTTCACGCAAGTTACCGTAAGCGATATATCATTGATTGAATTTTACACATAGATAACTTTGTATGATGGAGTAAGTTTGTGCCTTTAAAGGCCTGTTTTTAACGAAGCTTTTAAACTTGTTTTTCACTTGGCCCAGTAAGAGGAGGTGAAAAACTCCAAAAATGCAGAGGGATTTATTAGACAAGTGATCAGGTCCGTCTCTAGTATTTTACAAGCTAAATGCAGCGGTCAATAAGTCCCGGGACTGTTTAAGAAAAAACTAATTTTTATTTTGCAAAATCCGACTTTGTTCATTAGCATAACCACCTTCATCAGTGCGACAATCGGGCTAACGCTTCCCTAACATGTCGATACTCGTTTTATAACAAAATCGTTGCTTCGTCTTTCGCCAGTACCCTGCCATTTGATGACCTGGCACCATTCTTTCGAGATTTGCAAGCTGAAAGTAGCCGCTGGCGGCAAGATTTGACTAGTGCGTTGGGCGTGGCAAAAATTCAAACTTTGATTCATTATGGCCAACAACTTGGGCAGCGCATACGTCCCACTGTGAGTGAATGTTATACCCGTCCTCAGCTATCTTTAGGATGTCATCTATCTCTTACACATTCACATTTCGGCTCTAAAAAATAAGTGACACGATCTTTTCAAAGGGTTCCGGTGTACTCACTTCTAATGGGCGTCCAGTGCGTTTAACATAATCACTGTTCGTGTAACGTTGCTTAAATTGCGACGAACGTCGATGACGACGTGCTGCTATCACATTTATATTTTCCATACCATTTTTTCACTGTTTGGAAAATAAGAAAAGCAGTTTCGTTAAAACCTCATCACGACTCATAGACAAATGATCGACATAACCTAAAATTTTTAAAATTAATATTTAGCGGAGCTTGGAACTAATATTAGTTTTCTTTAAAATATAACCTCTACGTTTTCGTGCTGGGACTAATTGACCGATGTGAGCCTGCATGCGTGATTGTGTGTGTGTGTGTGTGTGTGTGTGTGTGTGTGTGTGCGCGTAATAACATAAGATACCGAACAAACCAAAGAGAGTAACAAAAACTTTAAAAGCCGAAGAAGAAAGTCATGTCCCAGGTGCAAAGATAAAAAAAAAGGAAAACGAAAAGAAAACTCAAAAGAGATCTTTACTACAGCTATGGGTTAACATACTTTATGCTTATTTTCATTAAGCTGTCACACCTAAATCCATTACAGCTAATTTCAAATAATAACATTAAAAACTGCCAGATTTTCGGCAGTTAATCAAACAAATGGCATTTCTTTTTTAGTTAAGTCATAAAATGTAAGATTTTTTTATGTATTCAACTAATAGCTCGTTGTCTCGCATCCTCGCCCGTGTATTTGAAGCTTGTAATGAAATTATTTATGCAACATGCATACGATCGATCAGCTGTATGACCGGTTCAGTTTTTATTTTTTAGTATCTAACTAACTGCATAGTTTAACCAAAAATAGGCGGTCAGTTTAAAATTATGCACGTAACGCTCTTGAAAGTTGTCTGAATTAAAGTTCATTTAATTAATTTGCATAAAGCATTAGCACAAGTTGAGCTGATTACAATGGAAACTTATTCATGTTTTGTATAAATTTTTGCAAAAATTTCCAAGTCAAGGCTTCCAATTTACGCAAGGCTATTAAAGGTCTTTTTTTATAAACTCAAGGTTTACTGAATGCATTTGAGAGAGTTCCGAGGAACCATTACACTAAGCAAACTAAAATATTTACATTTTCTGAAAAGGTACTTATGAAGCAAAGAATTCCTCAATTCACTATTAAATTAGTTAAGCAGATTAAATATTAATCACACCTAAAGTTTTAATCCAAGGTTAAATCTGCGCACTTCTATAATCAAGGTTAAATGTTTAAACTTTAACTTTAACTTAACTTTAAATGTGTAAACTTTAGCAAGATTTTATTGAAAATATTTTAATAAGCAGTAGAATTATTTATATAATATATCTGATATATGATATTTGCGCAATTCTTTTACAAGGAATGCGAATAATTTTCTGCCGATTTTTTGATAAAAATTAATATTCGTAACCAAAAGAAAAGAAGATTGACACGAGGTTTTATATGCAAAGTATTTTCCTTCACTTTTTGTAACTTTCAACAAACAAAATGTGAACTCTGTATGCAAAAGTCAATCGATCTTTCGAGACTATCCACAAAATGTCCCTTTCTTGGGATATCGTCATAGTAATGGAAGTCCGTGATCGGAAGGGTTAGCAATTAGAAGAAGTGAAATCTGGTGGGTAGCATATTACAATGCAATTATGCTATAGTTTCCCAAAGCGAATTTTTTCATATGGCAATTAACCTTGGACTGAGATAGCGCGATAACTTACCCAATTTTTAATTTATTACCTCCTATAGCGACTCTGTTATTGCTGACAGAGCTTCCCATCATGGTTTCGTTTAATTGTAGCAAGTTAGAATTCGTTACAAGTGACTGGTCTCCCAGACGGAAATGCCATGGATATTCCGCTTCGCCTAGTCTGCGTGATAGTGCTCTGCGCTTGGGATAACGTAACGTTCATCATTCAAGGCTTAAAGCGATTAGAAAGCACTATCTTTCGAATGAAGCAGGAAAATTCCTTCCCTTTTTTTAAAGAAAACTCGACTTATAGTCCGGAAAACTTTGCCTCATAAACTTTAGTTTTGTTATACTTTAACTTATACACTGCCGCTTGAAGCTTAACGATAGTGTTAAATAATGCTGTCTCTTGGAAATGCGAGAAGAAATTGAAAAAAGAAAAAATGCTATAAATACCGTTAAGAGCCACTCATAGTCAAATACCCACTGATTTATTCGTAACCTCAGTCTCATGTATTTTCTTAGAGGGGTAATTAACAGCGCTATTCTGGCAAAGTTATGGTTAAACTATCATAAAATTTGGGCACGCGTCCGGTTCTCCTCGGTTCCGTCACTTTGCAGCAAATTTCATATTCTGAAGCAAAAGTGACAACAAAACTTTTCTTAACTTGCGAATACCACAAAATGAACTAATGGGTCATACTGAAAAGTCTCCGCGGTTTCGAGCTCGTGTTTGTAACCTGCTCTTTTCAACTGCTTTCAAACTGTCATGTGGTTGATGTT